>SSNP01000100.1:542134-620427 GCA_006937955.1 Pachypanchax playfairii
TTTTGCATTTTATTATACAGTTGCATTCTATGGACACTCTAAATACTCTAGTAATTTATACTACAATAAATCTTCTGTCATAGTAGATGGCACGGAAACCGACTTTCATACCCTACTTAAATGCAGCAGGTTACCTGCTTCTTCAATAATATTTCTAATAGTTTCAGTTGTAACAATAACATTATTTAACACATCACTGTGGTCATCATTTGCATTTTGCTTTAACTCCTGAGAAAACCTTGTAGTAGAACTCTGTGCAGGAGACTGTTACTATGGAAACAAAGCTCCCACCAATTACCCAGAGATGGAGGTGTGATTTGAGACCTAATAACATGTCTAAATGCAATGTTCCTGAGCAGTGCAGCTCTACCATCATCTTCCCAGCTTTTTACACGAGGACTTTATTTTCCCAGAAACATAAATACACAAGCTGACTGCAGTTTGAAACCAGCAGTATCAAAATCAATCCAAGAGTTTGTCAAATCAGTCGACAGGAATTACAAAGAGAAGCATTCACGTGTGAGTTGTGTAACTAATAAAAAAGTTTACATTTGAGCTGCTGATTGAGCCATTTTCAGGGCTTATTTATTTATCAGTCACAAACATGAGTTCAACTATAATTTGTTTTCTCCTGCTCCCAATCAGATTTTCCAGGTGATAATAATCAGTTCGTCATTAATTCATTGTTGATGATAAGTGCAGATTAGCTAAGCTAATTAACCTCCAAAGGGTTTGGTACAAAATCTATTCAACCAAAATGAAAGCAAATAGAAATGCAAGTAAACAGGAAAACAGATTTAAACTAAATAAATTGTATATTGCAAATGTTTTTATGAAATGTGACAGGCAGGGTTGATCTCCCATTGGTTGTTTTTCAGATAATTTTGTTTTGTCAGCTGAAGGAAAACGTCTTGTTTTTTTAGTTAATTGTTGTCAATCCACATAAGCTCAAGATTAGCTGCATGTGGTTGACAGATTTTAGGATAATTTTTAAACCAGAGAAGATATACAGATAATAAAAACACGACACAAGAGAGCACTTATTCCAGTAAAACGGCTTTTGTTTTTTGCATCACAGTCTTAAGTCCACGATAGCTGCAGCTGACCCACTGCAGAACCAAAACACAATCAACTTGGTATCAAATCTAGTGCTTTAAAGCCCGTGTAAAGTAACAACAAATGTGTGTTCTGAGTTTGTCACTGCACAGGAATATTAGTTATTAGTCATCCAGCCAAATTTGAATGATTAAAAACACTGCGAAGCATATTACATTATTACAAAATAATGAAAAAAGGATCAGTTTTCTCTGCTCTGAGACGCTGGGGGCGTGTCCGCTGCAGGCGCTGAAACCTGTCTGTCTCATCCTCTAGCAGCACCTCCTTCTCTTCCCCACATCACTGCATTTCCTCCGTTTCTGAGTTCCGGCTGGTTCGTTAAGTTTGAGGTTCTACCCACATGTAAAACTGCGCATCGCTGCTTTTCGAGGAGTTGAAATATTTCCACACAACCGCAATGCTTCAGACTTGTTGATCAGCGAAGGAGCGGAATGTGCTGCTACGCCATTCTGAGCTTTGTTTAGCATATGAAGGCAGCCGGTGGCAGAAGTAGCTCCTACCTATCATGCTGGTTTAGTTACTGTCTACTGTGTGGCTCCTCTGCACAAAATCGACCCAAAGCTTTTTCAGACGGTCATCCCTCGGATGAAGGAGCGGGAAAACCACTGAAGCTACCGCACTGTACGGTTTTATATGACGAGAGCAGCAGGGGGCGGGGTTATCCTGAAGGGAAGCCGCGTGACGACACGCGGCTGCCCTTTTAGACCCGCCCATAAAATCCTGAAACAGAAAACTCTTGAAACGCAATTTGAAGGCTAGCGCCACAATTCAGTTTTTAATTGTTGGGAGGTTTTTCACATGTTTAGAACAGTACATTTATTATGTTTATAATGTGGTTTTTTTTCCCTTTACACAGTCTTTAACTTCAGCACCTCAGTGGAGACATGTTGAACCTGTTTATATTAAGGTTTCTTTTGACAACTTTCAGAACAAGAACCCCATTTATGTTTTATATGTCATTAGTCAGAAAACTGCAGCTGAAGTTAAAATGCAGCATGTCACACATTTTAAAACAGAAGTGTCTAGTGAGACTCTGGACCAGCCAGAACCGAGTCAACCAGTAATTCAGCAGCTTCAGTACCACCAACCCTGCACATGCAGTAACAGGTATCAGCCTGAACGACTGTCCTTGTACATCAGCTGCATGAGGAGCTTCACCTGATTGTTCAGTGATTCATTCACCTCCGTGGTTTGTGGGAGAAACATGAAATTGATCAGAGATTCTGTGGAAATCCTGAATATCAGCACATGGGAGGATCAAGTGACTGACAGATGATTTTTTTAAAGAAAATTTCAAAGTATAGTTGTGGTTTTCATATCAAATCTACACATGACAGTTTAGAATGTAAAAAATGTGGCCAGTTTATTCCTGTATTGTGTGGGGATTGTACAGTTCTTTCAGAATTCTTTATCTGCTTGCGTGTTTAATCCTTCAGACTCTCACTTTGTGTCACCTGTTAGTTTACCTGCCTTTCAGATGTCTTCACTGTAATTTTGGTGCTCATCTAATGCATTTCTTATCAAAGTAAACCTGCTTTAGATATTATTATTAGTGTCTCCAACATACTTCTGTATTCACCTGATGAGATGCAGTTATTTGTCCAGGAGGGGGCAGCAGCGCACCAGAAACCTGGATCTAAGAGCACAACAGAAGAAGAGGAGAAGATTGAGGCTTAAAGGTGCAATATGGAATATTTAAAGCTATATTTTTAAAAACATAATTCCTCCACAGGGTCTTCAGAGGGGTGCATAAAAAGAGTACAATATTTCCTTTAAAAATTATAATGTAAGTGAAATATAATAAAATTGTTTTTTTTTGACNGCAGGCAGTTAGTACCGATTTTTAGCACAGTCTTGTTATGAGTCATGTGTTGAGCTAGCTAAGGTTGATTCTTTTTACAAAACATTTAGACCATTTTAAAAGGGAATGATGCTCTCATTTTGATGTGAAATTACCATTTAAACAGTAAAAAAGATTAAAACGGAATCTCATAGTTTGTAATAAACTGTTTTTCTCACTGAAACATTGGCTTTTAAAAAAGAAACCAAAAACTTATGCAGTGTCCAACAACAAATCCAGTAATTTCAGGAGCATTTAAAAAACAAAAATTAACTAAGACAAACCAAGTTTAAAGCCCGTGTAAAGTAACAACAAATGTGTGTTCTGAGTTTGTCACTGCACAGGAATATTAGTTATTAGTCATCCAGCCAAATTTGAATGATTAAAAACACTGTGAAGCATATGAAATTTGGTTACAAAATAATGAAAAAAGGATCAGTTTTCTCTGCTCTGAGACGCTGGGGGCGTGTCCGCTGCAGGCGCTGAAACCTGTCTGTCTCATCCTCTAGCAGCACCTCCTTCTCTTCCCCACATCACTGCATTTCCTCCGTTTCTGAGTTCCGGCTGGTTCGTTAAGTTTGAGGTTCTACCCACATGTAAAACTGCGCATCGCTGCTTTTCGAGGAGTTGAAATATTTCCACACAACCGCAATGCTTCAGACTTGTTGATCAGTGAAGGAGCGGAATGTGCTGCTACGCCATTCTGAGCTTTGTTTAGCATATGAAGGCAGCAGGTGGCAGAAGTAGCTCCTACCTATCATGCTGGTTTAGTTACTGTCTACTGTGTGGCTCCTCTGCACAAAATCGACCCAAAGCTTTTTCAGACGGTCATCCCTCGGATGAAGGAGCGGGAAAACCACTGAAGCTACCGCACTGTACGGTTTTATATGACGAGAGCAGCAGGGGGCGGGGTTATCCTGAAGGGCAGCCGCGTGACGACACGCGGCTGCCCTTTTAGACCCGCCCATAAAATCCTGAAACAGAAAACTCTTGAAACGCAGTTTGAAGGCTAGCTCCACAATTCAGTTTTTAATTGTTGGGAGGTTTTTCACATGTTTAGAACATTTATTATGTTTATAATGTGGTTAGAAGAAAATAGCAGAATTCCCTTTATACAGTCTTTAAGAAATTATATTCAGTAATTTTATATAGTAAAAAACAAAATAAAAAAGAGGACAAGAAAATAAGACCTTTTTTCTTGCCTTGGCAACAAGGAAGAACCAAGAAACAACCAGGAAATGATCACCAAACACTATTTTTTTAAACTTTTTGTGTTAATTTTATTGTACAAAGAGTGTACCAGAAGCACAGGTCAAATACAAATAAGAGACTGCTGAAAAATTTTAACAAAATATCCACAATAAGTGAAGCACATCACTGCTTCCTGGGATCAGATTTTATCCAAGAATATTGCGTCTGCTGACATTTTAACTTCATCATTAAATCGAAAATGCAAATTTGTTCAAGCACACCACCTTTATTTGTAGGCATTTTAAGGAGAGTGTTCAGTTACATTGAAAAGGTCAGCCGTTTCTATGGTTTGTTCTTGTTTTTTTCATAATGTGCCTGCTGACCTGCAGCAGGCTGCAGTTATGGAGAGCTAGAGAGAATACTCAGGAACACATGCCAAACCTCTGTAAGTGATGAAAATTAGTTCTCTTTAGCTCCTACTTTGAGATCCAGAAATAAAACCTCCTTAAAGGTCTTGAATGAAAAGAAATGAATGACAGCTTGACTAATAGGGTTGTTTTTATTTTGCATCTTGATGTGTCAGTCACTACACAGCAAAATCAGAATTACTGAAACATGTAAATGTGACACAGATGTAGAAACCAAACAAACATCTTAGGACAATCCTCTTCACAGCCTAGAAAGGATATATGTCTGCTGGTTAGTTTGACCCATATGATAATCAGTCTTTATCTTGTGTCTGCTTGACAACAGGATGGTCAACCTGACATTCTCCACACCTTCTGGACTGATGTAACCAGCACACTCGGTGATGAGTTTCACCGAGCAACTGAAGGTAAGACGAGACCTGTTTGCACTCTTAAGTCGTGTGTTTAAACAAAAGTCTTAAGAGTGATGTAAAACAGATAATTGCTGAATAATTGGAACTTTTCAGAGCCTGTATTTCTATATGGATAAAATATGTAAATCAACATTTAAACTAAAAAATAAACACCCATTGGATTCTATCATGTCATCATGTTTTAAGCAAAAATTAAGTTAAAACGAAAACCTGATGATCCAGAACCTCCTTCAGCAGCAGCAACCCCCAGTTATCATGTCCTGTTAAACCTCATCAGGTTCTCATGGTTCTAGAGGAATTCTGTTCCAGTCTTCTTCACAGCATTGCTTCAGTTCTTTGATGTTTACGGACATCAGTTCCTGCTCAGGGGTCTCATTTATAAAACTTTGCGTAGAATCTTTACTAAAACTGTACTTAAGCTCAGGAAAAAAAATCTACTTACACCAGCTAAGTTTGGGACCTATAAAACATGGCGTACGCACAGCTGCACGCAATCTCCGCTTTATAAATCACACTCTACCTAGAAATGTGCTCAGGTGTTTCTGGGTCACATCCCGCCCTCAACACGCCCACTTTCTGCTGTAAATGGTCAATGCAAAGTGTCTTGTGCATATACATGAACCGGCTCGTTGCAACGTTCCACCAATAACGATGGCGACCGCAGATCAAGGAAGATCAAGGAAGCACAACTTCACCGAAGCAGAAATTGAGGTTCTTGTGGGTGAGGTGGTAAAACAAAAGGAAGTGTTTTTTGGAGGTCACAGCAGTGACATAACAGATAAGAGAAAATCAACGGAGTGGCACAGCGTTGCTGAAGCCGTCAATGCTGTGAGTTCTTCAGAGAGATCTGTGGCGGATATTAAAAAAAGGTCCGATCTGAAGGTGGAGGCAAAACAAAAAGATGGATTGCCACTGCCAGAGTGTGTCTGCCACTGGCGGACCCCCTGGCACCTCTAAACCCTCACAGCTCGCTGTTAGGATCTCAGCAGTACTCGAACCATCAAGCGTGTATGGCATCGTGCAGGAGAAGGAGGGAGACACTGACCATGCAGAGGAGACTAAGCCTTCTATTAATACAGATCAAATGTGTCCGTCATTAAAATATAAAACAAAACCAAATCTCTTTCACCCCCCCAGTGACTCTGGACGAAGCGTCCAACGAGGCATCCCAGGCGGCGACCGAGGATGTGGCTGCAGGGTTGGCCTGTCCCACCAGTGCGCCTCGGGCGCATGGCGCACCTGGAGGTGGCGGGTGCTAACTGACGCTGTCCTGTAGGCATAGAGGGACATGATTAGTGTAGTGAACGAAGTGCGAGTAGAACTGGACAAAATATGTCCAGTAAAATATGTAAAAATTTCAGGCACACTTAAAGAATAAAAAATAGTAAAAAAAATTTTAAATCATGCCTTCTGTGTTGGTCCTATAAACGACGCATGACATTTTGTCTCAATCTGCCCCCAAGCTGATGTTCCCTATGTCGGGGCGGGGGCTGTGTGTGTGGGTGGGGGTTCGGGGATAGGGGTGTTGTTCTGTGTGTGCATGAAGCGGTACAATCGATAATGCTGCAGGAAATAATAATTTAATTCCTTCTCAGCAGCAGCACTGCAGGTGCTCTCCACGTCCAAAATGTGCATAAGCCAGGTTCTTAGTCAACTTAAAGTTGTGCACACTTTTCCGCTACGTTTTTTCTTTTATAAATCCCAAAGTTTGCGTGGAAAGTTGCTTACGCAGTTTTCCGACCTCGTTTTGTGCGTAAGCAAGCTTTATAAATGAGACCCCTGATCTCTGAAAGTCCCACCAGCTTCTCATTCAGGTTCAGGTCTGGACTCTGGATCGTCAGCTGCTGTGTTTGGATCATGTTAGTTTTTTCTTCTGGAAATACTTTTCTTCTGATTTGGGTGCTGTGCTGATCGAGTTTTTTGCTGGATTTGTCACTTTTTTGCCACTTGTTATGATGCGTAACCATGGCAACAAGAGACTTGTTTACAAGAAAGAGCAACTAACTGACATTTCTAAGGCTGAAATAATCCTCAAATTGAAACTCTGGATCCCTGATGAGCTCAAAAGAAGAAGACATGGATGCAGAGCAGGAGCAGAGTGAAGAGAGAGAAAGAGGAAGTTTAAACCTTCACTTCCATCAGTCATATTGACAAACAGAAATGGCTAAAGGAGCATATCCTGGACTCCAGCGTGTCTCTGTCTGGCTTTCAAACAATATGAGCAGACAGAGATTTGAAGAGGAGCTGCAAAAGAAGAGGAGTTTGTCAGCTGATCACATCTGCAGTCACCTGTTGGGGTGGAGCATCAGAGCAAGTGACATGAAGAGGCTGAACAGATGGATAAGGAGGACTGATTCTGTCCTGGAGACTGAACTGGAGTCTCTTGAGTTGATTGTCCAAAGGAGGATGAAGAACATGATGGAAAACCCTCATCATCCTCTTCAGAACACAGTAACTCAACAACAGAGTGTCTTCAGTCAGAAGATTCTTCATAATCCGCTGCAGCACAGACCGCTACAGGAGATCCTTCCTGTCCACAGCTAGAACCCTCTACAATGACTCCCTAAAGAATAACTGAGCTACAACAACATTTAATTTCCCTTCTGGGATTAATAAAATATTGTTGATTTGATTGATTTGATGGTTCTGGTTCATGACCCACTTTGGTCCTAGTTTCAGCTGTTTCAGATGGACAGATGGACTCACATTTGACTCAGAGGTAAACTCAGTGACTGCACCACCGCGCTGGAATAAGTTTTTCATGTTAATAAGCTGTGTTTGATTGGACCGACGGACGGGTGGACTTGTGGATGGACGAACGGATGATTGATGGATAAAGCAAATTATAAGCAATAACTATTTAAGCAGTTATTATAGACGATGTATGTAAAAATCTTTTAGGAGGATCTAGAAAAAGATGAAATTGTTGCGACAGTTGCATTTCTCTTTGTCTCACTCTCACTCAGATCACATGTAGGCGTTTCAGCAGAGTTGTCTGATTACATGAAATAACCAAGTGAGAACAAGAGAGGCGGTTTTGGATGCTTTGAAACATACTTGGCTTCCAGCTGAATTTTCTTTGAGCCTTTGTCTGTGTGACAAAAAATGTTCTAACATTTAAATGAAACAGTGTTGCATTTTACATGAATTATATAGAGACATCTTGGTTTTTACCTGCTATTTTTTGTCTTTCAGTTTAGTTAACTTTAAAGAGGCCATGTCACACAAATTTGATGACTTTGTGGTTATTTCTGAAGTATTAACCTGTAATATTAAATATTTTATATATAAAAGCGTTAGGAAACACTGATTAACAGACCTTTTAATCTGACTGCTTTAAAGCTGTCCTGGATTCTGGCTTTTACTCATTAATATTCATTATGCTAATTTGCTGGACTCTGGCTAACAGACTAGCCTTTGAGCGCAAGGCTTCCTGTATCCTCCCATGTTGCGCATGCGCAGTAGCACACCGAGTTGTTTCCTGTTTGATATGGAGCTTAAGAGGGGAGTCAGCCTGAGCCTGTGCCCTGGCACAGAGTTCTCTCCTTGGCCTGAGGACGCCGGGACAGCGGGAGTTTTACAGACATTGATTTTATTGTGGGATGGATTATTGCATCTGGTGACTCTTGGCTTCCGTGAGCACTAAGCACCATGGTCGCCACACAACTCGCATTTCAGACTTTATCCGGTTCCAGAGCCTCTATTTGAGTGTAAAAGAGCATAAAATATGTGAAGTTGTTTCCAGGTGGTCAGAAGCAGATGGAGTGATCACAGTTTAACAGACAAACACGAACAATCCACGCAGAACGGCAGAGCCCCCCCCCAGACCCCGCTGCCGAGTTGAATATAAATTCTGAGAGTCTGAGAGCAATATGTACATTGTGGAAGTCCAGCTGGAGCACAGAACACAACGCCGGTCCGCCATGTTTGCTACTGAACAGCTGAGCTACCTTTGCCAGCGTGGCCTCAACGGCACGAGCTGATGAATATTAATGAGCAAAATCAATGTGACGTCACAATGATAGGCTTTTTGAAATCAGGTGTTCTCTGGCGTTATCGCCACATGCACCCTTTAACCGATAAAAACTGAATGATAAGTTATTGAGCCATTTTCACATCCAGTATAAAACCAAGCACACCTAACATCTGAGTTTGATCACCAGAAAAACATCATCAGGTTCTGGTTTGGGTTGACCCACCTGGATCAGGTCTTTGTAATTTCCACTTGTATCCCTGATTGTGGGACATTTTTCAGAGCAGATAACAGGAGAAACTAACCATGATCCAGATGTTTTGTTACATGTGTAGATGCTTCACCGCAGCCAAACAGCAAGAAAACAGATTTAGTAGAAAACGTCTGACTTTGTTTATGTAGGTGTAAAACTGAGAGACCAAGATAGACCATGAGTTCCTCATGCAGTGACCAGGTCTGTGTTGAAAACCTCAGACTCTGGACTAAAGAAAATTGAAAGATCCAGGTTTTGGTTTTTCAGTGACCTTCACATGAATCCAAGAAGAGAAAATTCCAACGTTGAGCCTGAACAAAGACTTGATGTAAATCAGTTTAAGTTCTTCGTTATTTAAAGACGTGGTTTCAATCTGAGGTAGATGTTCAGTGACTCTCACACTTTGGAAGATTTTTCTACTCACATTGGATTTAATTAATGTTAAAATTCAGCTCTTTGTTTATTCTGAACAGGTTAAAATATTAAAACTGTGGGGAAAAAATGCAAAATATTTGATTTACATTTTGTGACAAACTGTATGTGATGGAATGTTTTAAAATGTTTTTGAACTCGGCATCATTGAATCAGGTGATATCAGCTGTTTTTAGGAACAGGAAAAACTTTTTTTAATGCAGGTGATCAGTCTTGATGTGTTTTTAACTGCCTTTACCTTCTTTCTGCTCTCCAGCCTCCTCTTTCCTGAAGCAGGCTTTTGAAGGGGAGTATCCCAAACTGCTGCGGCTTTACAACGAGCTGTGGCGCCGCCTGCAGCAGTACAGCAGCAGTCTGCAGGGGGCTTTGATGAACAGTGGAGGGTTGGATACATCTTTGGATATCACTGCTTCAGAAACAGACAGCCAGGACCTCTTCACACACGGCAAACAGGATTACAAGTGAGTCCAGACAAACATGGCTACATAATCAGAACCACTTCTATCCATTTTAGGGTGAAACATGATCAGAACGCTATGAAGAACCAAAAGTGCCATAGTACAATGAATAAACATGTATTTATTTATAACTGAAAATGGAAAAAAAATGTATCAAGAATTATTTTAAATGTATCATTAATAGATTAAACGTGAAAAGAATTTAATATTTCATTGAATGCATAATTAATCATTTAAAAGTGAATTTAACATATATTGAAATCTATTTTTAGTTTGTGGCAAAACGTATATGGTTTCAGTATTTTATAATTTCATTCTTGCTGCTACATCATGAGATGATTTAAATTGTCACTTATTGGTTAAGTTGAACAGCAAGTCCAAATAAATCGATCCCAGAAATGAATCGATGCAGACACAGTCAACAAGCTGTAACAGTAGGTGGCAGTATTGTTATAAATCCAGAAAACATTGTTCTATTTCATTCCTTCTGACCGCCAGAGGGCGGTGCTTAGCACCTGGATATCTACGCGTGTGCAGCACAGAGGTCGAGTTCATATACCAACAAAGTCACGCCATTGGACGTGACCTATAGAACCGTAATAACATACGTAACTCTCGTTTTCTGTGGTGTTACTCTTTGACTTTGAGGGGTTGGTGTGAGATATTCTAAACCTCGATAATAATCAGAGACCTCATTTACATCCTTAACAAAGTGAGCTGCCATGTTTGGATAGACTCCCTTCAGACCAGAGCAATTATCTGGGAGCTGTATGTGATGAGGCGTTCAAACGTAGTGAGGAAAAACTCAATGCTGAACAAATAGGCCTTTAGACATTCCCAAAAATTGAACAAATACAAGAGAAACAAAACGAGTATCAACATCAGAACTGGCAACTCAACAGAAAAATCAGGGAGGGGAGGGGGTGAGTGGCTGGGAGCAGATGTGTTTTTTTCTACTGAACTGAAGGACTCGAATTTGATGACAAGGTCTAATGTTGCATTCACATTGGCCCAAGCGTCAGCATCAGGAGCGTCAAGATTACATATAAATTCTATGATAGAGTCTGTCAGAGTGGCGTCAGAGTGTCTGCGGCGCTTTGAGAGCATTGGCAGCGTCAACTTTTCAAGCTTTGACGCTTGAAACGCAAGCAATGCACAAGTTAAGCTAGCTAAACTTTTGATGCTCTTGAAGCGGCGCGTCAACCAATCAGAGCCTCTCATTGTAGTGATGTCACTGCTCGTAACTTGAATGAAGCGGGAGCAGGAAAAACGTAATTTCAACAATGGAAGACCAGCTTATCGCTGATGCACCGAACATCGACGTTGTCTAGCTTTATTAAGGAAATTAAGCCAAGTCACTCTCTCGATATGATCCGCCATATTTTAGAACATCCGACAACAGAGGAAGCCTACACTCTCTTTTTGGCTCAGAAGTGGCAGGCGTTACAAGCTTTAATGTACATGCGTCAAACTGGAAGCATTGGGAGCGTTGCTTGACGCTCACAAAGCGTCCGGTGTGAACGCACCATAATTCTCATATACTGTACCTTTAAAGGTTCTGTATCCTGCTGTTTTACAGTTTCAACGTCTGGGATAGGCACATATATGATAAAATGTTACCGTTGGTGTTATATAGAATGAATTTGTTCTGAAATACAACTTATATCCTGGAGTTATTGTTTGACTAGAAAGTAAAACACTTGGTTTACCTAAAATCACGTCTCTCCCCCAGCGCCCCCCCAAGAGCGGCCTGAATAAAATGGTGAATAAATTCCTGTAACTCTCACAGCCAAATGCACAATTTTGCTGAGACATTTTTAGAAAGTAAAATACTACAAAATATTGGTGCTTAGTGTCTTGCTTCAGACTCTCGCAGCTCGGGGTGTGTGTGATTAATCTGCAGGGGCAGCGTGGACACGCCGGGCACTTGCCGGTTTAACATTGTTGATTTTGCATGATATAGGACCTTTAAAATTGATGAATTCTGTCTTTCCTTTAACAGGTCTTTTGTTCTTGTCTGAGAAATAATTTTTTTATTTGCTTAATGTTTTGACTTTCTTCATTTCTGTTGCATTGTAAAACTTTTAATAGGCTGTGGTTTGGTCAAAGTGACACATTGTCTGTGTTGAATAGTAATGTGGTGGCATTTTGCTCCTGCTAGTATGTGCAGCTGAACTGCTTCATTAGTAAATGTCAGCCAAGTGATTGTTGCTAATTGGAGGGCGTTATGTGTGTAAGAACAGTACATGGTATAAAACTTAAACTAGACTGAGAAGAGCTGTGTGTTATTAGTTCAGATGTTCGCTGAGACCCTCAGTTGGTTCTGTGCTTTCAGTTTTTGATGTGTGTGTGTGTGTGTGTTTGTAGCCCAGAGAAAGCTCTGAAAGACTCTCTGCAGCTGTACGAGGCAGCCTACCTGTCCAAGTCCCTCTCTCGTCTCTTCGATCCCATCAACCTTGTATTTCCCATGGGGGGTCGTAACCCACCCTCCAATGACGAACTAGAGAGCATCATCAAGACCATCAGCAGGCGAGTACATTACACACTGGCTGGCTCCTTATGGCCCACACGTGTACAGGAAGTTGAAAAACCCATTCAGCTCTTCACTTTGCTGCTTGCTGTACCTGACAGTGTTTCCTGTTTCACTACAAAGCCAAAAGGAGAAAAAGGAAAAACAACAACAACCATGTAAAATGTTTTTAAGATGGACAAATCAATAGATGTGCTTGATATCTGTTAAAGTGAAAGTGGTAAATGCTCTTACATTTATTACTTACAGCAAACCAAGTCACATGCTGGAGAAGATGTTACTGTTATATCAGACAAAGCTTCTTGAACAGTGTTAATAAGTCAATATAGTTATTAAAACACCATTAAAACAAATGATACTGACCAAATGCTGTAAAATTAAATAGTGTGAAAGGTAATAAAGGCTAAATAAATCAAATTGAAAATAATAACATTAAACTGATGGACAAAGTAACAATTAATGTTAGTTGTTTGTTGTTATATTGTTTTCACTTGTCGGTGATTCCATCATGTTACGGTCGTCTTCTGGGGCTACGCGTGTTTCTAAACCTGGGGGTGGGAGGCGTGGTTTAGGAGTTCTACCTGATGGGAGGGGCTGAGCGTTCTGTGACTTTGTTGACAGTCGGCAATTTCAAATCAGGGATATCAGCTTTAATAAGCAGAAGTATTGGAGTCTGGTACTAACACTCACCTCTGCACACCAGCAAAAGCCTCCTGAAGATTAGACCAAACAACATCCTTCTTCAAAGTAGAAGTAAAACAATCTGTCCTGAGATGTGCAGGAGCCAGTGAAGTTCCTGTTCGTGCTGTTGTCATAGTAACGAGGCCTTAAAACATGTAAAAACTACAACAATCAGTTAAGAACGATGGAGGAAAATCAAAGTGAAAATCCAAATCACAGTTCCCACGCAGGCTTTAAACGTATTAAACAAGCTTCAGGACGGTCCCGCCAAGGAACATCTGTACAAAAACTGGGCTTAAAGTCGTTACACACAACATGCACATAAGAAGAATCCGGTATGAAAGTCTGTCTCAGAATAGAATGTGTCATTTCCATGTGAAGGATGTTTGTTGATATTGTGGCATGTATCGAACAGGAATCCGTGAGACGGAGTCTTTAGAAATCTCGAACGTGGCAGTAGTCCGTTGGAACCCTCGATAAGAGTGTCCCTGGTTGTACTCAGTCCAGCTCCAATAGTTCCTGATCAGGCTCAGACAAGACAGTGACAGATAGCAGGTCTCACACAGTGGCGCCATCTAGTGTTGGGTGACGGGTCTGAGGTTATGTGGCATTTAACCACAATTATTATATAATAAAAACAGTGTTTTTTAGGAAAAGCTAATGTAATGCTGTTAAATCAGTGCTCTGTTTTTGTAAATTGGAAAAAGAAAATCCATCTTCTCTCAGTTCCAGGGTTTCACATCTTCTGCTTTTTATTAAGTTTTACGGTTGTTGAAATCTGATCTCAGATGAACAGAAACAACAGCAGATTCCACCATGTCCTTATTATACCAGAACAAAAGCTGCATGGAAAAGCAATGTGTAAAGAACTGAGTCCACCAGCCAGTAGAGCAGCAGCAAGAACTCCCAGTGATCGGGTTCTGTTGGACCGCATCAGTCTGTCACATGTTCATGAGGAACTCTTCTTTACAGCATGGCTTCAGGTCTTTGAGGTTGGCAGACATTAGTTTAGGTTCAGGTCTGGACTCTGGCTCACCTTCTACAGTCATTCTGTTGTCGATCAGCTGCTGTGTTTGGATCATGGTTCTGGTTCATGACCCAGGTTGGTCATAGTTTTAACTGTCAGACAGATGGACGCTCATCTGAGTCTAGAACACTTTGGTACACAGAGGTCAGAGGTCAAGCCCAAACCATCATCCCCTCACCACCGTACTGGAATCAGTTTTTGTGCTAATAATCTGTGTTTGGTTATCTTCAAACATGCTGCTGTGCATTATGGGTAAACATATCTACTTTGATGTCATCTGTCCAAAGACAGATAAATGTTTTTTGACAAACACGTGTAGATTATGATGTTATTATGACATTACCCCTATAATATAAGAATAAACACACTACCAGACAGCCTGTGGGGTCACGCAGAGTCCAGTCTGCAAATAAACCAAAATACACAAACATACAGGAGAAAACAGTTTAGAACAGTTTTCCACTGAAGTGAGCACTATGCATGAAAGTGTCCTGCCATGACCTTTAACCTTTGACCTGCTAACTGAGGCTTGTAGAGTTTGAGTCATTCCAGTCTGACCTTTGACCTTGGGGGTGAACCTCCTGCGGTGTTCATTCTTCAGAAGACGCTGACTTAAATATGTTCCAAAGTGAATAATCTTTCACTCTGTGAGATGATGGAATCTAAAATTTGGAGAAATGACCTTTGACCTTTCCAGACTGATGGGCAGCAACAGTTTTTTCTCTGATGTGACTGCTGATGTCTTTCCTCCTCAGCGGTGTGTGAAGACACACCTGTATGCTCCAGACAAAGTGACCGAACTCCTGCTTTTCTAGAGCAGCTTATGGTGATGACTACTACTACTACTACTACTACTACTACTACTACTACTACTGTCATTTAGTAGACGTAGTAGTAGACATTCATCAGTACAGCTGATCAGCAGCTCCTGCTGATACTGACCAGGTGACATCATGTGAACGCAGCGAGAGCTGACTGAATTATTAGTACAGCTCTTCCATTTCAGCATAATAAATAAAAACATGATGGAATCTACTGTGTTTATGGACTTGAGATTAGATTGAAATAATTTAAAAAACAAGACCTGAATCTTCTCATTGTGTCGTCATGTTTTAACTTTCAGAGCCTGAGTGACATTGTGTTCACATGATTTTTTTTTTTAAAAATAAAACTCCATGTAAACAAACACTATTATGAGAAGTTCATGATGCTGACGCAGACTTGATCTTATTTTTGTATGTTTGTTTTAGAACTCACATCTAAAAGCCTCAAATATTATTATTAAAGCTGCTAATTTACATAACAAATTAGCTTAAAATGTTTTTTTTCATGCCCATTAAAAATATTTTAACACAGCATGGATAAAAATATGTTGTGAGTATTAAAAAAATAAATAAATAATTAAGTGGTTCTCCTGTATTTGTCTTAAAACATCAACCAATCAAAGGGCTCGGCCTGAAAGGAATGATTGGACAGTCTCTCCAGCCATAGGGACGTCCACGCTGCGGACCAGTGTCTTGCACTCTGTCGTCTTCTGGGGCTAAGCATGTTTCCAAACCTGGGGGGGGGCGTGGCTTAGGAATTCTACCTGACGGGAGGGGCTGAGAGTTCTGTGACTTTGTTGACAGTCTAAACTAGGCAATCTAAAATCGGGTGTATCAGCCTTAATTCAAAAATCTTCCAAGTTAGCGCTTGATTGTTAATTAACAAGGTTCCATCATCTTGAAGATTCTTCTTCTTGTGTCTTTTTGCAGTGAGTTAAATGTGGCATCAGTAGATCCAAACCTCTCTCTGGCTGTGGCCAAGAATGCTGCCAAAACCATCCAACTCTTCTGTGTGAAGTCTGAACAGCTGGTAAAACATCTGTGATCACCATCAACCATGTGACGTGTCCAGTAACACTCACATTAACACATTTAATTAACACACGTGTGTCTGTTAAGTATAATTTATCTACTATTTCTGGAAAAAGTAGCTGCTTTCACTGAAGTCAGGTGAGCGCAGCCGTGTCCTGCTAATTAAATACACTGATTAACTGAGTTAGCTGAATTCAGTTCAGTTTTATTTATAAAGCACCAGGTCATAACATTAATTTCAAGGCACTTTACAGGCACCAGTACAGTTCACATCAACATGCCTGCGTAAAAGGTGGGACTGAAGAAAACATGGCAGCTCTGTTTGGACTTAAAAATTAAATCTGAGCAACCCACAGGAACAAACTGGAGGTGTTTACTCATAATGAACCGCACCATGTAAGAAGCATGTCAGAAATTACAGCACGAGACTGACAGTTACTTGTTCTGGGTATTAAATCATTAGGAAATGTAATTTTCAAACGTATTTTTAGTTCAGCCTCGTTTTGAATTTAAGGTTTTATATTGTATAATGCTGTTTTCCTGTGTGTGCAGCTGTGTACTCAGGGTGATGCCAGCCAGGTGATTGGTCCATTAACAGAGGGCCAGAGGAGGAATGTGGCCGTTGTCAACTCCTTGTACCGGCTGCAGCAAGCTGTCACCAAGGTAACCTTAAAGAAACCCACGTTTTAAGTTCCAACGAAAAGCCCACATATTGAAAAAGGAGATGCTGTTGTGTGGTGGTGTTGGCACGATGCGTTCAGGAGCTGCTCTGACATGCAGCAGCATTAAGATGAGAGGGAATCAGCTGCTACTAATTATGTAAAACACAAGAAAGCAACTAAAACACTGTGTGACAATTACTGAGAAACTACCCAGATGTTAGAAAGAATATATAGTGTTGGGAGATGATTGTTATCTCCATCACTGTCACTACATGCGTTGTGTTTAAGGCTCCCATCTTCAGTCTGGTCTTCTCATGTCACCAGCAGCTGGAGCTCATGTAAACTGTTGTGTTTGTGTGTTTCAGATTATTTCAGGTTTGGGAGCATGTCCAGCAGCTGCTGCAGAGGCACTGTCTTGTTCTTTGGAGGTATTTCATGCTCTCATCTTTGTTTTAGTAGATCAGATCCAGAATCATCCACACTGCTGATGTATCTTAGACATAGATCAGTCATCTCTCATGCTACACACCTGTGTGTTACCATGGATACCAGAGAGCCACGCTGAGTTTCCCCTCTGTGTGTGTCCTCCAGGGAGTTCAGGCCCTGATGAGCAGTGCAGTGCAGCCTTTGATGCAGTCAGTCAGTGACTCCATAGAGGCCATCATCATCACCCTTCATCAGGAAGACTTCTCAGGGTGAGGAACTTTTCTCTCTGTCGTCTTCTCTCAACTGTAATGTCTTCTTGGAAAGACACTGATGTCCCTCCCAGTTGCCTTTTAAGTAACAAGATGAAATGATCAACTGTTCAACAGAAAATAGCAAAGTCTGAGCTATAAGTTCTCTTCTGTCCACCGTGAGAATGAAAAAGGTTCCTGCCAACAAACACCATTTGTTTTCAGCTTTGAAAAAAAAGGAAAGATTAAAACTGGGAAAATATTTGAGATCCCAAAGGACTTTTCTCTGGTCCATGTCCTGCAGCCTGCTGGGCTTCAGAGACAGAACCACACTGTGATAAACAGATTTTCAGTTAAAATTGGAGTGAATTAGTTTTTACAATACTTTTGTCAAATCTGCAAATAAACTTTAACATTAATTCAAATTACTTCCAAATATTTAAAATGTCCTCTAGACACAAAGTGTCTAAAGTCTTAGTCTCAAAGTGTCTCAATTTGTTGATATTTTATTAACATTATTATTGTGCTTTAAACACTTTATTACTTCTGTAATAAAACAAATGCATTCAGATGGGCCACTTCCACTGGTTGGTGGGCGGGTCCTCGATCAGTGGTTCCCATGGTTTCCACTCCACCATCTTCCTGGACAGCAGCAGCTCACGCTCCGCCTGCACACAAAACAGTAACCTTCTCCAGAAAACAGCTGAGGTTTCGTCAGGCTTTCTGCCAACACGAAGAATGAGATGAAGTCTTCCTACCTGCGAGATGACTTCTTCAATCTGACCACCGTTTATTTTCTTCTCCAGCTTATCAACATCTGGTTCCTGTGAACACATACACACACTCTGAGCACATCACACATTGTTAATGTCCACGTGCTGGGTGTGTACTGACCGTTTGCACGTGATGGAAGCGTTCATTGACTAGCTGCTCGGTGTACTTCCTGTAGGCGGCGTCCTGTGGTAGCAGTGTGTGAGAGAGAGTGTGTGAGAGAGAGTGTGTGAGAGAGAGTGTGTGAGAGAGAGTGTGTGAGAGAGAGTGTGTGAGAGAGAGTGTGTGAGAGAGTTTGGGCAGGCAAAGACTGAAGGTGCCTGTAACTTAAACTCATTGTGTTAAAAAATACAGCTTTAATCAAATAAACTGAGACACCGTACTGTGAAAAAGTCTTGAGTAACCTGTTATTTCAAAAAGAATCAGAGACAGAGGATTTATAACTAACCCTAAGACTAACAAAAACTATTCACACCATACCCATAAACCTAAAGGGGAGTCCCCCTCATGGGGACCAGGCTTCGGTCCCCACAACAACCATCGGACCCCAGACGGATAGTAAAAGTCAGGAAACTGGTCCTCGGGAGGTCAGAAATACAAACCCACACACACAGAGCTCACCTCATGAGGATTCTGGGACACCGCGAGGCCGACCAGGCCGGTTGTCTGAGAGAGAACAAGAGAGACGCTCATGAGTCATATCAGAAACAAGATTTGGTTTTACTCGGACACGTTGGTCCATCAGGTCTTGTCTCATCTGGCTTTTTGCAAACGCATGCTTTCATTACCAGATTTAGAAATAGCTACTTTTAAAAAATTAAATGGAATGTAGTGAAATGTTTAGCGAGTATGACTTATTTCTGGTCAAAAAACACATTTAACCAAAACCTTCTGAGTCCCACTCCCCAGCAGTGAAAACATGATCCCAAGCGTGGGTCAAAATGATCAGGGAGACTCTGGAATCAGCTTTGGTTCTGAACCGGGTCTGAGTTGAAATCGGACAGTTCAGAACCTGCAGCCACACAGAATGTCTCTTGCTTTATACACTAACCCACATGTAATAGAAGTAAGTAAGTAAAGTTGAATTTAGAAAAGCACCTTTTGCAGATAGAAATCACAAAGCGCTGTACAAACATCGATATAAAATACAGAAAATGCAAATAAAACAACAAAAGGCTTTTGTGAAAACATCTTCAGTCCCTTTTTAAAGGTCTCTATGGAGTCAGCCCCACAGAGTGACAGGGGCAGGGAATTTGAGTTTGGGGGCCACAGCTTGGAAAGACTTATCTCCTTGTATCTTATAGCGCATAGAACCAAAAGTTCCCACTACAGTGATGTTTCATCATGAAAGTAGAACATTTAAAGAGCATCTATTTATTTTATCTATATAAAAGAAAATTTTAAATGGACATTAGCTAGAATTAAATTATTTTAAAAAACAATGGATGTGTGTTGAAATTGCTTCTAAAGAGCTAAATGTTCAACTTTGTTTTCTGATGAAAGTTGCAGAAATGATGGACACCAACAATGTCAAAGATAAATAACATCATGAATTCAGTCATCGTGTCCCTGCATGAACAACACAGGCCTCATTTCATCTTCATGGACCACAAGGATCCAGATCACCCATGTCTTATTAGAGATCAGTTGCTGGAGACCTGGACTTTCTCCAGACCTGAATACCACAGAAAACCTATGGGACCAGCTGAGTCTCCATGTAGAGCAGGGGTGTCTAACTCCAGGTCTCGAGGGCCACTATCCTCCATGTTTCAGGTCTTTCCCTGCGTAAACATATGATTCAGATCCTCAGCTTGTCACTGAGTCCTGCAGAAGCCTGTTAACAATCTGTTCACCTGAATCAGGAGTAGAAGTAGGGAAACATCTAAAACAGGGGTCTCAAACTCCAGGCCTCGAGGGCCACTATCCTGCATGTTTTAGATGTTTCCCTGTTTCAACACACCTGATTTTAATCCTCTGCATTTCAACAAGTTCTGCAGAAGCCTGTTAACGACTTGTTCATTTGAATCAGGTGTGTTGAAGCAGGGAAACATCTAAAACAGGGGTGCCCAAAGTCAGGCCTTGAGGGCCACTATCCTGCATGTTTTAGATGTTTTCCTGCTTCAACACACCTGATTCCAATTTGCAACATCTCAGCAAGTCCAGCAGAAGCTTGTTAACGACCCATTCATCTGCATCAGGTGTTTTGAAGCAGAGGAACATCTAAAACATGCTGGATATTGGCCCTTGAGGCCTGGAGTTGGACACCCCTGATGTAAAACATGGAGGATATTGGCCCTTGAGGCCTGGAGTTGGACACCCCTGATGTAAAACATGGAGGATATTGGCCCTTGAGGCCTGGAGTTGGACACCCCTGATGTAAAACATGGAGGATAGTGGCCCTCGTGGCCTGGAGTTTGACACGTGATCTAAACCATGCAGGACAGTGCAGGACCTTCTCACATGAACCTGCATCTTCTCTGAAGGTCTGTTTATCAAAAAGCCACAAACCTGCTGGTCCCCTCAATCTCACTTGATCAGACAGATTAGGTCTCTAACACACACCTTCATGTTTAAAGACAAACTTTTACATTTCTACTGTCCACCATAAAACGAAAACAACCGAATCCCAGCAGCATGTCAGACTATCACTAAACAGGTTAATTAGAACATGCGTGACCTCTTTAAACCCTCTGAAACTTAAAAAAAAATCACGTGGCACTACAATGTTTGGCTTTGCTCGTTCACCTCTAACAGCGGTCAGGACACCTGCCAGGAGCAGCTTAGACAGACTGGACTCATTCGGTTCCGTTAGCTAACCAGCGAGCTAAAGCTATCAGATAACGGACCAGCGGTAACACGGTCGGTTCTGTACCGTCACCATCGGTCTAACACCTTCTACCAGCTTTCTTCTCTCCCTACAAAAGAAAACAGCAGAATGACCTTAACACGTACCTTTTTCAGTAGACCGGCCATCCTTCTCCAAGCTATAGATCTTACGTAACTTCCGGCGCTGCTTCTTTTTCCCCTTTGTGAAACTTCTTGGTACGTTAGCGCCCCCTGTTGGAACAGACTGTCACTCAGAACCCAAACCCACATCTTGTTTCAGTCTTCTGTTATTTCAGTAAAAATACTAAATAGTGTCAAACAGGTCTTCAATGCGGGACGGATCCAGATCAACAGATCTGTTTTATTTCTCAACTCAACCATTCTATAATGATTTGTGTCTCAGCAGAGAAGAAAGCGTGTGTTTAAACACATGATCTGACAAGTAAACCACAACCTTTATGCTTCCTTTTACACAAATGTCCACATGATTCTTATTAACTATGTTTCTTCTCTAAATTAGAGCAGATATATACAGATCGTCCCTCTCTGAAGTGAAAACCAGTGGACTCACCACCTGACTGGAGAAAAATCAAGGTTGGGTTTAGTCAGATGGTATAAAATAGTTTTAGGAACATATTGTTCCAGGTTTCTCAAAGTGGAGTTTTTGCACCAAGAATTGTGTCCCATTATAAATGATTTAATTTCAGTTTTCTCGGTTTGCTCTTGAGGTGAGGCGGCATCGAGAACTTCTAAGGATTTCTCACCTTATCTCTAAATCCAGGTGTCGATGAGGGTAAAGTGTGGACCGAACAGTAAATCTAGATCCTTTCCTTTCAGTTCAGCTCCTTCACCACGAGACTGAAGCAACACCCTCCATCTCCTGTTGTCACTCCAGAACAAGAACCTTCAACTCCTCCACCTGAGGCAAAGACTCACTGCCAACCTGAAGGTCCACAAAATGAGTTTCTTTGGCCTTACTTGCAACAGCGCCCTCTGTTGGTTCCGTCTTAGACTGCAGTTTGCATCTTCCTGCCATAAAACCATGCACACGCTAAGAGCATGTATTCAGCTCATGCCCCACACACGTCATCCAAAGCTCAGAGGAGTAAGTGACCAGATCCATGTCCTCAGCAGGTTAATGTTGAAAACATTTAATTACATCAGAGCAGGGCAAAGCCTGGTACACACACGACCAGCTACACGCACATACCAGAGTTTTTCTGACATCTGATTCAAATGTCTCTCAGTAAAACATCATCTATCTACAAAAAGAGTAGAAAAATAAAAATATATTACATATCTTAAGGATATATACAGACAGCTACAGTAAGTTAGTCTCTGAGTCCAGTTGTTTTACCTAAAACAAAAAGCCGTTCCACTACAAACCTTCTGTAAACTCGGCACCTAATAACACTGATGGTCTAAGAAAAGTCACTAAACTCCCAAGTGTCTGATGAGAAGAGGGACGAAGTGGAGCGTGACAAGCAGGATGGGATGGTGGAGCTCATCCAGATGTGGTCAGAAAAACATCCTGTGTGACAAAAAAATATTTCAGACATTTCCTCTTATCTTTCAGTCATCCAGATGTTGCTCTGCACACAGACCTGTAAATGTTGGGGTCCATGAGGACGGCCGTGTCTGTGGGCAGCTTGGACAGATGAACCACTTTAGTCTTCAGCTGCAGTCTGTCACCTTCATTCACCCACACGTCCGGCAGTCTGATTTACACACAACACATTAACATCTGGCTCAGGGGGGACCACGAGACTGATCATGTGATCACACTCACATGTCTTCAGGTGTCCAGTGAAGCAGCACCTTCACTTTCCCAGAGTTCTCCTTCCTCCTGGCTATCACCTGAAAACACACGAGCAAACATAAGACCCAGGTCTGCTTCAGGACCACCTCTTCCTCTGTGTGTGCGCCTGCTTACAGTGCTATGGAAGACCACACTGTGTCCGTTGCCTTGGCTCTCAATGTGAGTAACCAGGTTGAGACAGATGGCTCGGTGACGGATGGCCTCCATGGTCTGAGCATCAAAGAAGTCATGAGGTCGTGCTGGAAACAGGAAGTTATCATCAGCATTATTTCATGATGTGGATGTGGGGGGGAGGGGGGTTGTGGTCTCTTATTTGACTTTGTTGGTCTTACGCAGTGAGCGTCTGTATTTGTTCCGGAGTTTCCTCCTCTTGTTCAGACCAGCTTTGGACGGAGACTCTTCCTTCACTTTGCTCTGACTGGATACTTTGGATGAACCCTGGGAGCTAAAGTGGGTGGGGACGTGGCGTGCCAGCCCCCCCTGAGAAGCAAAGGTGGCATTGCAGCCCCCCACCACACACTGCAGGGAATCAGAGCATGAGTGTAAGTAAGTACATTTTATTTATATAACACTCTTCACAGGATAAAAACCACAAAGTTCTTCACAGACAGAAAACAAATAAAGTAAAACAAAAAGATAAAATCCAACAAAGCATAAAATCATGCAGCTGAACTCTAGTTAAAAGCCAGTCTGAACAAATGTGTCTCAAGCTGCTTTTTGTGTGGATCCAAAGCACGTGCTGCTGGGTTAGCCGCGAGCTGTGTGGCATTACCTTGAAGGGTTTGTCGCCGCTGTGGCTCAACATGTGCCTCTGCAGCCAGCTGTGACTTGTAGATGGCGTGTTGTACACCTTGCAGCCTTTCCACAGGCACACGAACACCTGCTGACACACAGACTATTAACCACCAACTTCTGATGATGACTGAGGTCAAACTGATCCAGCCAGTAGAACATTTACTTACAGTCTGTAAAGAGTGATGCTCAGACTGATGTGCACAGCTGGATTCACTAACACTATGCACTGGGAAAGTAATCTGTTTATTCCAACCTTGTTTCTCTTTTCACTAAACCTATGTCCATGCAAGAGCAGCAGTGTTACCATGGAAACAGTGTTCCTTAACCTTCTGTCAGATGTTTGTATCCTATTGCAATCTTTGTAATTGTTGTAACATTTCTCTCTCACACACACACTGACCCCTTCTCTCTGTCCATCCACATGTGTGGCCCGGATGTGTTCAGCCAGGTCCGGGCTGCTGGAGAACAGCAGCTGGCAGTGATCCCAGCAGCAGGTGTAGCTCAGAGGCTTGACCCCCGTTGGCGCCGAGCCGCCCACTGCCATCACACCCCTGCTGTGACTGTTGAGCAAGGCTGGGGTGGAGCGACCGCTGGACGCAGAGCTCTCCATGTCCATCGAATTGGAGCTGCCGTGGGAACACACATAAAAACACACGAGGATGAAACCAAAACAATCACAAGAACGATAAGGCAGGTTGTGTCACACAAGTCGGAACCATCTAAACACAAACCATGACTGTCACAAAGAATTTGAATTTACTGAAAAACAGAAACACCAAGCTTTGATGAAACAGCTGGACTGTGTTGTTTCATAGAATCACAGTGAAACAGCTGGTTCCTGTCAGCTTCAGAGCAGAATTCAGACCAGCCTAATGTTCCATCACAGAAACAGGACAACTCAACAACGTATACACAAAAGAACCAGAACAACATCTAAACACCTGCAGGTCTCAGTTATAGTTAGAGTTCATGATAAATAAATAAATAAATGAATTCTGTTCTCTAACAGCAGGTCTACCTCTGAATGGTTACTAAAGACCAGATGAAGGTTTTGGAGTGTCTAGTTAAATCTGACTGAGCTGCTGCAGCAGGACCTTATACAGGTGGTTCATGTTGGAAAATCCTCCGATGTGTCTGAATGAAAACTTCTCTGTAAAAAGTCAGACTAAAGTTCTCCACAGGAACAAAAAAGACTCTTCGTTAGGTATCACGAAGAACCAGTTTTTAGGTTTAACTAGTAGTATAAGTTTTCACACGGCAGGTTAATAACACCTCACCTCTCTCTTTTAATTAACTAGGATTCTGACAGAGTTAACGAACAAACATGCTGTTTGAAACAGGACTTTTAAACTCAGAGAGATCCAGGTTTTAACCAGAGTCACATGTCAGGTCAGAAGGTTCGTGTCGTCCCTTACCTCTTAGTGGAACCCTCTCCACACCTGTATGAACATCATCCATGGTGAAGTTATGCCCTCAGAAGTGTCTGTCAGGTGTTATCCCAATCCTGTTGCTAAGTTACTGTGGTAAGTATCTGTCACACAAACTGCGTTTTTTCACGTGTAATTGTTCTACACCTGTAAACGGTCATGTGATTTCTCAGTCTGATCTGACTGACTCCAGCATGAGTGACACTAGAGTGCTGCATTCACTTACACTTGGACATCGGAGCTCTGTTCATGTAAACACCAGTAGACTACATATCAGATTACAATCATTAGTGGTAGACATGCGGGGGTGCAGCAGCTCTATAACCCCCCCCCCCCCCCCCGCCAGTTTTACACTAATAATTGCGCTGGAGGACCAAAGCCAAAGAAGAAAACGTTGATCACAACAAAATCTACACCCACTTCCCCGTGAGACAAACATCAGTAACATCTGGAAGGCCTTTAAATCGCAGCAGGATATTTTAAGGTCACGGCTACGTGACTCTTACACGCGCTTCGCACGTTGATGTGACGTTTATAAACACGCAGTTAGCTAAACTTCCACCTGCAGCTCAACCTTTCCACTCCGCTGTGACCCCCGGACACACACCTGTCTTCTGAATCCATCCGGCTGAGCGTCTCTCCGTCCGCCGGTAGCTCCACGCTGGCCCGCCCGTCCTCGGCTTTCTGCGTGGTCTCTGTCCGCTCGCGTGGCGGGGAGGTGGACACGTTCTCTCTTTGTTCTTGTTTCGACACCCAGGAGTCCTCTTGTGTGGCCTTCTCCCGCTGCACTGGACCTCTGACCGGTTCGGCGAGTTTAGCACCGGGTTCCAGTTCATTGTTGTCCGATTTAGTCCCTGACAAAGGGCTTTCGGTACCGGGAAAGGACGGCAGGTTCTGGCCGTGCTCCTGCTCTGTACCCGTGTTCCCGGCCGGTCCGTCGCTCGGTTCCTGTTTGGTGTCCGGTTCGGTCTGCTTCTTTATACCGGTCCTTACAGTTTCAGCGGCTTCGTCTGGTTCCGGTGGAGAACCGTGTCCACAAACATGGGTCTCTATTTGAGCCATGTTCGAACTGTTTCCGAAGTTTACCCCGGGCTGCCCTCCTTTTTCCACTCACATGCACCACGGGGGCGTCACATGTGACGTAAGCGCTGCGTTAGCAAAGATAGTTTATTTAAAATGAGTCCTCACTCGGTTGGAACTGTTGCTATAGAAATAAATAAAGAGTTCAAGGCTTAAAAACTCTTCAAAGCCAACTGCAGGTGTCAGATTATGAAAAACAACTCCCATTGTCTAGCAATCTGTGCTGAGACTCTTTCCAGTTTGCTATTGGCAGTAGTTGGATAACCGTGACGTGACGTTCTGTGCCGCTCGGTAGTCACAGGGACTCATTTCTTTTAAACGTCAAATGTTATTTAATTAAAAAAATGAATATTTCTTTCAATCAAACACTTACTCTAACATATTGGATCGTGGATATTTTGGTTTTGCCATGAAAACTATTGACTTTGTAACGAGTGAGTCATCGTCACGGACACATTATGCCTTCTCATCTACACGTGGGCCAGCAAACACTGGCTCTGCACCATTTACTACCCGGTTGATAAAGCGACTTGTTTGGCGGGCGGAGTTTGTACACTATTTTAGCCGGTGCATTCGTTGATTGAACGGCTGACTGAGGGCGGTGGTGGGGAGTGAGTGGAGATGACCGTGGCGCGCAACAGGGTTTCTTGCCACCTCAATGCTAAACGCTTTCCCTCCTTTGGAAGGGGAAACTCCTGCTCGTTTTGTCGTCATCGCTTCTACCCGTGTCACAGGCCGATGGACTAAAAAGGAGTGGATCCAGAAAAAAAGACCCCGATGCTTACACCGTGTTAGTAAATTAACTCCTCACAAATAAGTTTAGGATGTTTGTCTTTCATATGAAATCTATAGAAAATATAAAGAGTTCACACTGCAGTGATGTTGAAAACAAAACAATTAAGTAGAAGCACGTGATGGTGATTTCATCATCTCAAACCTCTCAGCTCCTTTAAATGTTACTGGAGTTTAATGACATTTATCTGGACACTGGACAAAGAACATCCACTTCTGTCTTTCTGTGACTCTTCCAGTCTTTCTGTTACAACCTGCTGATGACACGCTAAACTCTGTAGCCACTTCCATCTGAGAGCATCCTGTTTGAAGCCTCTTGATGTCGAGGTCCTGTTCATCAGCCCATAGAACATGGGCTTGGACTTGGTCTCATATCAACATGTGAACTGGACTAAACCTTGCGCATCTCTCTAGAGTCTAGAACCCTTTAAAACACGTTGTTTTAATTTCTTTGTTCCACCTATAATAAATTAATAAAAGAAAGAAGGAAGCCTGTGAGGCATGTTTTAAGAACATCAACATTTATTTGACATGATATAAAACAGATGGGATATGAACCTTTAGCATCTCGACTAATAATAATAATAATAACCTCTTGTAATATTGACTCCTTTCAGTTTGTAAATAAATTATGTTTTTTATTTGTTTTACAGTTACTTATTTTGTTTACAGTTTATACATTTTTATATCTTCTAGTTTGACTTATTGCATCATACGTGTGCTGCTATTCCTCACCATCAAGAGCAGATCCGAAAAGTTCTCAACCTCTGTATTATATATCTGTAACACAAACCAACAAGAACAAAACAAAAAGATGCACGAAGCGCAAAAGCCAACACAAATCTGAAGCAGTGATCAGTGTGCTGAACGGACTCCAGGAGATTCACCTGCTCCACATAAAAACATTCAGATCCTGTAAAAAACAGCAGCATGATGTGGCACCAGTTTGAAGTAAAAAGTTGCTTTGTGTTAGTATTTATTTACATTCATATATGCATCTTTAACAAAAGGACAATTGCTTCTATTTTAGTTGCAAAAGATGTAAAAACCGAGAGGCTTCAGTTAAAATGAAGTAAAAGAATGAATGAGCTTCAGCGGGTCACTTGGGGTTGATGTAAAGCACTGCATGTGTGGCGTTTTTAGAGCCGAAGCCATCTGGCAGGAGACTTCTATACACACATCTGTACACATCTGTCTTCAGAAACAGCCAACATCCTCAAAGATGGAAATTATTATTACCAACATACAATATAGTGTTTTTGCCAGTATCCAAAATACCAACTACTTCAGTGACATTAATATAAATATTTGATTATCAACCTCTTCTGTTGTGAAACTGAGATACTGAACCATTTTTACTGTAACAGGCCAAAGTCATTAAAAATAACTGATATTAAAACATGGATTTAACTTTATACATGTCCTACTTTAAGAAGCTTGAATGATATTTCGGCTAAAATCTTGATTTTTACCTTATTGGACAATAACAGCATGTCATCTATAGCATGAAATACTGATGACATGCTGATAATACTGTCGATCTCCTCATTCATATCATGCTACAATCATGTTAACGCTGAGTTAGATGTCCAAGAGTCTGTTTGTATTTGGCAACACAGTTCTGAGGTGGTAATGATCTCAAAACAAGATTTTAGTAGTAACTCTAATTCTCTTGTGCTCAGAATATCCAGATTTGGTTCTTGGAGACGTTAGCAAGTGGGACAGGAACATGTTACAAGTCTGGACTTTGGACTTTCTGTCGTTAACTACAGTCTCAATCTCAGGTCCAGGATTTAGAGTTCTGGGAGCATAGATTGTCTAAAAAGAGTTAAAACTACCAGAAGCCACTATTTTAGCAACACAGCATCTAAACGCCAGAGACATTTTGTTTGATAATAAAGCACCTGATCGTGACTCCGAGAAATCCAAGAATAAAAACCCAGATACTGCAGAAGCTTTTCATACTCCCTAAAAACACTTTGCACTTCATGTCACTGACTGGGATCAGAACTTATTTCTGAACCCAGTCCTGTTGACCCCCCCTCCATCTTTATTTTGGGCAGCAAGTCACGCTAAAAGATAAGAGTTTTTAAATCAGTTTTCACTCAACCAGCGAGTCTTGGGTCTGCCCAGACAGCTGGTCCTGGTGGGACACGTCTTCAACGAGACGTCCAGACCACCTCAACTGGCTCCTTTCAACGTGGAACAGCATAGACTCTGAACGCCTCCTGAATAATCCCTCTCCAAGCTCGATCTCTGTCTCAGAAATTTTGAAATAAAACTGGCGCTGAAACAAAACGTCCTTTTTTCAGAATGTGCACGAAAAGCCATAAAATTAAAAAAGTTTAGTTATCGGGGGGGGAGAACATATTTGTGCTTGTCCGAGTTATTTTTCTAATTAACACGTTTTAAAGAAGATTGTGGCATTTCATGTTTCAGCAAGCTTTTAATGTCGAATCTATTCTCAGTGAGGTCAGTTAAAAAGCTTTCGAAAAAGTTTGGAGTAATTTCTGAGACTAACGGATCCAAGTTCTGCAGGTAAACAGGGCTGAAGGTTCCCATCAGTCCCTCTGATGAGGCGTTTTAACGTTTAGAAAAGATGTTTTATATTCATGACTCAGTGAAAAAGTCATGAGACGTCAGCTGAAACTCTGAACTGTTCTTATAAAAACACAGAAAATGTTCTATTTAATCTAAAGCCATTTCACAATCTTTATAATGCAGAAATGTTTTGGGTAAGTGAGACACCAACAGATCTATGCTTTGGAGAAGTCTACCAGCTGCTAAAGATAACACACATCCGTCTTAGTTTTTCTGGATGTGAAGACTTTCGTCTGACGGCTGCTTCGTCGGTCACCCTCTTAGTCTTATTCTTCATGTGGGCATGTAACAGCTGAGTCAACATGGTTCTGTTTGCAAACACAGGAAGCCATGGAGCATGTTCTGCGCAGGCTGACTACATTTGGGCTCTACGGGACACCGATGTGGACGCTGAGGCCGGCGTTGTTCATGTGTTGCTGTTCACCAGGGTGAATGTTTCAGCTGTTGGGAGGAGAAGACCAGGATGTTACGTTAGTCCAGTTTATCTGGTTTACTTTATTTCACTCGACTCAGGAAAGTTTCTACACATCACTCCTTGTTTGGAACACTGAAGAAGAGCTGGTGTCCGTTTCCAGCACTTATCACACGAGAGGCGGGGCTACACCTGGACAGGTTGCCAGTCCATCATTATGTGTGGCCCACATAAACAACAACCACTCACACACACACACACACACACACACACACACACACACACACACACACACACACACACACACACACGTGTGTTTTGTTATCCTTATGGGGACCGTCCATTGACTTCAATTGATTTTAGTAACTAGATTTATACCTAACCCAAACCCTTTTACTAACCTTAACCATTACTGATCTATAACTAACCCTAAGACTAACTAAAACTCTATTCACACCATACCTATAAACCTAACCCCTAACCCTAAAAAGGGGAGTCCCCCTCATGGGGACCAGGCTTCGGTCCCCACAAGAACCCTCGGACCCCAGAAAGATAGTAAAAGTCAGGAAACGGGTCCCCAGGAGGTCAGAAATACAAACCCACACACACACACACACACACACACACACACACACACACACACACACACACACACCTGTCTCTTGTTATCCTTATGGGGACCGTCCATTGACTTCAATTGATTTTAGTAACTAGATTTATACCTAACCCAAACCCTTTTACTAACCTTAACCATTACTGATCTATAACTAACCCTAAGACTAACTAAAACTCTATTCACACCATACCTATAAACCTAACCCCTAACCCTAAAAAGGGGAGTCCCCCTCATGGGGACCAGGCTTCGGTCCCCACAAGAACCCTCGGACCCCAGAAAGATAGTAAAAGTCAGGAAACGGGTCCCCAGGAGGTCAGAAATACAAACCCACACACACACACACACACACACACACACACACACACACACACACACACACACACACACACACACACACACACACACACACACACACACACACACACACACACACACACACACACACCCCACACACCAACACCCCCCCACACACACACACACACACACACACACACACACACACACACACACACACACACACACACACACACACACACACATTTAGAGCTGCCTAATAAACTCTGTCTGTGGGAAGAAGCTTGAGTCCCTAGAGGAAACCCACACATGCATGTGGAGAACATGTAAACTCCTAACATCTGCACAGTTATTAAATGTTGGCTAGATAAAAAAAAAAAAATCCACATTCAAAACACCACTGGAGGGCTTCATGAAAGAATTCAGAAAACAGAGGCTGAACATTTAGCTGAGAATTTAAGATGAAAAGATGCATTTTTACAAGTTCTGGGAATGAATTTTAGAACTGATCGAGCTGTTGGAGTGAAAACTGCACTAACCCCAACACATCTGGAACAAGTTTATTGTATTTATTTATTTCAAGTTTATTTATTTATAAAGCTCCAGTTCATGACAAAGTCATTTCAAGGCACTTCACAGAAAAATCAACCAATTAATAATAAAACATTTTCTATCTAAGGTATGAAGTAAGTATGAACAGACGAGCCCGTCACACGGCACAACACGCGGACGGTTTCTGGACATTAACACGCTGGTTTTTTGAGTTCCTCGGTGGAGGACGTCATAAAGACAAACGTGACTGTTCTCATAGTGAACTCCAAGTCTGAAAGGACGAGACATGAACAAGGAAGGAATCCCCTCCACGACTACAGAGCAAGGCATTACTGTGGATTTATTCTCTGGATCTGTCTGCTGTTATATTCTACAGTTAGAACGTTTTACATTCTGTGTGGAAACAGAAACTGGATGCTGCCAAGAGACTTTGAATGAGACTTTTCGTGACTCTTTTATTGACAGCAACAATTCAACGTTTCCTCACTTTCTCCTCCAACACACAAATACCACCAGCTCCCAGGACACGGTAAATATTTACACTACACGCCGGATGTTTTACTGAAGCAGGAGATCAAAGAAATTCTTGTTTTTTGGGTGTTTTACAAAATAAAAAGTCACTTTATAATTTGAAAGGAGAAGATTTTTCTTACAAGCCAGCATGTTGTTGTTGTTGTTGTTTTTCTTGCCATCTGCCGTCAGCTGTTTGTATGAATCCAGCCTCGTCTCCTCTTGGCTTGTCTGTTGGCTCTCATTTGTTTCCTCCTCCTGTGTCTCTGGGCTCAGCGTCTGAAAGCTGCCAGACAAAAAACAAACCTAATCTAACACTCTCAGACACAACAACAAGAACTCTGAAAAAAAGAGGAAAAAACACAAACGATACAGAAAAGTTCTGCTTTTTCTGTTTAACCAATCACAGAGTGAAGATGTGCAGCCTGATGGCCACAGGCAGGAAGGATTTCCTCTGGCATTTAGCAGTGCATCATGGGAGAATGAGTCCACTGATAAATGTGCTTCTGAATCTGACCAGAGAGCAGGGCGAAGGGCGTGTTTGTCAAGCGTCTGGGTATCGATAAGGAGAAGATGAGGAGAGAGATGAGAGATCCCACACAAGCCGTTTTCAGACAGACGTTCAGGAATAATTGCAGCCAATTCGATCCGGTCGTTAATCGTAGTTGTCTTACACTGTCCACCAGAACGTCCGCTCTTATTACTAGGTCTTCATTAGGATAAGTCCCGGACCAGATTATGCGGGCCGACACCGCAACGGTGCTTTCAGACAGAAAAGCGCAACGAATGAAGCGGGAACATTCCCTTTATTCATGGCCTGTCTGAAAGGGGCTATAAAGTGTACAGCTGAGTGTGTGATTGTGGTGTAAAGGGTGAAGAAGAGACAGGACAGCAGGCAAACTGGTGCTGTACCAGATGTGACTGGATTCTGGTTCTAAGCTGGTCCTTAAAGATTCAAGTTCTTTATAACGTGGGACTTGTCTGCAGCAGGTCTGTTGTCCACTGGGTCATGCTGTTTCTGGTAAAGGTACACAGAACTTCTTACACAGCACAGGAACTCTCTGCTGGTCCAGATTCATCTTAAAGATATGACCCAGAGGTCCACAAAGCTAGGACTCCATGGGGCCCCGGGGCCATGGGGACATTTATATTTAATTAAAAACTAAAACACAATGCAGAAATATTATAACAATGTTGTGCTTTAACACAACAGTCAGTCCCCTTAAAGCCAATTTGAACCAACACACCTGTTTTCAGTTGTGCTGTTTGTAGGAGAGCTGCTCAGATCTTCTTCTACAGGCTGGAAGTTCACGATCTCCACGTGTTTGGGTTCAGTACCAAGGTCCACAATCACAGCCCTCTCGCTCTGAAACAGCTGAAACACAAACACACATACAGGGTGTTACACACAAACCCACACCTAGGAACAATTTGTAGTCTCTAATTGACTGTCATGCATGTTTTTGGACTGTGGGAGGAAACCAGAGTCTCCGGGACTGGGCACAGGGAGAACAGGTACATACCATCCATAAAGTTCCTGGCTGGGTTTTAAACCCAAAACTTTCTTGCTGCAAGGCAACAGTCACCACCGTGCAGCCCAGCAGCAAAAATACCAGATAAACGAAAAATGTTCCCTTTAGTTTTAGACTTTATTACTACTATAAATGAAAATATATTAACTTTTACTAGAGCAAACACCCAGTTTATTAAACATCTACTGGATCCAGAAGAAACATTTTATACAGATTCATATTTTTATGCTGTCGTGTCTTGATGGATGATTCACCGGACAAACACAAACCAGGGAACTGATCATGTTCCTATTGTTTCCATAAAGACTTGAACGGTCTTCCAGTACCTCAGTGACTGTGCTGTTGGTCTCAGCTTGCGTCTCCTTCACACCAAACACGTTCAGATTTTCCTCACTTTTCACCTCCTCTGTTCTCGGAACATTCTGCTGATTGAAACAGAAGCATGCCGTCACGTCACCGTGTGAGAAAAGTTTTATTTTAAGGTTTTACATGAACTTGATCTTGACCAGCTTTTAAAACAAACACTCTGACATGAAGACGTGTTCTCATGCAGAACATTTGAGAACCTTCATTCTTTTCTTCTTCAGTCATTCTGTTGTAAATCAGCTGCTGTGTTTGATCATGGTTCTGGTTTATGACCCAGTTTGGGCCAAACCTCAGCTGTTACAGATGGACTCACATATGACTCTAGAATACTTTGGTATACAGAGGTCAAAGGTCAACTAACTGACTGTGAGGTGTCCAAGTTCTGCAGCTATAGAACAAGCCCAAATCATCAGTCCTCCACCCCCGTGCTGACAGCTAGGATCAGCTGTTTGTGATGATATGCTGTGTGTTCAGGGTAATTCTCTCTATACTGGTCTCATGTGTCCAGAGGACATTGTTCCTTAAGTCATGTGGTTCATTCAGCTGAAATAGTAAATGGCGTGTACTTGTATAGTGCTTTACTCAGGTCCTACGACCCCCAAAGCGCTTCACACTACAGTATGTCATTCACGCACACACTGAAACGAAATGTGCAACTCTAAACTGAGCTGCCATGTTGTTTTTAGAGAGAAGAGAGCTTCTTCATTCTTTTTCTAACTGTAAACTTGATGCAACATTACAGATGTGCAAAACCGAACCGAACTGACCAGTGAGCATGCAGTAATGAAAACTAAGACATGCCTGTGGTGAGGTCTGTGGTCTCTCTGTCTGCACCTCTGCAGCTTCTGCTGCCATCTTGTTTGGTTCCTTCATCTGCTGCACAGGTGCCTCCAGCTTCACTGGATCAGGAAACGTCTCTTCTACCTGGATATGACGCTGCAAAAACAGTCACACCTTAGAAGGAAGCACCCTCTGGTAAATCCAGCGATTCTAACCTGGGACCCCACACCACCTCCAACAGGTGGAACCAGGGCTCTAAATAAACTTTTGTGATCAGCAGCCAATGTGGCTGGTAGATTTTCCAAGTTACCAGCCAATCAGAATTTCCACTGGCCAGTTTATATTCAGGGAAAATAAACTAGATTATAAATGCAACTGAATACAACAAAAAAAAACAAAAAAAACAAATATACATATATATTTAAATGATATATCATATATTTATAGTTTACATTGGTGCCCTTTTGTTGTGCCGACTAGAATATGAAATAAATAATAAATAGAGAAAATAATAGAAAAACAACAACACCTGTAATTTCCCATTTAATTTACCTGACCCTGAACATGTCCTGGGGAGGGGCATGAATTAAGGATGGACTTCCAAACCCTCTGTGGAGTCTTTGAGAGGAGGAAAAGAGTCCCAGGGAGGGGCAAAATATAATCTTGTTTCAAGCATCAGGAGTACCAGAGTCGGCCGTGGACGTCACTTACTGGCACATAAAAGTCTGTGAATGTTCTGCCTTTTTTTTCCTCAAGTGTTTGACTCGGTTCTGCTGCTGTACAATCGTCACACTGCATGCAAACGTCAGCAAGCAGCTAATAGCTGTATGAGACGTTCATGACTGAAATGATCTGCTACTTTCATCACTGGCCAAAGTGGTCCGTAAAGTTTTATTGGTACTTGCCAAAGTGTATTTTAACCTGCATTTAGCGGGTTGGCAGGTGTTAATTTAGAGCTCTGGATGGAGTCACTGGTTTAATTCTAACTTGAACTGCACAAAAACTGTTTAATGGTTTTTAATACAAACAGTCGGGTTCATGCTGGCAGGGATAACCGTGCGCAGAATCACCTGCAGGGTGAGAAACGTGTTGTCCTTGCTGAAGGAGGATGAACGAGAAGGCGTTTCCCTTTTCTTCTCACGAATAGAAGAGGCTTCCTGGTTTCTCCTAATCCGCTCCAGCTGCTCCTCAATGCTCATCCTTGTTCTAATGACCTCTCGCTCCCCAAATACCATCTGATCCACAGCACTTCTCGGACGATCCTGCACAGGATGAGACTCAGTGTTGTGCTTAATTCCCCTGACGAGCCTGTATTTCAGCATCTAACTGAGATGGAGCGCCTGATTAAAAAAAGGATTCTCCTCTTTGTTGGGCCGGCTGATGGTTTACCAGAACAGAATTATTCTAACTGCTGTTTCTGGCATCAGTTTCTCTCAGTGCTTTTGATCTTTACAAATGTTTAAAGTAACACTTACAGATCTGGACTCAGGTTTTTTGGTTTTCCTCAGGGTAACGTAGGAGGCAATGGTGGAAGACTCAGGAGGATTCATGGCAGATTTGGTCCTGGGAGGGACGATGCCCACAGGGTAGGGAGGCACTGTTACAGAGACAACATGAAAGCAAACAAACCATGACATCTGGGCTGCTGTTTTGTTGTGACGGAACACAGAGATACAAGTCGAGGGGAGCTAAAAGAAAATGAGACCAAAACCACGAGTTCCACTGAGGACTGGTACCAACATTTAGTCAACAGTAAGAGAAATAATTATTTAATCTTCCTCAGACGTAATAAGTTTACATTTACAAAAAAAAACTGAACAGTCTCTAATTTTCTGGTAGTTTAATTTTAATGGAGAGAAACAAAATCTGAAAAATGACTGTTGATGCTGCCAAAAAATAAAGTTTCTGACTTTTATTTTGGAACTATCCGCTTCCTGTCCAAGTAACCACACCTCTTCCCCTGGACATTTTCTCTTCTTTCTCTTTAAGTGTAAATTTAAAGTATCCAATTTTTAATATCTCATTCAGTGACTGTGAGGCCGCTGTAAAAATGCTGTACTTACACTCACTCCTTGCTGCAAGTAAATTTAAAACCCTTGTCTGTGATTCTTCTCTTGTCTGAGGGTTTAACTGCGTTTTGGTGTCGAGAAACAATTTCCCTGACAACGGGTCACATGGACGAGTCTTTGCCCCAAACCCACAGGACGCTGTCCGACCATCAACTCAACGCCACAGAATCTGGATGTACCTTTTGAAGTTGGAGTGTCTTTGTTCTCCACATTCATCTCGGTCTTTTCCTTGTCCTCACTGTTGACTTCGTCCACTTCCTCTTTCACAGTCGTAAGCTCGGGCTCGCTCTTATAGAGCCGGTAGTCTGGAGCTTGCTGTGAAGGTGAAGTAAAGTAAATCATCAACGTTAGAAGACACAGCAGCAACACACATTATTCTGTGAAGGTTTTTAAAGTTTCAGGAATTGTGAACAAATATAACTCATGAACATCCACAAACACAAACATTTTTTCATGCTGGAAATTTTATCTTAATGTCTGAAGACAAAAATGTCAAGACATAATAAAAAAAAGTCCTAAATGAACCATTCTTATGCACCATGGTGGGAGAGTTTTACAGTGTGATATGGATGAAGCAGAGGCTGCAGGGGAACAAACATGGCTGAGCTTCAGATAATCACGTATCAGTGTGAAGCTGTGGGACAGAGCTGTGAGGTGAGAAGGCTCAGATGGACAGAACCAGAATGTTCATGAATGATGGAGGACAACTGAAGACGTGGTTGGAGGGCAGAGGAGGTGGGGCTTAAAGACCTGAGGAGATCTTACAGTGTGAGCTCCATTTCTGCAGCTAGCCTTGCGCTCTTCTTGTCGGTGACTGTGGGGGGGGCGGCTGGCTGGGTTTGAGTGATGGGGGGGCACAGGAGGGAGGCGTTCTGTTGAGCTGTAGTTCTGTGGGAAGGGCGGACATGGGCGCACACTGTTTCCCTCCTGAAGTGGACTAAGCGGCAGCAACATCACTGCCTGTGGACAATTAATATGTTACAGACTGTCATCACATGCCGTCTGACGTGTCCAGAGCGCACGTCATCCATACAAATTAAAGTGACAGGTAGGACAGCTGCCATGACACCTTATTCTGTACCAGTAAAACAATAAAACGGGCTGAAACTGCTATTGAATTCAAACAAATATCCAAATGATGCTCATAAACTTTACATCGTTTAGGATTAATGAGAACAATTCAGCACCATGGACAGCGTCTCAGTTTTACATGCATGTTAGATGGAGCTTGTGGTCCAGAGAGCACATCTGTTCACACTGAGCTGGATTAAGAACCACCTCCATACTTGGTACAAGTGTATGAAGTGTGTTACAAGCAGAAATCGTTGAGACAAGTGAAATCATGTTTCTTGCACTACATGTTAAACATGATCCAGTTTTAGTGCAGGTCTGATTCCAAATAGACTCGATTAATTCCAACCCAGTATCTTTGTACGGACTTATATGTTGGTTATTTCCATTAAAAACAGACTAAACCCACAATAAATTCGGATTTTCACATTTATTGATCACTTTTGTCAGTGGAGTTTATTTCAGACAGTAGCTACGTTTACATGGGCACATTTAATCAGAATAAACGCCCAATCGGATAAAAAAGACGTCATGTAAACATGTCAATCAGAATGAAATTTCCTTCCGATCTAGAGGGGTGGTTTTGTCTGATCTTCATTCGGATAGACGTGCATGTACACGCCCATTCGGAATGAAGGGGTGAAAAAAGCCCACTGCGCATGCGTACAACTTCAGCGTGACGTCTTTCTGCTTTCGCAGACCCAAGTAGAAAACATAGCGGGAAGTAAACAGAAGTGGTCTGCTGGTGCAGTCATCCTGTCATCCTGCTCTCCTCTCCTGTGGTGGAGGAGCAGTAGCAATATGTATTCAGCCTCTAGCTTGGTTAATGCGACCAGTAAAAACCCAAACATAAAGGTAATCACCTGCAGAAGGTCCATATAGGGGATAACGTGAGTCAGCTCGAGCACACGATGGGGCGGGAAAGAACGTGCAGAAAGGACGGAGTTTGTTTACTTTTTTTTCTTCCCCTGGAAAGACAACTCGCTGTGCGCATGCTCAACTCATTTAACCTGATTGAGTGCTTGGTGCATGTGTACTCATGGCATGATCAGATCATTTCAGTTAGTGTCCATGTAAACAGGGATTTGGGAATTCCGATCGACCAAGATTTTAATCAGATTGGGGAAATTCGGCGCATTTAAACGTAGCTACCGATTTGAATTATTCTTCAACAGAATAATTAAAAACAAACTACTGAAACCAACCTTAAAAAGATTGAAAATATATGCAGCTCTGAACTGAGACTGGACTAAAACTGACACAGACTTGTTTTACACGTGTTGTTTTGGGAACCACATCACGTATATGAAGATCCATAGAAGGAACCAGACCTCAGCCTGGTTTGTGCCAGTGGTATAAATCAGAGAGACCAGAGGTCAACCAGCCAAACATTGTGTTATGTTGTTCAGCTCCAGGAGTTGAATCAGCAACAGTCAACATGAATGACCATCTTGTTCTTCAGTTCTGCAGGTGCGTCTCCGTTCCTGGATTGTTCACATTCACACATCTCAATAAACAACGTGCAGAAGAGAGCGTAACCACAGCGCCACGGTCAGATGTGAGCAGCACCTGACTGAGTGACTTCAGGAATGTTTATTCCAGGATTTTAGTCGTAGATCACAGTCAGTCAATGACACTGTGACACAGTCATTATTTAAAGAGTGTAAAGTTCCCAAAGAAATACAGAAGTACATCAAAAACTCAAGATTAAGATTCCAAATTCAAGATGAATGCTCATTATTTTTATTACTTGTTAAATCATGAATTATTATTATTATTATTATGAAGACTAAAAAAACCCAACAGATTCTGTCCTGTTCTTTAGAAACACAAGAACAGACTGACATCTGTCAATCTGAAAGGGTTGCAGAGACATTTTTAAAGCGTTGGGACTCCAGTCAACCACATGGTGAGAACACGGAACAGTGGAGAACCTTCCCAGGAGCTGCTGGTTGACCAAAATGACTCTAAGACGACTCAACAACAACTTATTCAGAACATCACAGAGGAACCAGAACAACATCTAAAGGTCCACAGAAAGAGAAACTGTCTATTGTATCAACATGGTGGTAGTGTGATGGTCTACCTCTCAATGGTTACTAAAGAACCAGATGAAGGTTTTGGAGTGACCTGGTCAAAGTCTAGTTAAATCTGAGCTGCTGCAGCAGGAAAATCCTCCGATGTGTCTGAATGAAAACTTCTCTGTAAAGAATCGGTTCTCCACAGGGACGGGAAAGACTCGTCAGTTTTTACGAACACTTGATTTCGGTTGTTGCTGCCAAGAACAACCAGTTATTAGATTTATGGGGGGAATTACTTTTAAACACAGAGCAGGTTGGTTTGGAGATATTTTCACTTAAAGCTGGAGTTGGTAATCCTGTTCAGAAACACTTTTTTTTATACTGGGTGAAAAGGTCCTTCCATACTGAGACTAGTCAATGCATTGTGTATTCATAAAAAGGAGCGAAAAAAATCAGACCTCTCTGAGACTTGCAAGCCTACAATAACTCTGACCAACCACGGTCATCCGCACCGGATGGCGGTGATTGGTCATTTCCAGAGAAGAGGAGAGGAACCAATCAGATACCTTGCCTGCACCCCTTCTATCACGCCCTCTCGCTCCTCGCTACTTGTCACTGCTCGCCCCGCTAAACTGCCAAAAAAAGAAAGTCAGAGGCAGAAAAAGCTGCTACGAGAAAAGCTCTGGATAAAACGAGAGGACAAACGAGAGTCAACATTGGTAAAGCTGAGTACCCTGCTGAGTTCTGCCGGTAGATGCAAGTTCCAAGTTTGGGGCGGGGCGGCTTGAAGCAAGTCCACGGTGGGAAGGGGGAGGGGTTTAGAGGAGCTGCTAGTTTTAAATCTTGCTAGCTCTCGAACATTACCAATTCCAGCTTTAATAAATAAAATAAAATCATTTAAAAACAACATGTTGTATTGACTGCTATAAAAACCTGCAGATATGTCATCTGACTCATGTGACTGGCTGGAGTCAGCTGCAGTGTCAGCCCAGTGAGGAGGTGTAACAATATGGAGAAGTCTCTTGTGCTGTATATTCTGTATATGTTCAGTTCAAACACACATACAGCCTTAGAGTAACAGAGGACAATACAGAACATGTTTCCTAAACAAATCTGTTACACAAATTATTGTAAATTCTAAATTGTTGAAGAAATAAACTGAAACAAACTACGAGTAAGTAAATTCCACTAGTTCTGTTCAACTGTTTGTTAAAATGAAATAAACTGCTAGTAAAACATGTAAAACCCCCAGCGTACCTGCAGGAAATATGTTTCACAGTTCATAAGGAGAAAGATTCCGAAAGCAGCTGACACTTGGACACACTGCATTTGGGTGAATGAGCAGAATCTGAATGTGTGAAAGTGTGTGAGGTGTAACGGCATGAAGCCTTACTTCATTCTTCTGCTGACTGGAAAGAGGTTTGGAACCAGGAAAACCTGCTGAATAAAACAAGCAGATCAGATCGTCACACAACAAGTCACTTGGAATTTCAGCAAAGTTAGTGATCAGTTGAAAAAAAAATCTCTGAAATCTGAACTTCATTTTAAATAGTCAGAGGAAATTCATCAACCACAAAAATCAGCACAGCAATTCTGATATCCCCAGTAATGACCTGTTATTAACACACAGTGATGTAATTCTGTGTGTAATTAAGTTTTAAATAGCTAAACAAGCAGAGGTAACATCATTCTAAAAGGTTTTTTTTGGAGACTCACCGTTTTCTGCGCTCTGTTGAGGTTTATTTTTAGACAGGGCCTCCATCACGTCCTGGATCCTCCACAGTTCCTTTTGGATCTGGATATGTCGCTGACTTGGAGGTTCTGTCTGGGAGACACACTGCTGTTAAACTGAAGTAACTCATTATGTGTGTGTATGTGAGTGTGTGGATGTGTCTGTTACTTGTGGGCTTCCCAGGGACTCCAGCTGCTCCAGCAAGTTGGTCTTGGCCAAAGTGACATCAGCCTCCAGATGTTCATACTCCCTGCAGGATCGCTCCAGCTCCTGAAAACACAACAGAAGCCCACAGATGACTCATTATATCTGCACATATGTGTGTCTGTCACCTGGATTGCAAAGTATTTTTTACTTTTTACTATTTTAAATTCATGGTTTCTACTATGACTATTATTGTAAAGGGAAAGAAGGTTAAGGGAGTCAGCACACAATGGGAACGGGTTGAAGCCGGTCCTGCTGATCACCAGGCACCTTGATATTCAGCTTTAATCAGTCAACCATTCATAAAGTTTAAAACATAATAAGGCTCGACTTTAAACTCTCATATAGTTCAGGGGTCTCAATCTCCAGTCCTCAAGGGTTACTATCCTCCAGGTTTTAGATGTTTCTCTGCTTCAACACACCTGGTTTAGATGAGCAGGTCATTAACAGGCATCTGCAGAACTTGTTGACATGATGAAGAAGTAATAAATAATTTCAATCATGTGTGTTGGAGCTGAAAAACGTCTAAAACAGGAAGGATAGCGGCCTTCGAGGACTGGAGTTTGAGACCCCCAAAATAGTTAGCATTAGCTTATCCTGATCCATCCCTTTAGTTATGCTGCTGGAGGACATACTGCCACATTTCTTCACTCTGATGTCTTTACTCTCCATGTTGGTATTTATTATTGTTGTTATGAGAACCTACGTATCTACGTACATACATACATAACATACCATTGCATACATGCTTACATGCATGCAAACGTACATAGAGGTGCAAGACTTATGAAGCTGAGGTTCTGAAACACTTAGCTGGAAATGAGCATGAAAAGGAAGTGTTACAGAGAACTATTGAGGAGAACAACTACTTCAGCAAGAGGGCTGAAAAGATGCTCAATCAGGAGATGGAGACCAACAAAGCAGTTATGGCAGCCATGAATGAAAAATGTAAGGAAATAGTGAACACGGAGATCAAAGACCCTCAGGAGGGACCTCGGAGACTGACAGTAACAATACAACTGTAAAACCCCGCACGACGGTGGTGGTGGTGGTGGTGGTGATGTGTGTGTGTATGTGCACTCACAGCGTTGACCCTGGACAGCTCTCTGCAGGTGCTGAGCAGACCACTCTGCAGAACATCTCTCTGCTGGACCAGACTCTGTGTGGCTGCAGAGCTGGAGCCGTTCTGTTCGCTCAGCTCCTGACTGGCTGACAGCAGCGCCGTCTCCAGAGTGTGCTGCCACAAAACAAACACACTTCTTACTACACGCTGTCCTTAAAGCAATCATCCCACAGTCACTCACTCGTCAGTGTACCTTCTCTCTGTGCAGCTGCTGCAGCTTCTCCTCCTGCATCTTCACAGCTTTGTTCTGCTCACACAATCTGCTCAGCTTGGTCTAAAACATACAAACACACAACTCAGCCACACTGTCTCTGAGGCAGGTGACGTAATTTACAGACCAAACGCTTGCCTACATCTATATCCATTTCTTCTGAGTGCTGTCGGAGAAAGGCATCTTTGAGGTTGTCTGGACTGACCTGAAAGAGGAGGCACATTCAGATGATGACAGCAGAGGGCACCAACAGCTCATCTCATGAGACGGTCTTCATCTTACAGATGAAGCCAGAATTTAATCTGACTCTAGTTCAAATCATTCGTCTCTCAGTGACGTGCACTTAGAGGAAGACAGATTAGGAAGCAGCTAGAATTTAGGTGTTTTATTTTGGTTGGATTTTTGTGATCTAGTCCTGGTAGATGTCCTATAGCCATGGACTGACATAATGTTTTAACTTTAGTTTGGAGTTAAACAGCATAAAATAAGTAAATATAACAAATACTATGAGGTTTTACTGAATGATGGTCATAAATCAGAACATTTAAACTTTTTTTAAGTTTCCAATCCGATTAAAATGTTGCGAGACACTGAAAAAAGCTGATTGACAAAGTTTCATTAAACTGAAGATTCTAGTCCTTTACGAACACGTTTAGTAAATCTTATTTCTTCTGTGCCTCAACAAATGCAAACAAACAGGAAAACTACACGAAGCATGTTTTACAAACCCAGCATGTTTAAATAAACTGTTTTGTGAGACAATTAAAATTAAAAACAGAACATTTAACCAAACAACAACTCCAAAATACGTTTTCAAACACATTTAATGACTGTAAGAATTTCCAGAGGTAAATGAAAACACAACAAAATCTGGTGGTTCTCAAACGTTTCATGCTCCTCCTTCTTTAGGAGGAAGCTAAATTTGCTGAGCTGGCTGACTGATGAGGAGTCGACCAGCTTATTATTTAGTTTTAGACAGTCTAAGCTTTTCTTATCACTGTGATGTTAACATGACTGAAAAAAACCTCTCCTCCAATAGTCCCCATCATGTAACCACGTCCCCAAAGTTTGAGAATCACTGTCATGAGCTATGCTGCCTTCAGATCACCTCCAGCAGCATAAAAACAATGGAATGATCGATGTTCTGACTGTCAGGGAAAAGTACAACAAAACGCTGACAGATGTCCACAAGCAGGTGGTGAAACAAAAGCTGATTGGTGGAGTGGACGATGTGGCTTCCAGGACAAAGTTCTGGCTTGAATCTGCTGTTAACTTGGATTAGATGGTAACCAGGATACTCAAATGATTAAAAATAAAATCAAACAGATGAGAAAATAATCCATGACAAGACTGTGACCCGGCAACAACAGTGGACACGTGGACAGCCTTCATGACTCAAGCCAGAACCTGCTAAAAGACCTTACTTGCTGGTAGAGTTGCGGCCTTGGAGCCGAGTTTTCGATCATAGTGTGAATCTTGAGGATTAAAGGTTCATTCTCCTTCGTCTAGCACCGAAGCAGACAGGAAATACAGAGATGTAATAAAACAGCTGTAAGTACGGTTGCAGAGATCTGCTTAACTAATGTAAAGTAAGAATGACGTTGCAGGACGTTGTGAGGATGAGGTAGGCCTGAATGGCCCAGCCAGCTCCAGGTATCAGGTCTGTAATATCAGATCCCCAGTTTACGATCTTAAATGGAACTTTTCACTGTCATATTGTGATTTCTCCTCACATTCTTTATTTTTATGTCTATTGTTTATGTTAAAGAAACATGTTTTTTCTCCTCCAAAATGGGGTGATGGCAGTGTCTCAAGAAACAATCTGAAGAAACTGGAAACAGGAAAATTCCTCTGAAAACAGTCTGCGTTCTACACACTAAAGAGACAATAGCTTCAGAATTTTATTTTTAAAATAAAAGTTTCAAAAATCGTTAAAAAAGCCATCAACAATCCTGGAGGACTAATTTTCATCTGGACAACTGATCAATCAATAAAAATGAAATATTGTGGTGTTCTAGCAGGTCCAAACTTATACAAGTAGTTTTACTTTGAAATAATACACCTTTTAATCTAATGTAAATATTGATTTACTTTCAGTAACTGATTCTGAACTCTGTGCATCTGAACTGATCAGTCATGATCAACACAGACCTGAACAAAAATCATGGAACCCTAAATTTAAATGTTTGGTTGCACAACTTTTTGAGCCAATCACAGTAGTCAGGTGATTCCTGTAACTCTCAGTCAGACTCCTGCACCTGTCCACAGGTGTTCTGATCCAGTCCTCATGAACAAACTGCTCCAGATGTCTCAGGTTTGAAGGGTTCCTTCTCCAGATGTTTCAGCTCCTTCTACAGATGTTGAACAGGATTTAAATCAGGACTCATAGAAGTCCACTTCAGAACAGTCCAGTATTTGGTTCTGATCCATTCTTAGTGTTTTTATATGAGTTTAGATCATTATCCTGTTGGACCCATGACCTGCAACTGACACTGAGCAGCACGTTTCACTCCAGAACATCTTGACAGTCTTCAGATTTCATTTTAACCTGCAGATTCAAGACACCCTGAACCAGATGCAGCAGAACAGCTCCAGAACTGAACCTACAGGTGTGATTGTCCTTTCTTTTAAAGAGGCCATTTAATACAAATTTCAGGACTTTGTGGTTATTTATTAAGTATTAACCTGTAATATGAAACATTTTATATCTAAAAACGTCAGGAAACACTGATTAAAAGACCTTTCAATCTGTCTGCATTAAAATTCGGGTGGTTCCGGGTCCTTCCGTCAAGCTGCTTCATCAGCAGCTCGTTCATATTCATTATTCAAATTTGCTGGACTCTGATTGGCTAACAAACTAGCCTATGAGAGCAAGGTATACTGTTTCCTGCCCTGCTGCGCATGGTAACATCAGACGTTCTCTCTTCCTGTTTGCTACATCTTATGCTAACAGCTTTTAGCCAGCAGCATGCTAGGCATGGTTTTAACTGCGGGAGCTGCCGAATACTAACAAACAAAGGAGTTGTGACGAAACAGATACAGGCCGTTCGAACTCGGGAGAACTCGGGTTTTATCACCACCTGCGTAGTTTGAGAGATAAAAACTGAAAGAGAAGTTGTTGACCTGTTTTCACGCCCACTATAAAGGTAGGAACACCTGTGGAGCTAAAATATTCAACAGAAACCTCAGAAAAACCGGTTTTAATGGAAGGGCCTCTTTAAGCTCCATGTTTCTTTCTGTGAATCAACATTCAAACAGCGTTTCTTCCTCACTGGTTTGCTTGACGTCACAACAGAGGTGATGATAATGTTGATCTTGTATTTGAGTAGCAGTTAAGAGAGTACCTTAAGCTCCGCCCACACCACATTCTGTCCAATCACAATCAGCACAACCTGTTGTAAGGTGATATGATTCTCAATGTAAAGTTTTACATTTTAAGGTCAAATCAGAGAAGGTTAGGAACAAATTTTCTAAACATGTGCTGATGTTGCCAAATTATTTGATGGGTTTTTTATGGTATACCATCATTTTTATTCAGGTCAGTTTCATTACTTTGTTTTTTTACAGATATATTCTGTTAACCCACAATTCAAAAGCAATGTTTCAGCAACTACTTCAGAGTTTGATGTCATTAACAGAAGAAACCCAACAATTGTATCAACATATCTTCTGAATCCTGGAATAAAAGTTCTAAATTATGAAACAAAAAGTAACATAAATAAATGTTTCAGTTAAAAGTTTTTGTCATTAAATAATTTAAAAGACAATTATTTTTGGAGCCTGAACGGGATGTCCTACATTTCCATAACATTCCAGAGAAATCATCTATTTTTTCTTACAGATAAAACTAGTATCAAAATGTAACAACTTGATTCACCTTCAGCACACTAGAAATTCAATTCCATCTATGTCTTTTATTCATCGAGGCCCAAATGTAACTACAAAAGCTGCATTTGGAAAGCCTCAGAGAGGTTTAGTGGTGAGAGGACACAAAACTCAAGCTAACAGCAGCAAACACATCAAAACACACACCTAAACCCCACAGTCTGAAAGTTTTCTGTCAATAAATAGATTACACATATAAAACAGCATAAAACCATAAAAATACAAAATTTTTCAGACTGAATTTTAATTTTGGATCTAGACAACTCCGAGTCAGCAGTTGTACAGATACAGTAGACGTTTTGCTTGATTCTGAAGTTTTCTTGTGATAAAACTAAGAGACACAGACGGTGCTCAGATGTTCTCACCTGGCTATCCAGGTAGATAAGATTCCTTTGCAGGTGATGGGAGAGAACATCAATCTGCAGTAACCATATGTAGGAAAAGAAAAAAGCAGGAAATGTCAGAGCACGTTTTTAAATCAAAAGCACTCAAGCAAGGGAGAAAGGAAACAGAGTGAGGCAGGAATCATGGAAAGAAAATGTATTTTTCAAAGTGTGAAGAAATCAGAGAAAGTAGGAAGCAAAGAACTAGATCATACAAAATGTTTTGCCAGAATGCATTTTGTTATAATTAACATGCAGTAAATCTACTGGATTTACAACTTTTAGAAGTAGTTATGTAACTTTTTAGTTTCTATACAAAAGAAATCTGAATTTTTTCTTGTTTTCTTCCATTAATGATGAACAATACTCAGTTCCAGTTTGCAGAGGGCTCTTTATTTTAGACTATTTATCCAAGTTAAATTCAATTCTTTCAACTTGAATGCCATTTTATTTCAAACTTTATTGATGCCTTTTTTAAAATATGCAGCTCTGAATTGACCTTTCGCCGAGTCCCGCCCCTTCTTAGTTACTGTTGCTACATCTTAAACACGACCAGCGTGACAGATTATCATGACTGGAAGAGGTATTTTCATGCGTGGCCTTTTTTGAAACAAAACCTTTGCGACATCCTCCAAATCGAACCAGCCTTGATCTCCTTTCTCTCTCCAGATCAGCTCTGCAGAGTGGCGTCCGTCCGCTTGCAGACAGACTCCCTCGCAGCCGGCGAGCACTCCCAGCTGCCAGCACCTCTAAAGCTTACCCCTACTTCGCTCCCATCAGTCAGCAATCCCGAGTCGGCTCACGCTCTTCCGCGGGTGGACCGCACCACCTCTCAGGACGTCCCTCAGCACTGAGCTCCACCTGACATCTCGTTAGCAGATGTGCACCACTTTAATCTTGTCTGGAATTAATTTTTTTATTATAAATTATATATAATTATATTATATAATTTTATATAATTATATAATCAGTCTTAAGATCATGTGACTAAGGTGTCAAACACCAAGAAATATGTCTATGTTTGTTATACATGGTATAACTCTGCACTTGTTTACCAGTCAGTTATTAATTCCCTATAACTGTTTGGTGTGATGAACTGGAACAGAAGCGTGTAAAATACAAGGTGTTTAATTTAATAAATAAATCTAAAGCAAAACAAGCGATCAAGCTCGACTTGACTAAATGAATTCTGACTAATTTCCCAAAACATAGCAGTTAAATCAACTAACAAAAAACACAAGCAAGTTACTGAAGCAGATGCAGAAGTACAAGGAGCTCGTGTACAAACGAGGAACTGACAAGGAAGACCGGACAGAACAGAGACACTTATACTAAGGGACCAAGTGAACAACATGAGAGTCAATTAACAGACACAGGTTAAATACAAGACGTTTAACAAGACAGGGACCGAAACCGAAACGAGTTTAATGCAGAATATTTCTTTCACTTGCTCAGATCCGAAACCCCGGTTCTCAGGAGTCACTATCCTGCATGTTTTAGATGTTTCTCTGCTCCAACACACCTGATATAAAGAGTTAAACGACCTCCTAGGAAAAAAAATATATGTACAAGCCTGTTTACTACCCATTCATTTAAACGAGAAAAAAGAAAACGTGAATTTAACTTTTTTTTTTTTTTTTTTACATCTGACTTGTCTGACAAACTCTTGTAAGAGATGGATTTTAAACTTGTTTAGTGGCAAGCAGTTGTACAAGGACCCACATTCTGTAATCTAGAGTGATGTAAAATAAAGCAAGAACCACAGCAGCAGAAACTAACAAGAATGAAAGAGTTAACAGCAGATTTAACTGAGAAAACCAAAGTGTGTGTAAACAGGGTGATCGGTGACAACAGGTGGTCCGTCTATGGACAAGAAGTCCAATACGACTCTCAGCAACAGCTGCTTTTCAAGACCAGAACAGATATTACACACTCTCAGAAATAGAGGTACGAGTCAAGAACATTTTTGTACCTATAGGTAAATTGTTTTAAAATGTTCCCTTAAAAGTACAATATTGGTCTTTAAAAGGTCAAAAATGTCCCTCTGAGGGTTCAAATTGATATAAAGTACAAATTTGTACCATTTCAACTGCACCTGCAACCCTGGTCAAGGCTGGTTAATCTCCATTTTATTAAGTTTCATCCATCATTTTCAATATTATGTTTCAGAATGTTGGTTTTAGACTTCAAAACGTGGCGTAATTTTACTGTTTTAGAAATTCTTGTCTCTGGGGGTGTACCCTGTAGTCCAGGTCCATTTTTGTACCTTATGAAGTTGTTCCACTAAAACTTTAAAATTCTGCCACATGTTGACAAATTTGTGATTTCTGAAGTTGAATTTATGTGAAAAATGCAACAGCGTTTTTTTCCCAACATACAACATGCCTAGTGCAAGCGATACCCCCAAATTAGTAACTTCAAAAGGATCATCTGTATTAGTGACGTATTCAAATGTATCCAATACTTTGATTCATTTCCTTTTAAAAATAAGACAAACTTAAGCTCACTGACTGAGACAGAAACTTTGACTTGTTAATCAAAAACATGTTTCCATAAAACACAACAAATGATAATTTTTTACCAAAAATGAGACAAATTAGCGGGAAACTAAATCTAAACAGTTCATGATGACAGTCTCATGATGGAAAGTGTTTAAATAAGGATCAAAGTTTGTTTTTTTTTCAACACAGAAATTCAAAGAACATGTTAAATTCAATTAAATCTAGAGAGAACTGCATCACCCAAAATCTGAAACACACAGACATGAGATTTTGACTGCTGTCTGAGAGAATAGACATGCATATGTGCACAGACACACATATACAGTAAATGCTGACCTTGGCGTTGGGCCCCTCCAGACCCAGGGCCATCAGCTGAGCTACTGTGTGTTCACGCAGGCTGTTGAGCTCTGCCTGCTGCCGGCGAAGCTTGATCAGCAGCAGGGTCAGTTCCTCGGGCTGCACACAGCAAAGAGGAAGAAAATAACTAACTATTACAATTTGTTTTTTTTTAATTAGATTACTAGATTTTTTTTTTCTCCAACATTTAGAATCGAATAAAGAAAATTATCCCTCTGTGATTTTGGTAGATGATCCATTACTATCATTCTGCAATGACATTCTCAAAGCACAGTGACATTCTATGCAGATGACTACATGGTTTATGTTGAGTAGCTACAGCCCCAGTCACAATGATGCGTTCATATAACTCTGCCTTTTTTTAACAACGTCTGGAGTTCAGGAACATTCGTGGAGGCGGGCTCTGGTTCTTACAGGAAGTTGTTACTGCTTCAACATCATTAACTTAATGAATCATTGAGAATGAGGGGATTTTCAGCCGTACGCTGGCAGCAGAGTTCCTGCTCTCATTATACGGTTGTGTTAGAACCTTCCTCTGGTCTACCGACACCCCCCCCCATATGCAACTCATGGCAATTTCAAGTTGTTGTTATGAGGATCCTCTGGCGGTTGGAACATTTTGTCAGGGAACATAAGTGGCAGCGCTCCAGTATCTCTAAAATTCTGTGTTTTTATCCTCACATCTGCTCAGAAATTTACAGAAAAGCTTCTAATTTTCAAGTTGAGAATAATGCCGAGAGACTCCAGCAGCACCTTCTGCAGCTGCAGCTGCAGGATAAAGATCCATCAGCTTTAACTGCTGCTTTTGAGGACCTGTAGAGAAGGTGCCATGCTAGCAGGTGAAGGACTGGATCTAGAAGCAGAACCTCTACAGCCAGAACCAGATTCAGTTCCATGAGCTGGACCGCATGTCAGAAGATACTGTAACACCTTTAACAAGATGTTGCATTATGTTGCCTCACGCATCATGAAAAATGAGACGTGAGTGTAATTTCCTGGAAACAACATCATGGTCTATTTTACATCCTTGTAAAAACATGAAGTTCTCTACGATTTTAGAAGTAAATAATAAAAACTTGTAGTTTGCTTTCCTTCATAAATATAATATCTCACAAAGTGGTTTTACCTGTTTTTATTTAAAAGAGTCATAAAACCTTTTTGTCATTTTTAAATTATCATTTTTAGTGGAATTGACGAACTTACATACACACAAACATCTGCAACACAATTAGTTTTTTTCCATTTTGACAGGAAAATTAACAGAAAAAAAGTAAAAAAAAAAAAGTAATAGAAGATAAATGTTTACATTTTCATCAAGACTAGAAGTCACTCTCCATCATGTGTGTCTAAGAAGCCAAACAACTTCTCATTTGATGTTACAGTGTATCTGATGTTATCCTTTACAGAAAATAATATCATCTTTCTGTAAAACAGAGCAAAGAGGGGGGAAATGCTACAAGAAGGCACCTGGTGTAGACATGATTTATGTTTCAGTGAGAGGATGAATGTCACTCACCGTCTTGCCTTGCAGTGACTGTGGCGTGATGCTCTGGGGAGTGTAGGCAGCTATAGATCGCCGGTCATACTGTCAGGAAGGGACAAGAGGTCAGATTTATGTTTCTCTTGTTTCAGTTACTCATCTCACATATTTATCTGCTACTTTAAGCTACTTTGCATGTCCACTAGTTCACTATTCTTTCTGTGTATAGTGTCACTCTTTAATTAATTACCTGGTATTCAACATTTTAAATCACTGCACAATATCTTAGTTCCACAAAAACTGAGCTAAAACCGAGTTGGAAAACCAGAACAGAGTCCAAATCACCTGCGTGAGGAAAGTTTTCTACTAAAATACGTCACTTACTCAGAGGAGACAAGCCTGAACTCACATGCTACATATTAATATTTAGTCAATAAAAAAATATTCAAAGTAACCTGCAAATGAGAAACAAAAGTGAAGCTTAACATTAAAGCAGACGTGACAGGCTCGTGGTCTGTAGGCCACATGATCCAACCCAGGTTACAATTATTTATTTCATTAATTATCCAGCTCGTATTTTACATGAAATATAACCAGACTGATGTTGGGAAAAGTACCTTTGGACTGGCAGACTGAGATGTTGGTTCTGAGAACAGAGGGTGGGTGGGTCTATGCTTGTGTGCTGGAGGGTCTGAGTTAAAAGCGAACCTTAAATTCAGGAGGACCAATGTGGTTTTTGTCCCACTCATGAAAGACTGGACCAGCTCTTTACACTCACAGGGATCTCTGAGGTGTTCCTCATGGGTCTCATGGGAGGTTCTGTTGGAGTGATGATGTGATTCTGGGTGCAGAAAGTCGTACTCCATACACTGTACAGGCAAAGTTTGTTTTGCCTTGCTAAGTTTTAGATTCCATCTAATCTTTTAACAACTTTTATAGATATAATTTCAAGTAGCAGCCAACATGTAAAACATGGGCCCTGTCCCAATACCCGCCCTAACGCACTTCAAATGCGCATTCCCAATCCCAATAGGGTGTCCCGATTTTCAAAGAGTGGAGAGTCGTGCCCTTGGCTCCGCCCCTTTTGAACGCTCGATCAGCACTTTGCCGAAGTCCGCATCAAAGCCGACTTCAGTAAAGGGTATTTCCAACAATGCATTACTGCGTGTAAATTTTGACGGAAGAAGAAGAAGGTGGTTAAGTAGCTAAACCACTCGGACCAAAAAAACGTTTTCTCAAGTGTAGAATCCAAATAATCAATATTTTATTTTATTGTCTAGATGTGTAATTACAATCGATTGATTCTCTGTTGGATAGATGTGTCACATATCTGATAAAAAATATAATGAATTAATAACGGTACTGACGTGTATTTGGACATGATATACTAACAGTTTAATCACTTATTCTGTCTTATACACCTCCTTTAGTTTCTGCGCTTCATTCTCCTCAAAATAAATGTTTGTTGGAGTTATAAAATCATTTCTAGAATGAAAATAGCACAAACAGCGACCGGTACCGGCATTTTGGTTGTCATGGAGAAAGAACGCTGTGGCACGTAGTGCTCACTGTCCCAATACTGTTATTTGTGCGCACTTGTTCACTACGCACTTTGAACCCTTATGTGCACTTCTGCTAAGTGCACTTGGTGGAAGACCGTAGGGTGCAGTGCGGGTATTGGGACAGGGCCTCGGTAGTACATTCAAAATAAGTCTTTTGAATCATAACATACCAACAAAAAATGTTTGAGAGAAAAACTTCAGTAAGAGCAACAGTTGTGTTGCTCTTATTGCTTTTTATCTGCTATCCACATAATATTTCTGATTGTTTTATCACAAGGCTATTAAAAGTAAAGTTTTACAACTCAGCCATGAAATGCTGTGTCCTTTACCTTAGTGAGATGTGTCTGGTGCCTGCGGTCCAGTGTCCCGTCCCCTCTGAGAGCAGGTGAGGATACCTCCGAGGGTGGGCTGGTAATGTTTTGAGTGACCTGCTGTTTTGGAGGTGAGAAGGTACTGTACAGTGCCAGCGAGCCGTGAGATGGTGACGTGGTGATGGAGGGGGCCATGGCGTGTTCAGAGATGTTGCCCATCGTCTTTGTGTTGGGCAAAGTGCCATAATGACCTGCAGCTACAGGAATGACAGAAGAAAGTCAAAATAGAGTCAGAACAACAGTAAAGGTCAATATATAGATTTATAATTCCAAATGTAAAAGATCAATTTATCTTTAATAAATATGGAGCACTTTGACAGCTTGAAAACATGCCAACAACATTCTGTGGGCTTTATCAATGTGAGTAATACTAGTGGACATGTCTGCAGATGTTGCCTTCACACATCACAACACAAGCTGGAGAGAGTAACTCAAATGTGTCTGAGAAATGTTACGGTTTTATTAGAGTATTTCAGGAAATACAAGGAAATTAAAACAAGAAATCCTAATATTTAGTTTATTCCCACCATGATAAACCTTCTTGCAGCAGAGGAAACGTTTACAAGGAGAAAGCACCTGTTGGTTGAGCGAGGCTCTGTCTGGAGAAGGCCTGCCTCTGCTGCCACTCATACAGCTGCCACATCGTGTCGTCTCTCATCGACTTCCTCTTCTCTGCTGTGGTGGAGACTGGACGAAGAGCCCGATCATAGACAGAACCAGCTACACTGCAGATGCTTTCGGGCCTCACCATGCTGTTGCGTGGTAGCGTGCGATAGCCCTCGGGGTAACGAGGCACGATCTGTGCCCGCTGGCTGGGCATGTTTCTGGGTAAAGTCTGGTATGATGTAATGCTGAAAAACACAACAAAGGTAACAGCTGGAGATGTTTTACACATCAGTAAAGATCAGGACCGTTAGTTTAAGCACATCAGTGGAAGCTCAGCATTTCAGTAGAAGATAATTTCTGTTTGATATCTAAAGTGAAAGGGAAATTTACATCAGTATTCCAGATTTATAGTGTGTTTTATGAAAACATCAACAATATCCATAATAATCAGCTTCAGTAAGTTCTGAAATGTCAATCAATAAAAATGTCCTATTTATTGAACACGCTGATTCATTAATTTAACACAATCCTCCATCCTGAGCAGAAACATTAGAAAGGAACGACCCATTCTACTGTGGAACCAGAAACAGACCTGCAGTCTGTGATTGAAGTTCTCTGTTAGAAACATATGGAACATATGGAACCGGTGTTCTGCAGAAATATGTTACCTGTTGAGATGTGCTACACATGTGCCGTTTCACAGTCTTGACTTCAATAAACAGATTTATCGTTTATTTTTGTTTCTATATTTTCCCATAAATACATTTTACCTATTAAATAAATTCTCCCAAGACAGAAACACTAAATATGATGTTATTTTTAATTTCTTTGCATCGTCAGAGTGACAGGCAAATCTTTGGACACACCCAGAGGAGAAGGACCCAACAATGGTCGATAAGGACCCAGAGGACTTTTATATAGAACATATCAGGGAAAGACCATAAAAATATGATTAAATAATTAACAGGACACACTCGCCAAGGATAATGTATAAACTTCCAATAACATTTCATTATGAAATAAGTTGTTAATTCACACTTTGGCGGTATTTTCATCAGGGCAGCATAAATCATCAGAACACCACTTCCAGCTGCGACCTGAATTACTGAAGTTATTTAGTCTATTGTAAAACCATCGGAGGTGCACAGAGTGTCTAATATGAGGATGAACATGTTCTTTGGTGAGTATCCACTTAGACAAGTTTCAAAATTGTAGCTTAAAGTTTTAAGTTATTCAGTACTGCTTTAAATTTAAAACATATACTGCAACAAAGAATTGTGCATGAGATCAAGGTGTGAGAAACAAAAGCTTTAACAAGTTGAACATAAACACCAGCCCTCACTGTCATGTAGCAGCTGGTGAATCACAACCAAGCAAATTACCAGCAGGAGTGAACTTTAATTGTTTTTCTGCTTTTCATAAACATACATTTGCTTCCCTTTCCCTTTGATCTAAGAGCCTTTATGAGCCAACTCATCTAAAACTCCAACCGTTCACTCACGAACACTGTGCAAAAACAACTTACGAGTCTATTGCGAAACGTTTTAGCTGTAACTCAGCGTTCATCATCCCGTCATGTAAACAATCTGTTTATTCCAGTCAATGACTGGAAACAGGACAGAGATGGTAATTAGCAGATATGGATAAACTGAAAGTTTATTTACCGCTCCATAAACACACAGTCGTAACAATAATAACAGCCAAACATCAAGGCAGATGTGTCACAGCACCGCAAACAGAGAAGATCCCACATTTCATGTGATGTTCTCAATCTGCAGTGATCAGCGCCTTCTGAAAGTCATGCAGACAAAACCCTGTTAAGTGGTAAGAGAACAGGTAGTTGTGCTCGTCTCAGCACCGCATCAACACACTGTGGCTTACTGAGTTCAGTTTGCAGCTATGTGTTTAACTTTTGTGGTAAAGAAGCATCAGTGTTTGTGTTCTGATGTTTCCTTCAGCACGGCTGTTTCACCGGACGGGTTCCATCCCCATAGATACGGTGTCAAGAGAACCAAAACCCCCTGAACAAGTCACCAAAACAGGAAAGACCCACTAGTCAGACAAAGATGTGTTCACACACATCTCCAGTCAATATAGAATCATCAGCCAACCTGACACACACTGTGTTACCTGGAGAAAAACCTCAGGTGCACAGGAAGAACATGTGACCTCCACAGACAGTCATGGGTGAGTTAAGGTTTAAAAGCTGGAGAACTTTGTGCAGTGAGATGTAAATAAACTCCACAGAAAGGAATTAACAGGAATTTGAACCAAACAGTTCAACTGAATGGACATTTCAGCTGTTTCCTTTTAATAAAAGATCTCGATATTTTTGAGACGCTGCCAGCTGTAAAATGAAACACCAGTGATATATATATGCACATAAAGCTGAATTTAACATGTGATCAGTAACTCTGATGCTAACAACTCCAAACAGGGTATTCAGTGAGCTTTACCTCCTTGTGTCATCTTCCAGTCCCCGTGTCCTGAGAGTGCGGACCCATGACTCTGGCCGTTGTGTGGAGTTGGACCTGGACAGGCCCCCGCCTGGTTCCTGGACTGGAGACTTTACAGAGATCCTAGAATAACTTTCATCCACTTTGGCCTGACTGGAGTCTCCGAGTTGTTCTCCTGGTCCAGAGCCTGAGCCATTGAGCTGCGCTGGCTCCTGGGAACTGATGTTGGACTGGTTCTGGTATGATGCAGAAACTGTAGCAGTCTGAACAGGTTGTAACTTGATGCTATTAATTTTAGTCAAAGACCTCTCTACATTGTGGTCTCTCTGGAAGCCATATTTATCCCTATTATGAAGTGTGGCATACTTCTCTGTGTCTGTGAGCGCAGCGTATCTCCTTCCCTCTCTCAGTGTACTGTACTTCCTCACTTCCTTCAGAGTACCACATTTGTCCACCACGTGTATGGTACCATATTTGCTGTCTGCCTCTCTCATTATGCCGTACCTTTCCGTTTCCTTTAACGAAAGCTGTCTCCTCACCTCCTTGTGAGGAACATATTTCTTTCCGTCCTTCTGGAGTGAATGTCGATCACCAACTTTTGGTAGCGTGTACTTCGCTCCATCATTTGTGAGGAGGTGCTTGTCTTCATCTTTAGAAGTGTATTTCTCCTCAGTTGGAATGACAGTGTTTTTAAGGCCCATTTTCTGAAGAGTGGATTTCTCCAGATCTCTGTGTATGGAGTGCGACTCTCCATCTTTCTGTAATGAGTAATTCTCTCCTTCCTTTTGCAACAAGTACTTTTCCCCGTCCTTATGCAAGAGGTACCTTTCTCCATCCTTCTGAAGCATGTAACTAACGCCATCTTTCTTCACTGAAAACCTGTCTCCATCTCTCTGCAGAGTATAATACTCATGTTCTTTCTGACAGTTGTGTTTCTCAAAACCTTTGGACTGCTTGTTGTCTGCCCACAAGAAGGACTGTTGTCGCGCAGGTTCTCGGTTGCGTTCATTGTTCTGGATCTCCGGCTGTGTTAGAACTTTGTGATTCAGCATGTTATTCATCTCCTGAGGCATCGTGTGGTCCACTTTCAACTTGTCCAGTCTGAGCAAAAACAAAAAAAAAAAAGTTAGATTGAAAAATAAAACTTCCTTTAATCACAAACAGCATATAAGGATGGAGGATGTGTCTGGGTGTAACATGTGGTTCATTTGTGTTCATGAGTTTTCATCCACCTTCTGACGGGTTCAGTGTGGACAAGGGCAGCGTCTGTCATGACCTTCATCCAGGACTCCATCTCTTTTGCTGTGTCAGAGCAGAAATAATACGTCCGCATGTTGGAGTGAGTGGCCTGCCATGTTGGAAGAGTGGGAGAATATCAGGAGAATGGTGAGCAGACATTCAGATGTCAACAGGGACACATGACACTCGTATGTGTTGAAACTCAAGTGAAAAAGCACAGAAGCAGTTCTTCTAAGTTTTTCGATGTGTTTGTGTATTTCCTCAGTATAAACTAGTCAATTGTACAAAAACACATTAGGGTCATTCAATGAAAAAAGTATTAAGCTGGAAACTTTATTTAATCCAGTTGAAGAATAAAGTCAAAATGTTGAGGAAGGGGACTGTAGTCAGAATCAGATTTATTTGGCCAAGTATGTTACACACACAAGGAATTTAGTGTGTAACATACTTCGCCAAATAATCTGTAATAAAGTTGAAATTATATATACAGTGGGGCAAAGAAGTATTTAGTCAGCCACCAATTGTGTAAGTTCTCCCACTTAAAAAGATCAGAGAGGCCTGTAATTTTCATCATAGGTATACCTCAACTATGAGAGACAAAATGAGGAAAAAAAATCCAGAAAATCACATTGTCTGATTTTTAAAGAATTTATTTGCAAATTATGGTGGAAAATAAGTATTTGGCCACCTACAAACAAGTAAGATTTCTGGCTTTCACAGACCTGTAACTTCTTTAAGAGGCTCCTCGGTCCTCCACTCGTTACCTGTATTAATGGCACCTGTGTGAACTCGTTATCAGTATAAAAGACACCTGTCCACACCTCAAACAGTCACGCTCCAAACTCCACTATGGCCAAGACCAAAGAGCTGTCAAAGGACACCAGAAACAAAATTGTAGACCTTCACCAGGCTGGGAAGACTGAATCTGCAATAGGTAAGCAGCTTGGTGTGAAGAAATCAACTGTGGGAGCAATTATTAGAAAATGGAAGACATACAAGACCACTGATAATCTCCCTCGATCTGGGGCTCCACGCAAGATCTCACCCCGTGGGGTCAAAATGATCACAAGAACGGTGAGCAAAAATCCCAGAACCACACGGAGGGACCTAGTGAATGACCTGCAGAGAGCTGGGACCAAAGTAACAAAGGCTACCATCAGTAACACACTACGCCGCCAGGGACTCAAATCCTGCAGTGCCAGACGTGTCCCCCTGCTGAAGCCAGGACACGTCCAGGCCCGTCTGCGGTTTGCTAGAGAGCATTTGGATGATCCAGAAGAGGATTGGGAGAACATCATATGGTCAGATGAAACCAAAATAGAACTTTTTGGTAGAAACTCAACTTGTCGTGTTTGGAGGGGAAAGAATGCTGAGTTGGATCCAAAGAACACCATACCTACTGTAAAGCATGGGGGTGGAAACATCATGCTTTGGGGCTGTTTTTCTGCAAGGGGACCAGGACGACTGATCCGTGTAAAGGAAAGAATGAATGGGGCCATGTATCGTAAGATTTTGAGTGAAAACCTCCTTCCATCAGCAAGGGCATTGAAAATGAGACGTGGCTGGGTCTTTCAGCATGACAATGATCCCAAACACACCGCCCGGGCAACGAAGGAGTGGCTTCGTAAGAAGCATTTCAAGGTCCTGGAGTGGCCTAGCCAGTCTCCAGATCTCAACCNTAAAGAAGGTGACCTACTAATGAGATATAACATTAACTTTATTCATTATTGTGGCTCCTTAAGAATCTTTTCAGTGAACATTTAGGACAGATGTTTACCTTGAAAGCATATTTCTTGTTGATGTGATCATCCACTGACAGCATGGAGATGTGAAAGCTGGGCAGTAGAATGCTTCCTAGGATGCTATCCTCTTTCTCATCTGCAGCAGAGAAAGAAAACTCAGTCACCAAATTCACATCATCTGACCCTATACTGGATCATCTTTGACCTTGGTAAGGATTTATCCACTGCAAATGTAATTTAACACATAGGTGTTATGTATTTATAAATTCAGTATTTATTCATAAATAAAAAGTATTTAGGGTAAAAGATTCTGAAGGTTTTGAGCAAATGTGATGATTTTGCTGATGAGGTCATCCTTGTCACGTATAATATTACTGTGTATATTAGATTAAGAGATTATATTTTATATTCAGATTACGTTCACAGTGAAATACTTTACTGTCCTTCCTGCCATCTTTAAAGGCATTACATACAATTTTGCTCTGAAGGAGAAGCTCAACGTCCGTTTGTCGTTTTTCGAGTAGTGCGCATGCGTTTTAGGCCCCCCCTCCCTCCCTCTTCCTCCTTTTCCCTCAACGGAAGAAACAGCTTCGTGAATTGTGAATTGCGTAGTTTTGTTTACTATCAGCATCGCTGGAGTTTTTTGTGGAACTACTACAACTTTGTTTCTTCAAACATCTTGGAGTCATTAATGGTAAAAGGTTGTTTATTGTTACTCAGTAACATTTCTGCTCATCTGTTTATTTTTTCACCATGGGTAAGTAAATAACATAAAATAATTGAAGAGCGCTTGTTTTAGTTACTCCTACTTTTAATTTGACATCGCTCATCTTGTCTTCAACTCTTTCTCTTACTCTTTCCTTTGTTTAGACACCCAAAAACCTCACCGTCGTAGTCACTCATCGTAGTCAGCACACTCTGTTGCGCTGTGTGTGTGTTTGTGTAGGTGTGTGTTTTGTCAATCACGGTATTTTATTTTGAAGAATTGCTATTATTTTTGACCGGATTGTCTCGTGTGTCCTGGTGTTATTTCCTGCCAGAATTGAGGCGGAACACTCGCGCAAAAAATAAACCAGACGCCAAAATGATAACTTAACAGCTCCATGTCTGGCGTGAACTACATCATATCGGTTAACAAGGGCACCGAAAGGAAGCGGTCTTGGTTCCGCTCCGCTTTGCAGCGCTTCTGTGTGAAGTAGTACTGAGACCTAAGTAAACTACATAGTACATACAGAAATATGATTGACAATCTAGTAGCCAATAGATAATGAAACGGGTTCGTTATCTATTGGCTACTTTATTTCAAGCCCCACGAGGTCTATGATTTATGAATATTATAAAGTTTTCTTTTGGACACCATAAGTACAAGACCACTACAAGTTGATACAATGATTTTAAAGTAAATTTGACATTTAAATTTGCTACAAAATCCTCTTTATCACCTTTAATAGAAAAATCTCTTTGGGAACAAAGAGGAAGTTAAAACTGTAAACAATAAAACCCTTCAGACCCGATTCATTGTGTTTGTTTTTATTCTTCAGGACTGAAAGATCTCAGCGTTTAATGGATCTGATCTCTTGTTCAACTGCTTCTTGTGGCCTAGTTGTTTTTCTAAGTCTGATTTTATGCTGAGCTTGTATGTTATTTAATTTTATTGGTATTTTACCACTTTATTTAAAAAATCCTGGTATTCAATTTACTTGTATTTTTTATGGGGCAGCAGTACTGTAGTTCAAGCGATAGAACAGGACGTTCAGCAGCTGAAGTGTTTGTGTGTTAATGTGCATTTGTAGTGTGACACACTGTTGTGAGTCATCTTGACTCTACAAATAAAGACCACTTATTATTCATTTTGATGCTGTTTGTATTAATGTGCCTGAATTTGTTATGTGTCAAATGTTTATATGAATATTCAGATTTATTCATCATTGATCTCAAGGGGAAATTGTGGAGTGGACTTCCTGTTAGCTCTGATTTGTTCCAGCTATGTTTTCATTTTTTTTTTTTTTTGTTAAAGCAGCTTTTGTTTTTGTTAAAGATTCTTTCAGCCTTCACCAACTTGTCTCTCGGCTCTCGGTGCTGCAGCTGAATCCTTCACTTCTTTATTCCACTATTGATTATAACAAAGTTTTTATTCCATGTCAAAGTAGTATTTCGTTTTAGAAAAAACCCTCAGGTCACAGAAGATGCTTTAAAAAGCTAAAGCTTTACTCAGAATGAACTACTGTAAAGATTCTAAGATTATTTCACTGCATGTAGAACATGTGATTAATTAAAAATAAATTGAGAACCGTACTAGAACCACCTGCAGTTATTAAAACACTTTGGTTCTTTCTCAAAATCAAAATTAATTTTCTTCCTGAATTAGTAAGAATCAGTTTAAGTTTTACTGGGATGGAGTTCCAGATGTTTTTCAGGTTAACAGATTCCTGTAGGTCCAGTTCAGAAACAATCACACAAGGGCCCAATGTCCAGCTATGTCCTTGTCTGAATTTCAATATGGAATGAAATGAATGATTGAATTATTTTCCACTTGAAATGCTCAAAAGCTCTGAAAACAAATTTGCATAAGTAAATATTAATGCTTTCCATTATGTCTTCAAAATATAATAAAAAGTATATAGAAATTAATTAGTGCTGTCATGAGATTAAAAATTGGATGAGATTTATTAATTTTGAGCAGTAATTAATTAATCAATCTAATTAAACTTATTTGTAATCTCATTTAATAATAGTTAAGAAAAACACTATTGTTATCTATGGTTCCGTCGGGACGTTTTTGAAAAGCAAATTTTCCATTCATGGGACCGACAACTCTCATTTGCTCCTCCATTGTCACTTCACCGCTCTGCAACTAACCGCTTTTGCTCACCTTGCCGTCACTGGAAGTCAATCAGCAGCCAATAGATGTCCACCTAAGAGTGATTAATCCAGGGCTTAATTTGAGCCGGAACAAGATCCTGGGACTGTCTTATTTTGAAAGGGTGTGTTCCGGTAACTAGGATCCGTTAACGGCGCCAGTTGGGTTAAATAACAGCTGCATCAAAATACCAAAAAGGCAGTATAACTTACTTCTTCTGGGTTTATGATCACTTTCTCTAGCCCTGCTTGACAATTTACACCCGCTGTGCGCCGGTCTGGTCCGACGGTTGTGTCTGTGTGTGTGTTCATACATGTCTATGTGTGCGTTCCGGTATCAGTCAGTGAATTCTGGTCTCATAGCGCTATTTGCGTTCCGGTAACTTTTGATTTACAAATTAAGCACTGGATTAATCCCCTTTGTACAACTCCAGCACAAGAAGCCGGAATACTAAAAAAGGATTTTATTTAAAAGCAACTCAAAAGCAGAAACTGTAAATATGGATTAAAAATTAGATTGATGCGATTAAAGAATATAACGCACCAAATATGGCTGTAATTAATTAATCGCAACTAACGTGATCATTTGACACCCCTAAAATTAATGATATCGATGAATTACTGCGATGTACATAAACTTTATTACATTTCTTCTTAGAGGCTTCTTGGAATCAAAAATTCAACATGGACACACCTGTCCACACTGTACCACAATGTAACACCTGTCCACACTGTAACACCTCCACCACCAAAGGCTCATCTAGTCACATCTGTGTCTGATGCATGTTGCTCTCCCTAATGTCTCCAACGTCATTGGCGTCCATCATTTCTGCTCACCATGAATCAACTTCCATCAGAAAGCATCACTGAGGTTTACTGGTCCCTTGTTCGTGCAAGATGATGACACCTGCACCTGGTGGTGTGTTCAGGTACCTTGCAGGTTGTCTAACACACAGACCACACTGATGTAAAATTTTTTTCTAATGGTCTGATGTGACACTTGTTGCTTCTCAACTCCTTAAATATTCCTTGAGTTGTGTTCAAAGAACGTCCACTTCTATGTCTCTCTATTGCAACCTGCTGATGACACTCTAAGCTCAGCAGCCACTTCCACCTGAGAACATCTTTGAAGCCTCTTGAAATCGAGGTGTTGATCAGCTGTTAGTTGGTCACATGATGTGAACAGCGTGATGAGGCTGTTTAAATACCAACTCAGATTGATTCATGGGTCTAACAGCTGTTTGAATTTATCATTAAGCTCCTTGTTAGAGAACAAGTTGTGTTACAAGACTGAAACATTGAACAGTTGGACATGCTCATTCAGAAGTGTAGTGAAGGTCACATTAAGTTCACCTGGAGAGGTTATACTGGAATTCAGATTCATACTGAAATGTCACATGAAAGCCGAATATCTCAAACTTGTGATATTATGTGTGTCCCCAAAGATAGTTAAGGCACCCAAAAATGACTTTAATCATTTTGTGTATCTGCTGACAGCTGAAGACCCAAAAGGGGACATGAAATGCTTTTGTCCCCAATTTAAGGGCAACAATTTTGTACAGCGAAACAAAACTCTCAAATGAATTTTCTTCTCAGTAGAGGTTTCAGGCACAACTTCACCTGCTTCCAAAGTGTACAGATGTAATAATCCAGAAATTAAATAAACTCAAGAGTAGCTGGACTTTTTAAATAAGTGAGGACTTTTGTCTCTGTGTCCTATGGGGGTTCAAATCCCATGCAAGCTCAAAAATAACATAAACCAGTGTGTGTGTGTGTGTCTGTGTGTGTGTGTGTGTGTGTCCTCACCTCGATAGTAGAAGAGGCACATGTCAGACAGAACAAACCATCTCTTCTTCCACAGCTTCATACCTGTGCTGTCCTGCAGGGGTCACAGACAGACAGACAGGCATATTTTCTTATCTCCCTCCTATATTCAAGCTCCTCTCCTCATCCCCTTTGGCTGTTCCAGTTAAACAGTTTCTATTTTCTCCTCAGAGATAAACTGATGTGTTTTATTTGTTTATAACACAGCAACTTGCTTGCATGGAGTCAGGACTTGTGTTTTGTTCTCACACACATTGAGTTCTCCCCACTCCACACCCCTGCTGTGCCACCATCATTTCAGATATGCTGAAAAGGCCATTCAACCACATGGATTTTCAGCACTATTTGGAATCTATCCCATACCAGGATTTATTTTGTTTTTCAATCGTAGTCTTCTTAGCTAAAACTCATTTTGCGGCCTAAATGACGCTGCATTCTGCAAACGCAGGTCACACACTTCTTGCTCTGATACAGTAAATAATATTCATAATGTGAATTAATTGTTTTCCTTCATCATAAATGATATAATCAAGCCGTTGATGTATTCTGACTGTGTTTGTTCTAACAAAGCTGCTGCTCTGTGTATAAATATTTTCTTAAAAAATGAGAAATGTCTGTCTGTTATGACTTTTTATTTAAATTATCTTCCTTAAACTGGTGTTTAATGGTAAAACACTGATGCATGTTTTTCATTCGTGTTTAAAGAGGCCATTTCATACAAATTTCCGGACTTTGTGGTTATTTCTTAAGTATTAACCAGTAATATGAAACATTTTATATCTAAAAAATGTCAGGAAACACTGATTAACAGACCTTTCAATCTGTCTGCATTAAAATTCGGCTCCTTCCGTCAGGCTGCTTCGTCAGCAGCTCGTTCATATTCATTGTTCGAATTTGCTGGACTCTGATTGGCTAACAAACTAGCCTATGAGAGCAATGTAAACTGTTTCCTGCCCCGTTATGCACGGCAACGTCAGACGCTCTCTCTTCCTGTTTGCTACGTTATGCTACAGCTTTTAGCCAGCAGCATGCTAGGCGTGGTTTCAACTGCAGGAGCTGATGAATACTAACGAGCAAAGGAGTTGTGATGAAACAGATACAGGCTGTTCGGACTCGGGAGAACTCGGGTTTTATCACCACCTGCGTAGTTTGAGAGATTAAAACTGAAAGAGAAGTTGTTGATCTGTTTTCACACCCACTATGAAGGTAAGAACACCTGTGGAGCTAAAATATTCAACAGAAACCTCAGAAAAACTGTTTTTAATGGAAGGGCCTATTTAATGTTTTTTACAATCTGACTTTTGTTGGAGTAATAATCTTAGATTTTATACTAGAGACAATTAATTTCACTGTAATGATTTGATGAATAAGTATTAAAAATCTATGCTGAAACAAAGAATTTTGCTTATGAAAATCCACAAGAACAAGCTTTACATACCTTAAGAACTGTACAGTACTCTGTTTTATAACTATTGTACATGATGAAAATATTTTTTCTTACTTTTTCTTTTCTTTTGTAAACATTGTGTGGTTCTGTTATGGTCTGTGTCCTGTTCAATTTGTATATCTGATGATATCTATATCTTGTATAGCTGTTGCGACCAAATTCCCCCTGTGGCACAATTAAAGAATTATTCTATTCTATTCTATTATATTCTATTCTATAATAAAGGTTCATTTAAAAAAAAAAAAAAAAGCTTCAGTAAACTTCCTGAAATAAGTTTCTGAAATAACTCAGTTTCTAAGAAACCAACTCCAATCGGCTGACAAATATACTCTGACAAAGTGTTAAATCTAGATTTGCATAATTAAAAGCATTTTCTTTTGTTTTCCGATCATTTTTATTCATATCATATAATCAGTGGTTCCCTAGTTTAAAAAAAAAATCTATGAAATAGTATTTAATATCTTTACTGTTCCATTTCATAATGTTAGGGTTTTACTTGAATAACCTTTAACACATACAAAGATTATTTATTCCTTGTTTAATAACTTGTGAATTAATCTGATGGCCAACAACCTTCAGATCACTGGGTAAATTTTAGGGTTGAGTTAAACTAATCCAACTCCAACTCTTCATTCTTCTATACCTTTAATTCCTAATCCATATGTTCCACATAAGGATATCTCTCTGAGACCTTGTGGAAGCTAACTTTGTGTTTTATTGTTTGTAAAATTGCAGCTCATGCTGCTTTTAGTGCTTTGTCCCTGAGCTGTATGGTACTGTGCACATTACATCTACACATCAAGCACAAAACGATTTCTTATCTAAAGACATGGCAACAAACATTTTGGTCATGCCGATTCTCATTAGCCAGCAAAATTGGAAAATTGTCATATTTTATGTGTCAAATTTATAATGCAATGCAGTAATGCTTTGAGGTTTGTTTTAGAATACAAATGACTTACAGAGTAAATAATACTTTAATATAAGACATGATGGTAATAAGCTGTTCTTTTGATCGCAACCCATAACAGTGTCTTCATCTCATGTTACCCCACAACATCTGGAACTGGAACACATCAGGAAGTGAAAGGTCTTTGTACTGTACCTGTTTGTAAAGCCAGTTCCGTTTGATAACTGGAGCATTTAAGTTTCTTTTGATGGAGTTTGACCTCTTTCCAAAGTTGTGGATCTTTTTAGATGACCTAGAAGGCTGTTGGAACACATAGAAATGATAAGATGGCAAATACTGAATGGTTATTAAAATAATTTCACTCCCAACCATTTATCTGTTTTGTGCCTTTGCTGGTGTCTCCAGCCATTGGGTAAGAGACGGGGTTACACCTGGACAGGTTGCAAGTCCATCACAAAGTCAATCAACCCACAAATGCACATAAAGAACATGTAAACCATCTGCCCCTTACAAACATGAGATTTTATCCTCTTCAAACTTTTTCAAAAACAACTTGAAGCTTCGTGTTTCTCCATTTTGTGCCTCTCAAGCTCTTGAGCTAAGACATTAATGAAACTCTTCAATAGATTTAGATAATTTTTCCACTTCAAACACTAAAATACTTCAACATAGTTTCAGCATCTTCAGCAGAGTCCAAACATTTCAATCAGCACTCAGCAATTACACAGTTTTTTTTGTAGGAAAAGCAATTTTATAGTTGGGCTTTAAGGATAAAAATGATGTTTGGTAGAATTTCAAGCAGAAGCTTCATCAGCAACTTTTATAATTTCTCAGACAGATGTGCAAATGCATAAGGACTGAAGGAACCTCATAATTAACTGGCCATTAATCTTCTATTTTACTCCATTTTTAATTTGCGTCTCCTTCCACACTTTTAGAAAAACATGAAAAACACGAGGCTCTTTTGGGAAAACGGGTTTACACTGTACAGTGTAGAAGAAATCTGTAAAAATAAAATGCAAACAATTTCAACAACCACAAAAATGTGGTTCTGGTAAAGCGAGTGAGGGCAGTCATATATGGATCTACTGTCAAGGACATGAGCTACAAACACCCAGAAGGAAAGCTGAAGAACAGAGACGCACTTGGGGGATCTTGTGCTTCATTCAAAGAACACGTTGCAGACAACAACAACAGGTTAATGAGTTCTACTCTAATGATGCACCTGCAGTTGAAGCAGAGCAGGTGCTGAAAGAGTGTTCAGTTTGAGCAAAACAAGTATAAGCATGAAATGAAAAAACAGCCTGTGCTTCTCTAAAATCCAAACCTTCCCTTGACCATGTTGGTTAATTAAAAAAACTGACTTTAATAGAAAAACAAGAGATCATAACCACTTGTATTAATTTAATCAAACTGGTAATTAATCTCCAATCATTTCCCTGAATGTTTGCATTAAAATTACTGACCCTGGTCGAGGCGGTGAAGGTGGAGGAGGCGGTGGTGACAGTGGTGTTCAAGCTGCCGGGGACAGTGCTGTAATCAGAACCACCGGTGTAGTTGGAAGCCTCACTCGTGGTGCTTGTGGGACGTTCCTTCTTGTCCGTGCAGCTTGCCTGCTCTGATGGAGACTTTGGGACAGGCCTTTCACATGAGACACGGAGATAACGAGGACAAAAGAAACAGTTTTTGAAATGAGAGTAAAAGATCTGCAGTTGGTGAAACGTCTGGGATGTTGGTCTGGTCAGATCAGTTAATCAGCGACAGCTCTTTTAGTGTTAAATGGTACACAGTCTGTATTTGTATGGAGCTTTTTTTACTGACCACTCAAAGCACTTTCACACACAAACTCACACCCTGATCAAAGGGGTTCAGTGTCTTGCCCAAGGGCACTTCAACATGTGGAGGAGGAAGCTGGGATCAGACAGTCTACAGACGGTTCAACTCCACCAGGATGGAACATCAATACCTGATAGAAGGTTTGCTGTGTCTCCAGAACGTGGAGAAGATTCCAGGAGACAGACAGTTACTCTAGACCTGGACAGGACTGTTGAAGATCCTTAGTCCATCAGTAGGACCAGTATCTGCTCCTTTGTGTAAGGAGGAACAGGATGAGTTCTGCCAGAGGCCAAGAAAGTGACCTCCAGCAGGGCATTGGTGTAAATGTCTCTGACTAAATATTCTACACATTAGAAACAGGTTTTATGCGGGGGCTGAGTCCAGCATCCTCTAGTTGACCTGTGATCACTGCCCAGTACTGTGAGGCTCGACTGGCATTTACCAGAGAACCCAGAACTGGCAGGTCTGATACTGGCAACCTGTGCTTTTAGCAAGTGAGAGCAGGTTTAAACTGAGCTCATGTTAGACATGTGAAAAGGTCTGAAGAAGCTGTAGTGAATGTTATGTTGCCTGAAACATTCAGCATGATGGTTTGGTGGTGGGTCAGTGTTGGTCTGGGGAAGCTGGTCCTGAGTTCCTCCTGGTGCAGTGGGTCCTGGGTTCCTCCTGGTGCAGACGGTCCTGAGTTCCTCCTGGTGCAGTGGGTCCTGGGTTCCTCCTGGTGCAGACGGTCCTGAGTTCCTCCTGGTGCAGTGGGTCCTGGGTTCCTCCTGGTGCAGAGGGTCCTGAGTTCCTCCTGGTGCAGTGGGTCCTGGGTTCCTCCTGGTGCAGAGGGTCCTGAGTTCCTCCTGGTGCAGTGGGTCCTGGGTTCCTCCTGGTGCAGACGGTCCTGAGTTCCTCCTGGTGCAGTGGGTCCTGGGTTCCTCCTGGTGCAGCGGGTCCTGAGTTCCTCCTGGTGCAGAGGGTCCTGAGTTCCTCCTGGTGCAGTGGGTCCTGAGTTCCTCCTGGTGCAGTGGGTCCTGGGTTCCTCCTGGTGCAGTGGGTCCTGGGTTCCTCCTGGTGCAGTGGGTCCTGGGTTCCTCCTGGTGCAGACGGTCCTGAGTTCCTCCTGGTGCAGTGGGTCCTGGGTTCCTCCTGGTGCAGCGGGTCCTGAGTTCCTCCTGGTGCAGAGGGTCCTGAGTTCCTCCTGGTGCAGTGGGTCCTGAGTTCCTCCTGGTGCAGTGGGTCCTGGGTTCCTCCTGGTGCAGTGGGTCCTGGGTTCCTCCTGGTGCAGTGGGTCCTGGGTTCCTCCTGGTGCAGACGGTCCTGAGTTCCTCCTGGTGCAGTGGGTCCTGAGTTCCTCCTGGTGCAGTGGGTCCTGAGTTCCTCCTGGTGCAGCGGGTCCTGGGTTCCTCCTGGTGCAGTGGGTCCTGGGTTCCTCCTGGTGCAGTGGGTCCTGAGTTCCTCCTGGTGCAGCGGGTCCTGGGTTCCTCCTGGTGCAGGATAATACTCAGCCTCATGTGGTCCAAGTACACAGGCAGTTTCTGGAGGATGAAGGAAATACCATTGACTGGCCTCCACGCGGCCTGACCTAAATCCAATAGAACCTCTCTTGGACATGTTTAGGTCCATCTGATGCTGCCAAGTAGTGTCTCAGACTGTCCAGGAGCTCAGTGATGCCCTGATCTGGATCTCCAAGGCCAGCTGTGAGACATAATCTCTCCAGTCAATCATGAATTTGGCTTGAAGTCGTCCTCCTGGTGGAACATGTCTGAAACACCTCCCATGAAGACCTCCAGAAGGAATCCTAACCAGCTGCCCACTCTGACTAACTTTACAGAGTCTTTACCGAGATTTTGTTCTTTATACAGTGTAAACAGACACTCTCAAAGATATTCATTTAATGAACTTACTGTTCATTTACAACAAAGATGCAGTTGTCCTGGGAGGGCACACCGGACACTGGGTGCTTACAGGTCACCTTTCGCTCATTGTGACTGCATGGAGACAAAGAAAGAGAGACAAGACGAGTGTTAGTGGAACAACACTACATAATAAAAATGTCAAAAATGTGACAGCAATATAAAACAAAACAGCAAAAGAACACCTGGGTAAAACACAACCTCTGAGGGGTTTTTATTAATGAGTCTTTGTTTTTTCCAGTCGCCAAAACCAAGAAATGTTAGTTATGTTCAACACGCCTTGTAGTACACGCTCTAAACATGGAATATATAAAAATAAAGTCATGAACTGAGAAATCAAACAATTCAAAGTAAAAGTGCAAACATATCATGTACGCCAAAGACTTGATCAAACCAGACCCGATGAAAACTGAAATACTGTAATGAGTCACATGTCATATTGTTGTCTGATCAGTAAAATAATTCCATTTTAAACTGGAAACAAGTGACAGTTTTCTAAGAAACAACTATTTGTATTGTCTGTAAAAGATAAACCACATTTTTTATTTAGCATATTTATTTCGTTGTATTCTGAATCCACATTACATTTGTTCCCGAAGCTCTTAAGTTACCTAAATTTTAAATTTACCCAAGTAAATTTGTGGCTAAATCCGGAGATAATTTATTAAAGTACTCCCAACTTAAGTGCATATGTCATAGCTTAATATATTTTGACAAGGCTAAGGACAATAAAGAAATAAACAAATTAAAATGAAAAAGGGAGACTGTATGGTACTGTATCTTTCCATTTTGAAGAAAACCACTAAAAATACCAGGAAATGTTTTTTTTTTTTTTCTGTAAAACCCCATTTATGGTGGAAGAGCCTGGTATTAGTACCATGCAAGCTGCAGGTATGACACAGCACCTCTACACATGCAGGGACACACACACACACTGGCCTTGAAAAACACCTCAATCTTGGAGAAATGTCAAGTAATGTTTAATATTATCAGCTATCATTGCAGACAATGTGCTTTGTTTTAAATGTCACATGAAAATGGAGCCCCGTGGTCAGAAATCTTTGTATGCGTGTGCCTTTCTGTCCTCCTTATGGAGCATCTGCCCTTTAGCTCTTTTCTCTCAGTGGCTTGGTGAGCTGAGCAGAGATGAAGCAGAAACTGTGTAAAAAAATGTGAAATACACACAGGTAGAGGATGGATGGACTGATGGAAGGACGGATGGATGGAATCTGTCCTTCAGACACTATGGATGGAGCAGCCTGCCACTGAAATCTCCTGGACTCTCCTTGCTCCTTGGTTTGGCTCCTCAGTTTCTGAATCCTCTCTGGCCCCCTAATGCTACAATAACATAAACTAAAAGTAATCAGCTGTAATCTATAACCTCAATCACTTGCATTTAATCCACCTCTTCTCTCACCTTTTAGATTCAGTCCCTGAGTTCCAATAAAAAAACTCTCACTCCCTCACACTGCTGTAAAATAAACCATTACTCTCTTATTTGTTAGGGGTAGCCACTGTTTGGGTCTGGCCATTGATGCTATGACAGTTTTTTCTGTAACGGAATTGCAGAAGCCAAAATAAACGAACGAAGGCCTCATGAAGGCAGTAATTCTACCAAACAGTCCAGACAAAAACAATCTAATGAGATGGAAAGCTATACTTTACTCTGCCATAATCTACATTTGGCAGAAAATATGGAAATTAGGGTTTGGATTATATTTTTGTTCTAATACACCTTGTCAATAAAACTTCTCTTCCAGTGCTAAACAGGTTATTCTGCAAATGATTGACTTTTGACTTAATCTAATAAAACCCGGCACACAGGTGAACTTCAAGCTGGTTTTCCACAATACCAAAACAAAACACGTTTATGATGACAAAGGAACAGAAAAGGTGGTTCAGGTTTGTAGTGGTTCGTCCGGATTGGTGGTTTGGCATGATCTGAGGGTGCTGGAGTTCAAAGGCCCTTGCATTTTGGCTGTTTTGCATGTGGACTGCTTTGCAATGGGTTGACTGGGATGAACAGAGCAAGGAGGTACAGGACAACTTATGTCTGTCTTCTTCCATGGTACAAAAGTAAAGCCATGGTATCCTGTTTATAAGCACTCCGTGTAATATTTAGAACCACAGTCTGTGCACCGGATACATGAAGCTAAAAGTCCCACCCACTCACCCACACACAATAATGATGCTTATTAAGCATCAAATAACTAATTACAGCTAACGTACTAGAAAATTAATATTCAAAAACACAGCAGCAAGATAAGACTCACCGGATTTATCAGGAGTCAACACCTGGAAAATATTTTCTTAGGTCCTATTAGTTTCCACGGAGAGGGCTGGACTTATGGGACTATGCCACTAGGCAGCACTTGTTGTCTTTCAGCTTCAACCTCTCCTATTACAATCTGAATCTAAAGTATCTCAGTATGCCACAGGTCCTTGTTATGTTGAGTTGGGCCTGGGTTTTCATGTTTTTTACACTCACCTTTTCCTCCCCTCCAGTGTCAGAATGTTTTTGCTGTTTACCAGCAGTACAGTGTTATTCACAGCTATGGTTTGATCCCCTGCCCCTTTTGGATTAGTCCTGCATTTGAGATGTCTTGTTCACAACTTGCCAGTCTGCCTTGCTCAAGTCAGGTTAAAAGTCTAAGATCAGGCTCACAGTGGTAATGACCATCGCCGGCCTTTTGTCCGATTGGATATTCTGTGGATGTCTGCCTGTGCACTGAACTTGTGCTTTGGATATTGGATTCAGTCTGTTGATCAGTCACTATCTCGTCATCATTACTAACTACCTTTCTCTGTTTATTCACCGCAAGCATAAACTAACCACTTACTGTACCTCCTCAGGATCCTGACATCCTTGTCATTTGAAAACATTGCACCTTCCATTTCCACTCATCTATAAAAGAAAAGGCGTGTGATCCAGGACATACCTGTAAACCGACCTCAATTGAGTACTGGATCCAAAGATGAGCCCGAGTGACAATTTTCTTGCACATTACACTTTTTAAAGAAAACATTTAAAATTTGGTTGTATCAAAAAAGTGTTTTTTCTAGAGTCTGATTTTGTTCTGACAACAGGTGAGTTACGTTTCTGTCTCCAGTTTACTGAAGCTGATGAAGTTTACTTCATCATATGTATTTAAAGGGACTGTATCATGCTATTTTACAGTTTTCAACGTCTGGGATCAGCACATATATGATAAAACCTTACTGTTTGAGTTATATTCACTTCATTTGTCCTGAAATATAACTTATATTCTCAAGTTATTCTTTGACCAGGAAGTAAAAACGTTCGGTTTACCTAAAACCCCGCCTCCCAGCTGTGAGTGCGATTGGGCTGTTTAGGAACACTAAATAAACTTCTGTAACTCTCGCAGCCAAATGCACATTTTCGCCGAGAAATTTTTAGAATGAAATACGGTGGTGAGGACCGTCTGGAGGGAAGGACGGTCCACTCGCGACTGGATGCGAGTCGACCCGGGAGATGACACCAACACTGGGATCGGACGGGTGAGGTGAGACAGGTCGTAGGCGAGGAGCGGGTTTCTGGAGGCCGCGACCGTACTCGCTGACTGCGAGACCAGCAGCCGAGAGCGCGGTGGACTGAGAGAGAGATCGACCGGGACAGGTCTGAGGAAAAGGCTGGATTACTGAGGCGGATAAACTGCAGCACAGACGCTAATAGAAACGGGACGTATGACTGAGCGCTGGCAGGGTGAGTGACTGTGTCTTTTATCCGGTGGTGGGACGGGCTGCGGTGACGTGGAGCTCAGCTGTTAAACTGGAGTCATACTGACATGTTATAAGCACGGTCGAGTTGATAAGTCTTTATTAGCAGCTCATGCTAATAAAGAGCAGCAGGTGGTTGAAGTGTGGGAACTCTGCAGGTTAGACATCTGCCGTGATGAGCTCCTGACAAATTGTTTCAGACTCTCGCAGCTCGCCTCGTACCTGTGAAAAAGGGGGGAGTGTTGTTTTACTAAAGGGGCAGCAGGGATTGGTCAGGAACTTCCTGATGCGACACCGTGACATAACAGGGTTCAAATTCAGCCGTTTTACATGAGCGAGTAAAGCAGCTGCTCAGAGCGCAGGATTCAGGAGGATTATTCAGGAATGCACGAATTAAACCAAAAACCACTCTGGAGGTCTTTTAAATAAAGAAATAGCATCACAACATGGTTAAAAGCTCCAAAAAGTTGATTTTTCATGATACAGGACCTTTAAGTCAAAAAAGATCTGTTTACGGCTTTAATTTGTTGTACCAAAAGTAAAGTTCTTTGAAACCTAATTTGATCATTCGACCCAAAGTAAAAATCTAAAATCAATCTGCAGTTAAAACTTAACTAAACAGGCAAGAAACTGTTTTTACATACATGAACCTTCTGCATTTGTAGCCAGTGAAAATCAGTCCAACAGCAATAATTTGACTACTTGTGCATATCTGAAGCACTGACATGAAAACAGCACAAAAACAGCTCCAAGTGATGCTGCAGCAGTTGAAGACCACAGCTTGTTGACTCATCAGAGGAGCAGAATTAAGAGTTGAAGAGACAGTCATGCCAGGAGCAAGACAAGCTCAGGGTCCAGGCATCAATGTTTTCAGGGTGAATGAATCACCCCTGTTCTGTATTTTGAAATGTAGTTGGCATATTTAAAATTTCAACTTTAATAGATCAAAACATAAAAAAACAAAAGTTTGTATAGTAAAAATTAGGGCTGTAATGATAAACAGATGTATCGACGTATCGCGATACATGAAGCAATATCGTATCGTGAGGTCCAATATCGATAATACCGATACAGTAAACATGTTGTACTGACTACCACAAGGCGGAACAACATGTGCTCTAACATTGTATAAAAAGACTCTGAACTGATGTGAAAGTGAATCAGTTACATATTTCTAAGTAAGAATTTTATTTTGTGCTATATTAGTTTTGCTAATAAAATACTACAAACTGATGTAAAAGTGAACGAGTGAGTTTGTTTCACCCATTGTCATAGTGTCAAAGCAAACTAAATATTATCCAGAAAGTTTGGTTTTGTTGAAAATGCAAAACAAAGAAAAGTTTTAATGTATCGCATTGTGTATCGTATCTTGAGCAAAGTATCGAGATACGTATCGTATCGTGGGATAATCTATCGTTACAGTCCTAATAAAAATTAAGTCTTGTATCTTACATGTTAAATGTATGATGGATTCTTATCAAGTACATTGCAAAGGCAGTGAAATGACTAGAATCATTGTTATTACAATAATCAAGTCAAGTTTATCTATAAAGCACATACTGTAGCTGACCAAAGTCAATAATATGACAGCCACCTATGACAAAAATAATGATATAAATAAAACTTAATACATTTCCTGGATTTTGTTTATGAATGGCAACTAGTTTATTTACCCTAATTTAAGCCCATATGTGTAGTCTTAATTTCTAAACATGCTAATGTAAAACTCCCACTGATGGCAGTATAATCAATATATCTCAGTGGGATGTGCATCACAGATGATACACCACTGTGTCTCTGCTCTGTGCAGCTCCTCTCTTCAAAGGCAGGAAATCATTGAACTACAGAAGACATGTAGAAATGAATATATGAGCTTTCAGTGTTCCTGCTGAGTAAAATAATCAGCGAATGAGGCAAAACTGCAACAGTCCACTTTAACTTAGAGTGTCAACTTATTCTAATGAATCCAGCTGTGCTGAACTTTAAAAGGAAGAAGTACAATTGCGCATATCTGTGTAGAGACAGGGGAAAGAAGTGCAGAGAGAGGACATTGGGCTGTGCCTACCACAAGCAGGCCTACTTCATGCTGCTGTTGTCATGGTTACCCATCTCCACACATACTCTGTCTGCACAGGCACACACAGGAAGTCGTACACTGTATGCATGCCAAAAAGCAGAGACACGGATGGAATGATATGGAAAATGAAGAGAAAGAGGAGCTGTGTGCTTCACCAAAAAGACAAACTGCTGCGACAAATTCCACCTGCTCATCCGTTTCCTCAAACCACCATCAGGCTGTCCTTCGTTAGACCCTATCATTATCAATCTGAGCTCACACACACACACACACACACACACACACACACACTACTTACAGTCCTAGTTCATTCAAATAAATAAAGACGAAGACTGAGACTGATTAGAAGGATTAGGATTCAGCCTGTGACTCATGCAATAAACAAACTGGAACGCTACAAGCTGCGAATACCGACAGAGCACTCAGTCAAATATCAGATTCAACTTTTAAATTCATATGAAAATGAAGCAGTTTAACAAAAAGTCGCTGGTTTTCCTGGTTTCTGTTAGTTAATGCCATTAATCATCTTCCCTGGACTCAACCCCAGAAGATCCAACATGTTAGTGGTATCAGCTTAAATAGAAATCTGTATCGACATACAGATGAGTGAACTCTGTTCTGACTGGCTGGTTTTAACGCCACAGTGTTTTTATAAGCTTGATACCAAAAAACATGAATTGAAAGTTTTTTGCATAAATACGCAAAAAGATTGCAAAGCTGTTTCACATGTGATTTTTTTATAAACTCTTCGAATGAGAAGCAGGACGCCTTCAAAAACAAGAAAAGTTCTGACACACTTTGAAAAAAACTACCTGTCAGTATTCTGCATATCCTGAGAATCTACAGCAACATGTGACAAGCAACAGCTAACTGACTAATAACCAGTGAATCAGGATGTCCAAACTGGCAGCTGTAGTTCAGATGGGGGGGGTAACTTCTACCTAGATAAACTTCACAGTTGCTCTCTGCAACTCAGGATGTCACCCAGTATTAAATTTGGTCTAGTATATCCCTTTCTCCAAGGTCACCTCTCAGTATGATTCAGATTAAAACATGTTGAGAAGAGACACAAAAATGAGACAGAACTACTGCTTAGAGACAAAAAGGAACCAGTTTGAGAGGAATCGAGGCTTGTTTGAACAGGAACTCTCGGTTTGGACAAGTAGAAGAGCTTTGTCACCCTCTTGAGGCCACTTACAAACACAACTACTACCCAGTAATAATAATAAATAACATTACTGATTATTGTTAAGCTCAACATATCCTACCACATGATATCCACCTGTACAAACCCCTTCATGAGACATGAGAAAGGCACACTGATGAAACACTAGCTGCATTAACAGGAATCAGACTGAAATGAAATGAGGTTGTGAACTACATGAAGCCCAAAAGAACTACACTGACTATTTTATCTGAGCTGCAGTGTCAAAAGCATTAAAACCTGAGTATTTTAGGCTAAAGTCAATTGTTGTCGACCAAAATCATTTACATGTATTTAACTGCAGCAGTTAAATTTCATAGAACAAGAACCACAGAGTCTCCAGAGTCCGTGGCTAAAATTAGATCATTAAAAACTTAATGGTCCAAATTAAATTAAATAAAAACTCAGCTCCAACATAACAATTCATAAAAATCTGATTAAATATAATAAATAAACAAATAAAAAATTAATTTTACTAGTTGTTGTATATCGTCCACATGCTTATTCTGAGTTTCTGACTGAATTTTCAGACTATGAATCAGATTTATTTTTCAACACTGATAAATTCATTATAGTAGGAGATTTCAATATTCATGTTGATGTTGAAAATGATTGTTTAAATACACTCACCTAAAGGATTATTAGGAACACCATACTAATACGGTGTTTGACCCCCTTTTGCCTTCAGAACTGCCTTAATTCTACGTGACATTGATTCAACAAGGTGCTGAAAGCATTCTTTAGAAATGTTGGTCTATATTGATAGTATAGCATCTT
>SSNP01000100.1:620684-636768 GCA_006937955.1 Pachypanchax playfairii
CTGACTCGACCATTTGAATGTCTCAACAGAAATCCAGACTCATCAGACCAGGCAACATTTTTCCAGTCTTCAACTGTCCAATTTTGGTGAGCTCGTTCAAATTGTAGCCTCTTTTTCCTATTTGTAGTGGAGATGAGTGGTACACGGTGGGGTCTTCTGCTGTTGTAGCCCATCCGCCTCAAGGTTGTGCGTGTTGTGGCTTCACAAATGCTTTGCTGCATTCCTCGGTTGTAATGAGTGGTTATTTCAGTCAAAGTTGCTCTTCTATCAGCTTGAATCAGTCGGCCCATTCTCCTCTGACCTCTAGCATCAACAAGGCATTTTCACCCACAGGACTGCTGCATACTGGATGTTTTTCCATTTTCACACCATTCTCTGTAAACCCTAGAAATGGTTGTGCGTGAAAATCCCAGTAACTGAGCAGATTGTGAAATACTCAGACCGGCCCGTCTGACACTAACAACCATGCCACGCTCAAAATAGCTTAAATCACATTTCTTTCCCATTCTGACATTCTGTTTGGAGTTCAGGGGATTGTCTTGTCCAGGACCACACCCCTAAATGCATTCAAGCAACTGCCATGTGATTGGTTGATTAGATAATTGCATTAAGGAGAAATTGAACAGGTGTTCCTAATAATCCTTTAGGTGAGTGTATAGTATTTATTTACATTTCTTCACTCTGCTGTCTCTCTCTGCTCTCCATGTTTGTATTTATTATTATTGCTGCCATTAACTTTAACTCTGTTTCTCTTTCTAGAGAAATGACGACTGGTCCAACCCTTCTTGTGTTTGTCTGGGTCTCTTTCCTCTCAGATCCCAGTAGGTCCAGGCAGAACTCATCTTGGTTCTGGTTCTGCTGAAGGTTTCTTCCTGTCTCCAGTTTCTGCTGCTCAGGATGAAGGATTGTGATGAAATAAAGATTCAACACAGTTTCCTGGTTCTTTAGATAGAAACTTGTTACTAATTAGCATTTTATAACCAACAGAATCTGATTATTTTTTACAACTGACTCAAAGGTTTCTATAAAACTAACCTTGAATCTGGACTGTTTATGGAAATTGAACTTCTTTTTGTAAAATGATTTTAAATGTTATGATGTTGTTTAACTGGTGTGTTATAAATAAAGCAGAACTGAATAACTGCCGCATGCACAGAACAGATTAAAAATACTACATGACGACCTGATTTATATGCCTGACATCATCTACCAAAATAAAGAGACTTTAAGTAGCTTCATTTTGTGAAAATTTGCTAAATGAAAGCAAAAGTACTGGGTTCTTGAATTTCTTTCCTGCTGAGGCAGCACTTTTATTTGTTTCAATACAATGCTGGACTCTTCCTCAGCTGCTTCACTCCATGAATTTAGGTGCTTTTCATCCCAGAATGTTCTCATAACACAAAGTTGCTTAAATCCAGACAGTTGCTAAGATGCTTTTGCTTTCAACGCACAAGCTACAATACTTAGTATAAATCAGTATAAATAATAAACCCAGAGCTGCACTCTTATTAATCTGCACTGAGTGCAGGATTTACATGTGTGAGCGTGCACATGGGAGTGAACGAGAAGAATAAAGCAGCCTGCACTGCTTTAAATGTTGGCTGCATCAAGAATAATCTTTACAGAAACACTGACAAATTTCACACTGCTTCTGTTGTATGCTTGTTACTACTGCTTCACTGTGTTTGTTCCCACTGCATGTTATTACACATGAGACGTGACGCCCACACAGCGCCCCGCAGTTCCTGCTATACACACAAAAACACAGTAACAGCCAGGACTCTGTCCCAAGGTAGTTTCTTCAGAAATTATGAGTGAGATACTAATTTCCCATGAATTATTTGGTTTATATGACAACAACGAGCCTGGAAAAATCAGTCATCAATTTGTTTTCTGTTCCAGTTTCATCCTTTTCTGGGTCGCAGGAAGCTGGTGACCTGTGCTGGATGCACCTGCACAGGTCACCAGCTTTGACTGATTCTGTTTGTTTGGCTTCGAATGGCGTTCTTACTTTATAAGTCATGAGAAAAATCTTTGTTTTGTTATTGCAGCAAAAACAGGAGTGTGGTTGCTTGTAATAATCAAGTGTTGACTCGGTTTAGGAATGCCAATAAGTTTTTTTCTCTTGGGCCAAACTGTTGCTGTGAAGACTGAATTCACTGCGGCTGAGCAGATTGTTAAAAGTAAATCCAAGGTCACGTTGAGTTTTCCTGGGAGAAAACAGGCCTTTTCTTCTGCTTAAACAACACATTAAATATTATCAACCACAAGCATGAAAAGACTATCAGAATCTAACAAATTAAAAATTTAAGATATGAAGCTAATCCATTATACTTTAATTATTTAATAATAATAAACTTTATTACAGACTCACAGGTCCAGATTAGAATCAAGACAATACAATAAATATATAAAAGACATGAATAAAGTTAAAAACCTCCCAAACACTCCATAACTCCACACTTCCATAACTTGGACTTATACCGAGTATAGTGCTAAATTTGATGCTTGTCAAGGCCATAATAATGCAATTCTTTGAGTTGCTCAGCCGACATAAATTTATACATACAATTTCTCAATGTGGCTTGCACTGTATTTACACATATTTGTTCAGCAGAAATTATTTAGGGTGTATAAACATTCTGACAGAGATCCAACAGTATCCAGCCCTATCGTCCAGCTGTAGAGGCTTGTGGCTTTGTGTAAGGTGGGGGTCTTCAAATTTCAAAACAGTCAGGAGGGGGCGGGGCTAAATATTTGAAACTGGCGTGTTGTGGAATCATTTTGCCGTACCCATATAACATGAACGTAAACATGGAGCGAGAACGATATTAATTATGTGACTTTTGCTTTAGATAGAAAGAATTATACTGGATTAGCATATGTAATCTCATGACATAATCTCTGACCTTGAGGGTGGGCTCAGGCCCCTGTGATGGAAATGGAAATTTTGGCCATTTTGAAGTTTGTTTCTGTGTTAAAGTCACATATATTTACCATCTTACGTGCAGCAGGAAGATTGCTGAACCGCCTCTGCTCAAAAGGACTGACGAGCTAATGGCTAATCTAAACACGGTGACTTTAATCCCAAAATTAAACTCACTTTTTAAATTTTTTTTCAGGTAATTTTCACAAATGGCCACATCGGCAAGTCTAAGTCTGGTTGTAGAGGATGGGGCCAAAGAGCTGAAGTCAATTTTTAAAAATATAAATCTGATAAATAAATGTATGATTTGTATCTGCTGCTGGTGATGAAACTTTGTGAATGAAACAATGTAAATGTGACTCAGCGTTTGTGGTTCCTTTAATTTTGTCACTATTTATTTCATCTTTACAACCATTCTGATTGGACAGCTTTTGTTTTCTTTTTGGGAGAAAAATCTACTTTCTAGGTTCCGTTACAACCCACAGGCATCTGGACGTGGTGAGGAAGATTTTCAGTCATTCATGTTTGCAGAGTCTACTGCTGGTGAGCCATTTTGGAATAACCTCAAAATCAGAACATTTTTGTCAATTTTCTAATAATTTTACGAATTTTTGTGTATGTTTTAATCCAATTAAACAACTGATCTGGTAACAGTCCTTTAATATAACAACTAAAGTAACAGCAGCCAGCTATCAACAACCAGTGATGTGCAAGTGCCTGTATTCAGATAATCAAACTGAAAACTGGAAGACAAAGTCTACATGATGATACACAGCACCACATGCACTGGGTTTTTATCTCCACAGACCCATTTGTGTTGCCTTTTTATGCTTTAATTTGAACTTAAACCAAACGTAAGCCTCCCACTGAATTCAGAAAGACCAGCTCTTGTCAAAAATCCTATTGATATTATCCTTCTGTTTGTTTTGCACAAATACACACACACAGAGGACCAACACAACATAAGAGGAGATTGGCAGGATTAAGCTCAGCTAACAAAACCCGTTGCAAAAAGGCTGGGCCTTTTATGGACTTAACAGAGAACAGATCAGATCCATTCCATCATTATGATCCTGGCCTGCATCACCAGATAACCTTTTTGTTCTGCCGGAAGCCTGATGGGACACTGCCCGATGAAGAGGCAATACAGATAAACAGATTTTGTGTCCGACTGACAGGTTTTTGTTTTTCACTAACAATAGCAGCAGTTGATGACCTATTGGTTAATATCGATTGGTCAGAGAATTCCTGTGTTAAATTTTCATGGTTACCTTCTAAAATCCTGACATGGCTTAAAATCAAGCTATGCTATCATCATTATTATTATTATTATTATTATTAAAGCCATTTATTTCCATAGAAAAGAGCAGCTTTCTATCTGTTCCTATCCCCATCCACCATGGTTTCATCCTTCGAGCTGCCACAGACTTGGACTTTTGATGAGTTTGTTCAGTCTGTTGGCATTCTTTGCTTTAATGCCTACACCCCAACAGCCAACTGCAAAGAAGATGATACTTGTTACACCTGACTAGTGAAACATCTTAGGTATCTGTAACCACTACATAAATTAAAGGGATTGAGTCTGTGCAGAAAGTAAATTTAGCTCAGGCCTCCTTTCTAAACTGTCTCAGTAGCTACGTTTACATGGGCACATTTAATCGGAATAAACGCCCAATCGGATAAAAAAGACGTCATGTAAACATGTCAATCAGAATGTTTTGATCCGATGCAGCCTGATCCGAAAGAAATTTACTTCCGATCGAGAGGGGTGGTTTTGTCCGATCTTCATTCGGATAGACGTGCATGTATACACCCATTCGGAAAGAAAGGGTGAAAAAAGCCCACTGCGCATGCGTACAACTTCAGCGTGATGTCTTTCTGCTTTCGCAGACCCAAGTAGAAAACATAGCGGGAGGTAAACAGAAGTGGTCTGCTGGTGCAGTCATCCTGTCATCCTGCTCTCCTCTCCTGTGGTGGAGGAGCAGTAGCAATATGTATTCAGCCTCTAGCTTGGTTAATGCGACCAGTAAAAACCCAAACATAAAGGTAATCACCCGCAGAAGGTCCATATAGGGGATAACGTGAGTCAGCACGATGGGGCGGGAAAGACGTGCAGAAAGGATGGAGTTTGTTTACTTTTTTCTTCCCCCGGAAAGACAACTCGCTGTGCGCATGCTCAACTCATTTAACCTGATTGAGTGCTTGGTGCATGTGTACTCATGGCATGATCAGATCATTTCAGTTAGTGTCCATGTAAACAGGGATTTGGGAATTCAGATCGACCAAGATTTTAATCAGATTGGGGAAATTTGGCGCATGTAAACGTAGCTAATGTTAACAGACCACTCCACCTTACTGCCCAATGGAATGCCCAGATATTTAGATACAACATCTGCTCCCCTGGTGGATAAACTAAGTGAAGAATAGGACTGAATGACATGGCTAAAATATTCTATCATTTATTTACAGTAAAATCCCATATATGTTTCTTTCCAGTGCTCAAAAAATGAAAGGAACAATTTGAAAAAAACATCAGCTCTCGGTGTGTTGTGAATAAAACGACCCCACATCATTGGTTGAAAAGGAAAATCATCAACCTACTGAGGGTCTAATTAAAAATCACAGACTAATTCAAACTGACTATCAGACTGGTACAAACTGCTGAAGTGTCAGAAAATGATTCTCTATAGTTTGTTTAGCTCCCACAGGATTGTGTGCTTCCTGATAACATCAGTGCTCCTTATGAGATGATGAGTCTGCTTTCAGTCAGACTAAGGCAATAATTCATTTTTTTCTTGCTGCATGTAAATGTACTGAATGGGTCTAAGAATTTTGTCCTTATAGCTAATGGCAATCAGGGTGCCATCCTTTATCCCGTACAGATCTTTGAGTCCCTTCATGGATCTGCTTCCCCAGACCAACACTGACCCACCACCAAACCATCATGCTGAATGTTTCAGGCAACATAACATTCACTACAGCTTCTCCAGACCTTTTTACATCTCTAACATGAGCTCTGACTGAACCTGCTCTTGTCTGTGAAAAGCATGGGCACCAGCACTGGACATGCCAGTTCTGGTGTTCTCTGGTCCACCTGTTGTTAATTTTATTAACATGAAAACAGCTGACACTGATTAACCCTCTGATACTGAACTGACCAGATCAATATTCTAGAAGTTTAACCGACTTGATGTGATACTAAAATCTGTTCCTTTAATTAGCAGTGAATTTTATTAAACTGATTTGAAACAATTGATTTTTTTTTTCTATTTTGCAATTTAAAGAACATCTAAACTAGTTTCCCTTGTAAAAACAGCTCTAAAGAAAAAATAACAACATTTGAAGCTCATTAAAACAACATACAACCTTCTCTTGCTCATAAAAACACAACATGCTCAGGGCTGACTGCAACAAGTTTCCATCCTGTCGACTCAGCAACCAGTTGCATATTTTTCTAATTAAACAGAATGTGAGTAATTTAGTAAAATTATGATTGATGAATCCTACTAGTAATGCTGATCAAATATTAAACCCCAAGTTTTGGCCAAACATACCTGATTCTAATCTTAAATATAAAATAGAAACATTTTCCTACTGTGCTGTGCTTTATTTTTTTTTATCAACTTTCAACTTTTTTGTCCACATTATCTGACTGCATTACACAGAAAGATAACCTTCTCATTTTCATATTTTTTGTGATTTAAATGGACATATTCTCTCACAAAGACAGTTTTGTCCTTTTCTTGCAGCATCCATCAGTCCAAGTGAGAAAAGAGGAGAGGTGAAGAGCAAGCAGATGGTAGAGGAAGCAAAACCAACTCAGCAGAAAAGTACACCTTTCAGTGCAGCCAGCTGGAATTAATCATACTTTGGTTTTAAACCAACTTTTCTGTGTTAGGGCATAGCAGTACACAAACATACTGCAGGGTGCTAAATGTTGCAAAAGCTGTAGAGAAGCCAGATGGCACATTCAGAAGATTACTGAAAGGCAGTTTGAAAAAACTGGTATCTGAACGTGTTTCTGTTTTTATGTCTACTCATCCATTCATTTTGGTCCACTCATCTCAGGCCAGATCATAGAAACAACAGGCCCAACAGCAAAACACAAATCTCTCTGTCTCTCCCCAGCAGAGGTGTCAGAAGTAGAAGTAGAAAGTAGAAATCCAGTCCAGCAACTATTCCAACTATCAATAAACCAGCTGAATTCAATTAGCACAGCTCCTTTACCAGGTAGATGAGCTAGTTGGTGAAAACACCTGTTCTAGATTTACAGGCAGATCCAAAAACATGGCAGGATTTTTGCAGGATTTGGGCTTTTTTCGACTTTCTACTTCTACTTTTGACACCTCTGCTCCCCAGTGACACTGGTCTCCTACAAGAGCCCAGGTATTTAAAGGCCAGACAGAATATGTAGTACCTTTTGCAAATTCTGAGTTGACCCTAGGGTCTCCTTCAAGTAGGACATGCCTGGAAAGCGTCCAATGGAAGGCAGCCAGAAGGTATCTTAATTCAATGGTTGAACCATCTTAGCTGACTTCTTTTAATGTGGAGGAACAGCAACTCTAATAAATGATAAGACCAGCCGTAATATAAATCACCTAAGAACATAATCTATGACTCATGCCTATAGGTAAAGTTTGAAACAATGACAGATCAGTATATCAAGAGCTTTGTCTTTTGGCTCAGTTTCTTTATTAACACTACAAAAAGCACCCCCACTACTGCAGACAACGCCTATATCCAGGAGTGCACATAAGTGGTCTGCAAGTGCGCATGCATTGTCAAAATACAGGGTGGGCCATTTATATGGATACACCTTAATAAAATGGGAATGGTTGGTGATATTAGCGTCCTGTTTGTGGCACATTAGTATATGTGAGGGGGCAAACTTTTCAAGATGGGTGGTGATCATGGTGGCCATTTTGAAGTTGGACATCTTGGATCCAACTTTTTTCAATAGGAAGAGGGTCATGTGACACATCAAACTTATTGGTAATTTCACAAGAAAAATGTGTGTGCTTGGTTTTAACGTAACTTTATTCTTTCAAGAGTTATTTACATGTCTCTGACTACTTATAAAATGTGTTCAATGTGCTGCTCATTGTATTGGATTGTCCCACTCTTCACACACTGATAGCAGCACTGCAGGAGAAATGCCAGCATAGACTTCCAGTATCTGTAGTTTCAGGTGCTGCAGATCTCGTATCTTCACACTATAGACAATTGCCTTCAGATGACCCCAAAAATAAAAGTCTAAGGGGGTCAGATCGGGAGACTTTGGGGCCCATTCAACTGGCCCACGGCAACCAATCTACTTTCCAGGAAGCTGTTCATCCAGGAATGCTCGGACCTGACACCCATAAGGTGGTGGTGCACCATCTTGCTGGAAAAACTCAGGGAACGTGCCAGCTTCAGTGCATAACGAGAGAAACACATCATCATGTAGCAATTTCAAATATCTAGTGGCCTTGAGGTTTCCATTAATGAAGAATGGCCCCACTATCTTTGTACCCCATATACCACACCATAACATCACTTTTTTGTTCCAACAGTCTTGGAGGGATCTATCCAATGTGGGTTAGTGTCAGACCAATAGCGGTGGTTTTGTTTGTTAACTTCACTATTCACATAAAAGTTTGCCTCATCACTGAACAAAATCTTCTGCGTGAACTGAGGGTCCTGTTCCAATTTTTGTTTTGCCCATTCTGCAAATTCTGTGCGCCAATCTGGGTCATCCTCATTGAGATGCTGCAGTAGCTGGAGTTTGTAACGGTGCCATTTGTGAGTAGCTAATATCCGCCGAAGGGATGTCCGACTAATGCCACTCTCCAGTGACATGAGGCGAGTGCTACGCTGTCGGCTCTTCAGTTTGTTCAGCCTCTTTAAGCCACCTGCTCTGATGCTCCGCCCCCAACAGGTGACTGCAGGTGTGATCACGTTCTCCACAACAGACTTATAAAAGATCTTCAACATCTTGCTGCAAATCTTGAAGGACCTGAGCTTCTGAGGTGTACAGAGTGAAAAGGAATGGTGAGAGTACAGTCCCCTGTGGTGCTCCAGTGCTGCTGATCACCTGATCAGACACACAATCCCTCACTCTATCAAACTCTAGTCTGTTCAATAACAGATCATGCAGAATAGGACAAGATTTATATTGACTCTAAAAGTGGTCACAATGTATGTTAACTGATGTTAAGTAATTGCTGTGGTGTCATAAAATGTATATTGTGGATATACTGTATGTAATATGGAAGAGAATTTCCCTTGAGAAAAATAAAGTCAGTCTAAATAAAAGTCTTAAAGTTGTGTTAAACACACAAAAATGCTCCAGAACAGCAAACTAAGAAAATAAAAGCAATTAATCCCACAACTGCACTAGACAAACATGATGCACTCGAGAAAAGTTACTGAATGTCTTAGAAAATGTTTAATGGAAGATACAGTGAATGTGTTTGGTGTATCTCCTGGATAGAGAAAATAAGACAAGACCTGATGGAATGAGAGAGCACAGAACAGTATTTAAATGAGAGGTTTAGCAGAGAAAAAGTCCGATCGTGAGAGAGATGAAGAAAATAAACAGACCACTAAGTGGTTAGGTGTATGGCAAAGAGAGGGGTGTGAATGGAAAAGGTTAACAGTGAGTTTTATGTGAGGCTGGACACTAAGAAACTGATGAATTAATTAAATAGGCAGAGAAATCAAGCTGGAAATGATGTGCAGCTGGATAGAAAGAACTGTACTAAAAGCAAAGAGTCTATTGAGAAGATGGAGGCAGTAATTTTAGAGGCTGATGAATGAAGAAAATTGAAGAGGAGAGGGCAGATCCAGGAAAGTTAGTGAAACAGGAAGTGGGGAGGATTTTCATGATGAAGTGAGGCAGCTATGAAGAGAACAGAGTGAAAAACAAACCATATGCATTACACTGATTGGTGGATGATTTCACACTTTTGGGCACATATGGATGCATCTTAGTACAAGCCCTCATACCTGTGTAGGTATAGAAATGTCATGGAGAGATCAGTGAACCTTTTCTTTACATGGTTTGACACAAAGCTGAGTGAGAGGATGCCTGAGGAATGGAGAAAAACTGGTAGAGAACACAAACAAGGGCATGTGCAGAGCTGTATGAACTAGAACGTTCCTGGAGAAACTTTGAAGGAGCCTAACATTTGATGCTGCGTTTTCCTTTGCAATGTTACAATGTGTTTTTTATGGATTCTGTTGACATGGTAATACAAAATGTCTCATACATTTGATAGAACTCTTCTAGTGACCAGCCCAATTGATATGATGTATCACAAGTGGACACTGGGTCCATAGTCTCCCTTGTGGACTCACCAGGTACCACCAGATGCATTTGATGGTGAACAGCGTTGCCATAGTAATATGATAAAAAGAACTAAAACAACTACGGTAGTGCACATTTGGTGACTGACTAAGTCATTCATGCTATAACATCCAGCGGTTTGTGGTGTTGGATGTTTCGGGTGTAGTTTTAGACCAGCTTTGTTGCTATGGTAGTGACAATTGTCAATGCAAATAATTCCACATTGTGGAATTGTGAAGTATGAATAATAAATAAAATCTATTTATACAGAGTTCAGCTTAGAAGTACATAATAAAGGTGTCTCCATTCTGAATGGGGCACATGCATTCATGGGCTCCATTCATGAGTAACAGGCACCAACTACAGATGGATGGAGTTGATGAACTGTGATTATATAAGACTGAGTTTTGTAGCCAGAAGTGAGATGGACGATCAATGAATGGCGGTATGACTGCATGCTGAGAAAAGAGATGTGATGTTTGCTTTGAGAGTGTTGATGGAGGAGGAGAGAAAGTCAGACGAAGCTCCTCTGCGTCTTTCTGAATGTAGAGAACACATGATCGAGTGCGAAGAGAAGAACTGTGGTTCTGTAAGAGGAAGTCAGGTGTGAAGGTGAAGAATGTACGAGGAGAGGGAAACAACAGTGAAATGTGCTGCAGAAGTGAGAGGTGGGTTTGAAATGGGGGTTAGATTATATCAGGGATGAACTGAGTTGATTTTTTGGCTGTTTACGGTGGGGATGGACAGGTTGACGAATGAAGTCGTGCAGGAATCCCTGTGGACTATGATGATCACAGATAACGCTGTGATCTGTGGTGAGAAAAGGCAGCAGGTGGAGGAGACATTGCAGAGGTGGAGGTGTGCAGAAAACAAGACAATATGTGTGTGAAAGAAATAGAGACAGAGGTAACAGTGAAGCTGCAAGGAGGTGAGCTACTGAAAATGAATGAGTTTAAATAAATAATGATAAATAATACTGAATAATAATGACCTCAATGCGCCTGATTAGCTACAAACTGTCAGTACTTTCGTAAGTCCCCCCTCAGCTGCAGCTGAATATCACCTTTTCATATTTCATTTTTTGTTTAGGAAAACTACCAGCAGACTGATGAGTCACAGCTGATCAGACAGACTGATACAAACAGCAGCAGAGGTACTTACATGTACATGGTGCCGAAATAAGGACGATGTTTAGTTGAAAAAACACAGCTAACCCTAAATTTTAGAGGTGTACAATCTTTAAATTTAGCGCTTTTTCACATCAGTATGACCTGATCTTCTTTCTTCTATAGACTCTATAGACTAGATTTGAGTGATGTCACTGGTGGGTAAGCTCTTACTAATTATAACTAATTGATTGCAATTTCAAATTGACCAAACTAAATCCTTGTTTACCATCCAAAGCAATGTGCAAGAGCACAGGAGAGGTAAGAAAGCGCCTGCAAGCAGGATGGAGTGTACGGAGATGATCGTCAGGGTGACTGGGGAATGTAGGAAGATCTAATAAGATGTTTGGTTTGCAGATGACAAACTTATCAAAATACAGAAGCTTGAGCTGGCAGAGCTAAAGGCGTTGAATCCTCATCAGGATGGACCCAAATGGGCAAGAATTACACATCAGAAGGAAAGCTCAGAAAACATTAGAGGGGCAAGGCTGAGATGGTGTGAAAATGTGAGTATGAAGGAAAGCAGATCTGAGTGTTGATCATGGGAAATAATATAATAACAATATTTTTCCTTTATTAATCCCTCATGGGGAAATTAAGCTCTGCATTTTACCCATCCAGCGGAGGACAGCCATCTTGTACAGCACCCAAAGGGCAGTTGCAGGGTTCAGTATCTTGCCCAAGGATGCTTCGGCACACCGCCTTTGCCGGGACACGGGATCAAGCTCCGATCTTATGATCGGAGGATGACCTCCTTCCCGATAGACTACGGCCACCCCGGGGAAGTGGCAGGTTCAGTATCTCACCCAAGGATACTTCGATGTAGCTTACCGGCACTGGAGATCGAACCCGCGGTCCTTTAAATGAAAGGCGCTCTCCCTTCCGCTAGACTACGCTGCCCGCCAGACCAGAGTAGCCTTCTGGATATAGTGACGGAAGAAACATAGAATCTGAGAGTAATAGAGGAGGATGTTTGATTTGAGCTGAGGGGAAAGGGTTAGATGGAGACATAATCCACTGTGGTGACCCTCTAGTTAGGAGCAGAAATGATAATAAGATCTTCATGTTGAGGTTAAAGAGTGTCATTGGGACAAGATGACACGCTCCAAAACTCATCTGATATAATGTTTGAGTTCTGTCTGAGTCACACAGATCTTCAGTGACTCTAGTCTTACATACACACGTGTATTCTAACACTGAGATATAGACATCTGAGGATACATTCAAAACACTGTTAATTCTACAGTCTGACTTGTTGCTATGCAACACTTCTCATAATCAGACAGCTAGCTGGTCATTTGCTCGATGGCTGTCCTCCATTCTCACCATTAGCCCACTACTTGGGGAAACACATTTCAGGTGCTGCAGATCTTTTTTTCTATGGTAATAAAGCAAAACAACCAGTGTAACTGTTGAATTCTCCTTTCCACTACTCAAAACCCACACAAAACCGAGGAAATGATTGCAATCTAGAAAAGGTTCCCTGAGCTTCCTACTTTACAGAGATGTCAGAAAATAGACGAATGCAGCTTGCACTCAGGAAGTCAGGGAAATTAAGTCTGGCAAGGAATTAGGATCAAACCATTCGTCATCAGTGGTACTTTTTTGCGATTCGGATTCGTCTCGGAGATTTTTGATTCACACGGCAAACTACTAAACGCCAATAAACGAGAGTCAGTTGGGCCTGCGTTCGCCGACGCTATTAGGATACTCTATTGTTTTTTCCGTTCCAGTGCCATTTTGAATCCTGCGCTCATAGAAATGATAAACAAAGGAAGCAAAGCCACTGCACCAATAGAATGGGCGCGCGGAGAGATGACATCACTCTCCCGTCACTGTAAAAAAATATAATTTCTATGAGAGCAGGATTCAAGATGGCACTGGAACGGAATAAACAATAGAGTATCCTAATGGCCAGATTAAAAAAATAACGGATTTGAACTGATTTTAAACCGATTTAGGGTCGGCGAACGCAGGCCCAACCGACTCTCGTTTATTGGCGTTTAGGTGTTTGCCATGTGAATCAAAAATCTCCGAGACGAATCCAAATCGCAAAAAAGTACCACTGATGACGAGTAAAACACATCTCACAGAATAAATAAGGCCCCAATTGCAAAAAACGGGCGTTCTCCTTTAAAGCAGAACTAAGTAAGTTTTGCTCTCGCTCTCCCCCTACTGGTCCCCTGTGAAAGCTCACTGTCGTAACGTTCCCCCGCCGCCACCGCAGAAACTGAAATGCTCAGTGAGAGATCGACACCCAGGAAGTATAAAAAGAGAAAAAGAGGTTCGAACGAATGTTCAGCTGTTTCTTTAGTTCAGTTTCAGGCTGATGTTATTCAGCTTCACTGCTGTTTTCCTGCTGCATTTTCCCCACTTGTTTCTTCAATCAGTGTCATTTTCTCTCCTGCTGAAGTGTTTTGAGCTTCATCACATTTCATCTGAAGTCTTTCTTCACCAACTGTGCCTCCCGCCAGTCATCTTCTGACACCATCAACCTCAAACTGATATTTGTTTTTGGATCGAGAAATTCTTTAAAAAGTAACAAAGCCTTTTGACCCCGACTCCTAGAAGTGATCTGATACATACTAATGTAATGTGGAGCTGCTGTGCCGCCTTGAAAAGTCTAATTTCAGTCTAACCTCAGTTTTTTACAATCCTCCCATAAACGATCTCATTCAATGGAATGAAGAGAATGTGTTTCACTCCAAGATAGATCCAAATACGCAACCACCAACTCAATATGAGTGAACAGTAATGTGCAAGGAATAAATCCACTCCCACAACCAGTTACCACAGCTGTAACACGATATGGAAGTCTGTGTTTATGTTCTTGTTGGATGATTTACTCCGGTATAAGTACCTGTTGTGTCATGAGCAGCCGTCCTTACGGTGATCAAACCCTTTTCTAAGAAGAAGACAGTTCATTTTTGGAGAAAGTGTAAACAGAGATGGGTCAAACACGTAGTGACGGCTGTGTCGGTGATCGTAGAGTTGAGGTTAGGAAACAGAACTGAATGGAAGTCCATACAATGTCCAAATAAAGACAGAAAAACGTGTGTGTGAGTGTGTGTGTGTCCCAGAGTAGTTAGACTGCACAGGAAATTCATTAGAGTAGAGCTGCTCCACCCAGTCAACAACTCACAGAGGAAGTCTGTCCCAAAATAAAGAAATAAACAATGTTTCTACGAAACTACAGAGCAAAATCACACACACACACACACACACACACACACACACACACACACACAGAGCTAAGAAACCTGAAACGTTTAAGTCTCAGTTCTCGCTTCACCCACTTGTGAAACTCCATCAGTTTAAAACAGACTCCTCCCCTCTTCATGTGACACATCACCACAGCTCATGGAATGCTGCATGTAGCTGACTGCCTGAATAAACACACACATTAAGCACAAGCTCAGTCTTTGACCCACAACAAACACACCTGAGACAGATGTCCATCTCTGTCCCACTGGGGTTCTGAGGTGAGCAGGATGACATCTGTATCGTGGAATCATGATGGAATCATAATGCAGATGTCAGATCTCTAATGGATTTCCCCTTGTGAGGTATCAGATCTTTACTGTTCCATTTATTCTGCATGCATTTCTATACCTAATGTCCCTGCAGGGACTCATGAAGTCTCACTGAATTTCTTCCACATCAAACTGTGGACCATTACCAGAGGAGGTCCCACAGCATATCAGCCCCGTCTTCTCCACCTCTCAGTGGGACCTACCACTTTAACTGCAGGACATACTCAGACCAGATCTTCCTGAACACTGTTCCTGACACAAGGTTCTGAGTACACTTTACCTAGAGGACAACAGGAGGAGCTGAGGGAAACCAGAAGGAGACAAATGGCATTGCTGGTGTTCATGAAATATAACATTTAACAGCTGATTGATATAATAATCTCTTTGTAAAACATAGACGTGAACTGGAATGTAGTACAGGATCTCCAGTTCAGACTCTAGACCTGTCTGAAAACCTGAATAAACTGTTTAAAAGTATATCTGAAGATTCGGACTTTAACCTCATTTGATAAATACTCTGGTTTTCCTATTTTCTCTGCACATTTACTGTCCATGAGTTATCTAGAACCCACTTCTCTTTTCAACCACAGCTTCTAACTCAGCAGCTGGCTGTGTTCCACATCTCCAGCCTCTCAACCTTCACTGTGTAATCCACTACAGAGTAAACAACTGGAGCAATGAGCTTTGAGCTCTCTGGTACCCATGATGCAATGCGCTGATGTGACTATCCCCTCCCCTTTAACCCTTGTTAAAAAAAAATTTAAAAAAAAGACATTCCTTTAACTTTTGGAAATAAATCACCTTTGATCCTATTAGAAATTCGTCTTCTGCAATCAGACACATTTAAACCCAAAACCAAACAGAAATAGATAAAGATGTATATTCCTTTAAATATAAACTATTTCACACACACAAAAGTCAAATGTGACCTTATGTTCTTATTTTATGAGCACAAAAACACAAACAGCAAATGATGTTATTACAAAATTTATAAAATAAAGAAAGAAATCACCAGTAAAACAGGCAAAGTAACGCTGGTTGCTAGGCAACAGAAGAAGTAAGGAAGGTGCAGGAGGAAAAGAATTACATCATGTGGGAAATCTGTGAAAACGTTGCACTGACAGTGGCCAAA
>SSNP01000100.1:636778-701604 GCA_006937955.1 Pachypanchax playfairii
ACCTCTGACGAAGTGGCGGTCGCAAACGCGGGCGTTAGGGGACTCTGCTCCTCCTGACCGAAGGCGGAGATTTAAAATCCACTTTTTCCGGCGTTGTTCTGTCAGTTTTCTGCATTTTTCACCTTTGTGGACGACAACTTTCGGAACTCTAAAAAAACGAGCATCCTTCTCTCTGTTACCTCGATTGGAACAACCATAAACTGCACAAAATAGAGGCATTTTCCCAGGCTATTTGAACAGGTCACTTCACTTCCGGCCCTCCGTCTGCACTTCGAACGCTGGTGTCTTAACAATGTGACGTAGGATGCAACCAACCTATTCTGAACTCCAACAGAATCCACAGTCACCAGATCTCAGGTGGAACAGGAGGAGCATGGTGGCTTCAAAGTCAACGAACAGACGGACGGACAGAGAGATACATACAGGTATACAGAACACCTGACTCCAACAACACAGACCCTCTTTAACACTGATGCAAAAGACTCCAAACCACATGATCTCTGTAGAAATATCCCAGAAACCAAACCTCAGTAGACTGACTGCAGTGGAGAAAGTACATATTACCATAACAAATATTATATTACCATTTTTCTCAAGAAGTCACCTACTTCTATTACCTGTATATAAGCAGATGTTTTAGAACAACAAAACTGGAACCAAACTCATCAAAATAAATGTCTAGTGTCACGTAGTACGTACTTACAACACGGATGGATAAACACAGCGTACTGGGGAGCAACGAGGAGCACGAAGGGAGGCAGGTAAGCAGACAATCCGACACAGACAGAACACTGACACTACCTTAAATACACAGAAGGGCAATCACACAACTCGGAACATCTGGGACAGATAACGAGGGGAACAAGTGACAGCTGAAACACCTACACAGAAACACAGACCATGACATCTAGTGCTTAATGTACATGTGTTAAAATCTGTTAATGCAAGCTTGGTACAATTAAAAAGTACAAAGAATGACATGAAATTTAATAAGAATGTATACAAACCCTGAAAATTTAAAAACAAATGCAGAGAACCAGAAAGCTGGATTTAAAATGTAAGAAGGGATTCAAAATGACTGCGACAGTAATTAAATATCACTAATAGTAAGGCAACTAAGTACTGATCAGATTACTATGAAGTACCGTTTAGGTAACTATGAAGAGCTGGTCGGGTAACAAAGTACTAGCTGACTAACGATGACGTACTGACGGGTAATTATGAAGTACCAGTTGGGTAACGATAGAGCAGTAAATGTTCAAATAAATAGTAGCCAGTAGTTAATTACAATACCACAAAAATATAGTATTACATCTTAGTTTATTATGATATAATCTGACGTCAAATCCATTTAAACGTTATTTAAAAAGGTAATATAAAACAAAGGAAGAGCCTAGGTAAGATAATGAACTAAAAGTAAATTATCAGTGTCTCACTTGTTTCAAAACCAGCAAACCCAAAATGAACCAGGATTATTATTATTATGAATAATAATAATAATAATAATAATAATAATAATAATAATAACAAGGCTGACCACAAAAAGTTAATAGTATCCTCTTTGGATGACAATGAACTACTGTAGTAGTTCCTGGTCTGTTCCTTTGTTCCTGAACACTGTCACAAGACTTGAAGACCCTGTCTTTGATTACAAAGTCATATAAAAGACATTTTAGCAGCTCTAAAGTCTGAACTGAATCCAAATGAGAAAAACAACCACTACACTGAAAATCCAGCCTGGATTCATCTTTTCACTTCCAGTCAAGGTTCTGATCCAGCACTTTAATCAAGTGTTGTCTGGACACACATCAGCTGATTTATTTAAAGAGGCCCTTCCATTAAAATTTGTTTTCTGAGGTTTCTGTTGAATATTTTAGCTCCACAGGTGTTCTTACCTTCATAGTGGGTGTGAAAACAGGTCAACAACTTCTCTTTCAGTTTTAATCTCTCAAACTACGCAGGTGGTGATAAAATCCGAGTTCTCCCGAGTCTGAACAGCCTGTATCTGTTTCATCACAGCTACTTTGTTTGTTAGTATTCGGCAGCTCCCGCAGTTGAAACCAAGCCTAGCATGCTGCTGGCTAAAAGCTGTAGCATAAGACGTAGCAAACAGGAAGAGAGAGCGTCTGATGTTGCCATGCGCAGTGGGGCAGGAAACAGTATACCTTGCTCTCATAGGCTAGTTTGTTAGCCAATCAGAGTCCAGCAAATTCGAACAATGAATATGAACAAGCTGCTGCCGACAGATCGAAAGGTTTCCATCTTTTAGATATCAAATGTTTCACATTACAGGTTAATACTTCAGAAATAACCACAAAGTCCTGAAATTTGTAGGAAATGGCCTCTTTGAATGGAACACAGTATATTTTAAACATGAGAATATTTTCCAGCTGATCCGACTTCACGTTACTCGTTTCAGGCAAGGCATCTCATTTTGTCTGGGTGCTGAGGTGAATGCACAGTTGCTTCCACATCGGCCCTGTTCATCCAACACTTCAGGGTTATTCCTGTACAGTAGATGATCATTAACGGATGAAGAACACTGTTCTCCTCCCAAACCCAGCTGGGTGACCCAGTTTAATAGTAATTACAGCAACCGGTTGTCATCAGACCATCACAAATCAAGATCACAGACCCAATAATAGAAAAATAACCAAGCAGAACAAGGACTCAGGAGTCGGGAATGATCTGAAGAACTGGTGACGTTGTGATGAAGTAGTACCGATAGCTAAAGCTAACAGTACGGTGGGAACATGAAGATCCCCCACTCAAATACTTCTGTTTGTACTCAGTGAGTGTGACAGTATTAGAACATGCAGTATTTGAGCAGTAAGAACAACTACAGATATTGAGCTACAGTTGGGTGTGTTAGTTTGATATGATGAGTCCCAGCTGCTGATAGCGACACACTGCACAACATCTCTGTCAGTTTGTTAGTAAAACACAGCTGTTTTTTTCATTGACACGATGCTTCATTTCTCTTGGAAAGTGACTCGGTTGAATTACGTTTCACGTTTACCTTCAGTATGTGATACATGAATAAGTGTTAACTTTAATTTGCATCATTGCACATGCTTCAAGCTTCTCATCAGATATTCAGTCTGTTTAAAGAGAACTAACAGGTTCTTGGGTAGTTTGGTATCACTGTGTGCACCACACTGAACATGGACCAGATAGAGCAAAGACCAGAGCTGTCTGAGGAGCTCAGAGAGAAGATGTTAGACCATCTCCAAGCAGCTTCATGTTCCTGTGACTACAGCTGATAATATTATTAAACAATATAATGTGGATGTGACTGTAGCAGGACGACGTCGAGGACGTGGACACAAGAGGAACTACAACCCCAGGTTGATCGGATGGAGAGAGAGGAAGCAATGAAACCATCAAAAACCATCAAGATGAACTCCAAGTTTAAGACACATCACTATCAGAACCCACCATCAGTCTCATGATGAACCATAATGAGTTCCATAGAAGAAGAACCCGGAGGTTCTACTACTGACAAACACTAAAACAGACTAAATGCAGGCTGACGATCCACAAAACATCTGGGAGAAGATTCACTGGACTGATGAGATCAAACTGGAGCTTTTAACTAGAGAAAGTTGAGTTTGTATTTCTATTGTTCTATTATGAGATACGTTTGTCAGCATTGGTATCTCATGAAACCACAGAACATGTTTTAATGAAATATTGAGAAAGGAATTATTGCATATACACATACATCAGGTGACACCTTGGAATATTAACATCACGCATGCCATCATTTTCTGAATTTGACCAAACAACACTAAGATTTGTAAAACATGAGATGATCTTAGATTGAAAGTAGCTGGTGATTTATTCGAGGAATTCTAAGACTTTATTCCAGCATCATTGTATCAGATATTTTTTTTACTCCTGGTAAAAAACAACAACAACAACAAATTGCCTGCACAAAAACAACAGTTGCTCATCAAAACTGTGAAAAGCGCAACAAAACAAAGAATTTCAGTCAGTTTCCCTCTGATGGAGTCAGTTACACCCATGGTGCTGTTCAAACCTGGGTCTGGTCCAACGGAAAAACCAGTCTGAGTGTCAGTCGTCACAATCTGCACCTGTCTGCACCTGTCTGCGGTGGAGCAGGATGAGCTGAAGTAGTTTTACTGTGACAGCAACAATTCGCTCAAGCCCCGCCTCCAAACACTGATTGCTTCATCATCAGGTTGCTTTAGCTGTGTTCACATGGGCAATAACAGCTGTCCATGTGCTCATCTTTATACACACAGCATGTGCACGCATGCATGTTCCATGCATACCAGCGAGCAGAGGTTGAATGTTATTTATAGAGCGACTATATATGTGTCAGCTGCTGCTCTCACAAATACAGCTACAGACGACACGAGAAGCAAAGAGACCAGAGAGAAACCTGGGAAGCACAAATCAAAAGCACCAACGAACGTGTGAGAGAGAGAGAGAGAGAGAGAGACGTGCCAGCAGCCATAGGGCTTTTTTCAGTTGAGACAAACCCAGTGTGTTTTCATACTAAAATGTGCTCAAAACAACTAACACACACACGCACACACAAACAAGTTGAGCCTGTTTAGAGGAGCAGAGCTGCCTGTGAACTGTCAAACTTTTGTCCCACTGATGGAAGAAACTTGTTCTTCAGCAAATCCCTCCACTGTGGTGTTTGTGCAGACAGACAGAGAGACATGAGAGGACAAGACAGTCTCATGATAGCAGGCAGCACACAATCAGTCATCTACAAGATGCGCCTGTGCAAACAAAGCAAGAGCACAGAGGACAATCCCTCAGCTGATCCTCTCTCTGTTTTCTTCCTCTTCAACAAACATTTCAACTCACTTGATGAAGCAGCGCGCTCCCTCGAACGTGTACCCCTCCTCCCATCCTGTGGGTAAATCTGTGAGGACAGGGAGACAGAAGACAGAGGAACATGAGCGTCTGTGCAGAGAGATGGAGCTGATTACACACACACACACACACACACACACACACACGGCAGTGCAGAGTGGGGAGCACACACTCCATTTATGCCCCCTTTTTGAAATGGAGTCCCACCACCCCCTCCCCATTCTGCAGAACCACTGGTGCCCGGTGCACACATCACCTGAGCAGCCTTCCTCGCGCTCAGGTGTAACATGCAGCTCACGCTCTAATAGTGTTGTTGTTCCTCAGCTGATTCCGCGATGTGCGTAAAAAAACTGTTCATTAGGAGCGACATAAGTCAGTTTTCTGAAGCGGACAGATGTGTGAAATGCTGAACGGGGGGGTGATGATGAGGGTGATGTCCTGCCTATCACACCGCAGGGATTTCTTTCAAATATCGGCTTGAATCGGCTGCAGTGCCTCCGCGGGATCAGGCGTTTTTACCGACACCGTTGACTCCGAATCGTCTCGCGCCTACGTGACCGAACTTTAAAGAAGTGTGTCGCAAACTGTTCAGGTGGAGCGACACGAGCGATGTGGAGCTTGTGTGTGGAGGCTTTTGCTGCAGAGAAGAATCCCCCCCCCCCCCCCCCCCCCCCCCCCCCCCCCCCCCCCCCCCCCCTTCCATGACCACGGATCTTTCCACAACTTGTCGCCCCATTTTTCCTTCCTGGAAAAGACCTTGTCCGCGCGGCGTGAGTGCGCGTGGAGACGGAAAACAGCGGATTATTTACCTGGAGTTTTTCTGTGGCCTGTGATTAAAGGCTTGCCAGTAACAGGATGCAGCCAGGTTGTACTCTTTGCTTCTTCACTGTTGGTGGAAGAAAAACGGAGGAAAAGGTGAAGCCGACAGAAAGACAGACAGGAAAACACATCGCAGAGACAAGCAATTCGAATCCACAAATCCCCGAGCCTGCGTGATATTTACTTGATAAAGAATATTCGTCCATCTCGAGTCACCCCATAACTCCAAGAAGAGGGAAGAGAGCTGAGCCAGTCCGGCTTTGGATCCGCCGCCATGTCTACAGGAGAGCCTACTGCTCTGGTTACTACACACAGGCGACGTGCGCGCTCCCGCGCCAGGGGCGAGTCTGCAAATAGTTCTTCGGGGGGCAAGTGTCTGCACAGATTTATGTTACAGTTGTTTTTGAGTCAGATGTAAAAATAAATAAACATCTAAAACATCAAGGTGACATTTAAACTTCATTAAAAAAACAAAAAGCGATTTTTCACCGCTAGGTGTGCTGTTGAGTACAGGACTGAGACCAAAACAAAGTCTGTCATGATTGACGTTCAGATGTGAAAAAATGTTCCGGATAATTCAACACAACCACAGTCTCCATTCAGCTTGGCTGAAAGCCACAACGACGTGCCGCCACTTTTCCTCTCTCATGACATGGCGGCTAAATGTCCGTAGCCGCTACGGACATTTAGCCGCTACAGCTACAAGGTAAAAGAGCAGAACTGAATGCAAGCAGTATAAAGGACAAAGTCGACAACTTTATCGCTTTCCAGAGCGAGTCATTACAGTAACACTAGATTAAAATAATGATTGTTCCTTAGGCTACCTGTCCAGGAGAAGAAAAGCCAGCTCCGAGTCAAATGGTAAATTCTCTCGTTCTCTCAGTGCTCTCCATCTTGGAAAAGCAAGACCAATGTTTATCCTGGTTTTGTTCCTTGCTTTACCCGGTTTGTTTGTCATTGGCCGTGGCTTCTTGGGTGATGAAATGTGTTCCCGGTTATCTTCAGGTGAACGCTTTGCTCCGCCTTCCGCCATTTCGCTTCAACAATGTGTGTCGGCTGTACTGAGCGACGGCAGGGCCTTCGCTCAGTACATGAAGGAGGCGGAGTTTCACATGCACGCGGAAGGAGACCACCTTTGTAAACAAGAGGCTTGATATCAACACAGAGAGATGGTGTGTGACCTCATGCTATGTTCCAGGTGGAATTACACATCTAGAGCTTCACATTGCATATTTTGAATTCTTTCAAACTGGAAATGATGAATTTTCGCTTATTGCTCCTTTAATATTTAACAATCATCCCTGTGTCTTTAAAAGTCCAATATGACAATAACATTCACTAAAGCCCAACACACACCTAAACGCGTTTTCTGACGCACGAAAATGGCACGCGTCAAAATACACCAGATCGCCGCTAAGTCGGGCGTCATTTTCAATTTTAGTGCTAATTATTTTAGTGGTATTAGGTTTGCATTATTATTAGATTTGAATTATTAGATATAACCAAGATGATCTAATGAATATGAACGAAAATTGTCAGCTAGCTTACCAGAAAATTCAATTTCAATTGAAATTGCCCTCCAGGCTATTTCTTTACGGACATTGTCCTTATAATGAGGAGGTCGTAGAGCTCTGGGTACTTCTGTACTTCAGTATTTAGACGCTCCTCGTCCATCATTTAGTTTTTTTTACAGTCAAATAGCGCCGCTAAGTGGTTAAGGCAAGGTGAAGTTAGAGCAGAGCTGGTACAACTTGCCGCTCTAAACTATATGCAAAGCTGCGGACATGTGAGTTCTGTGGCAAATGTGCGACATGTGTAGTAGTCGTATCTAACAACATGATGCAGCAGTTTCAATCAGTCAGTGTAGAAAAGCAGAGAATACCGAACCCACAGCGTAACATCTCACCTCCTCCTCCCTGCAGGTAGCGCTTAAACCGGTAAAATGTACGCGCATGTGTGTGTGTCAGCGGACCTGTCAGCTTTCTGTAAATGCGAACCGTTACATGTAACGTTACTTTATCTGTGTAAACATTCGAAGTCAAGAAGAAAAAAGACTTGCAAGGTGTTTTTTCTTAGCAAATTTATCGACCAAGTTCCACTCATGAGAAAGAAATAGAAAGAAAAGGCAGCGCATCTCTGTGTGTGTGTGTGCGCGCGCCCGCTCCTGAGTGTCTGTGAAATGAAATGCCAAAGGTTTAAAAATCACCATTTGCATGAAACACTGACATGTTTTATACTGAGACTGTTGGTAGTAACTAACAGTGTTCTTGGTCCAGATCAGACTGTTTACTCAGTCCAGTCAGAATAAATCAGCATTTCTACAAGTTATTTCTGATCAAATCATTCCCATATAGGCCTGTATATAATGTGATTATTTAAGCAGTAAATCTTTTGCAGTAAGTTTATATTTTCTTTATTTAACGTGTTGTGATCAAAATACAGATTTTATTTTATAACCAATTTCCAGTCAGTCAACAGGGAAATTAGTCTATGCAAAGAAATGACGGTGCAAAAGTCTCACAACAAGAGACGCTCCCCCCACACCCCGCAACCGGAGCATCACAGCTAAAAAAATTCTAGGGAAAACACTGATATTTACTGTATACAGTTTGTATGAACTATAAACAGGGGTTACAAGCAGATAGGCATAATGTAAGTATTAAAATGTATAGACAGAGATTTACAAATGTACATGTGCAGATCCAGTCACTTTTTATTTTGAACTTAAGAAGCTCTTCAGACTTCCAGAAATGTTTTCCAGAACAAAAACAAGTCCAGTTTATTTTAACCTCTAAAATGACCGTGACCCGTGTGTTTCTGAGGTGAGTACTGACGTTCCTTACAGTTGTGTTAAGGTATACCTGTTTACTCCAGAGCAGATGAAACATCTGCTTACACCACGTTTCATCTGAAAATGCTCATAAATTAGATTCAAATAGCCCTGGATCTCATCATGATACACTGAAAGGTTTTTAGATATTTTTCCACTGTAATGACACGCTGCTCGACCTCGAATGTGTAATAAGTAAAATTATCAAACATTTTCCACATTTGCGCTGCTTCTCATCTCTTACTGGGGTAAAGCTAAAATCTGGAATCAACGATTCCTTTTTCACCAAATACTGAAATGATCTTCCATTTATTCAAAACACAGGCGAGTGATGCAGGCAGCAAGCTGACCTGTTACCATTTCTGAGAAGATGAATGATGCATTTCAGCACCTGCACCAGTAGTAGACAGCTACGCTGTGATTGGCTGCAAGCTGTCAGAACAAAAGGTCACTTGATGGAGACACAAAACGGATTCGAATGGAGGGAAAACCGTATTCAGCGTTGAGCCTGGACTCCTGCTGAAAGATGCGACTGGTGGCTCTGGTTGTGGCGTGCGTGCTGGTTGTTGGAGAGGATGGAGGGAGTGTTGGAGAAGCAACGCCCGGACTGGATTCTGCACTAAAATCCCGTGGAACAGGTGGGCTACCTGGAAAAACTAGATTTATTTTAAAACCTAAAAACGTTCCAACAAATAGACTCACCACCAGCTGAAGAATCACAGGATCATATTTAAATGTTTTATGTGTGAGAGCGGATCATTTAGATGGCATGTTTATTTTCAACATGTTCTGCTTAGATTTCTACCGACAGGCCTCTTCAACTGAGTTACTTTATTAATTACTGTTATAAGATTCAGATTTTTAATCCTGCCATACATCACAGCTAGTGTCATTTTTACAAAGATATTTTCTTAAGGTTGATTAAATCGATGTGCTGGTGGATTTCTGAGGTCATTTTATATTAAATGCAGAATTGTTCCGTGTAATCTGGACTGTTATACTTCAAATTAAACTCTTATTTTGAAAGAACTGAAAGTAATTAAATTCTCTTGTTTAATGACATTTTAATTCATTTTTCTTCCTCAGTTTCCTTGTGGCTTGATGCTACAGAAATAAACTGAATCATTTTATAAAAAAAAAATAAATAAATATAATTTTATTGTTACACTAAAGAAAAATTGTTGACAAGATTTTAGTTTGGAAAAGAACATTTTGTAAATGGTTAGAGATGCAGATGTGTCCACAGTCCTTGAGATCTTGATATAAATGATTTTTGGTTAGAAACTGTGAGTCCTGGTGCTTCACATGCGTCTGTCTCATGTATCTGTTGGATTTCTCCAGGATCAGTTCTCTCTACCATCGGGAGAAGAACTGCAGAAGAACTAGCAGATGATTCCAGCTTGTGCTTCTCGGTGAGAGAGAACGAGGACCAGCGGCAGCTCCTGTGCAACAACCGCAGGAGTAAATTCAACTACAACCCGTTTGGCCTCCGCTTTGGAAAACGCTACAGCAGCTACCCAAACAGAAGAAGCATGAAAAGAGCGAGGACACACACGTTTATACCCCCCTCTCTGTTTTTGCGAGAGCTGGAGGTGCCCATCTAAAACAGATGTTATCAGAATAAATGTGTCATTTTTGGTGAAAAAAAAAAAAAAGTAAATCTTTTGTACCAGTGATGTGAGTTTGTGGATTTGTCATGCTGCCTGGTTCTGCAGCCGTCCACTCTGACACAGGAAAGAACTTTGACTTACTGCAGTACCTCAGATATCTACACGATGGCGCTGCAGTGCAGCTTTAGTGACAACAGAGATCATTTAGGCTAAAATCAGTCCATTAACATGAATATTAAATTAAACACGTTAGAACTGTAACTGCAGCACTAACGCAGACACAACGACCTGGTTGGATGAATCATATCAGACATTTTTAATCCATAATTCGGCCGTCTACGTCAGAAGACACGCGTGTTATTGTTGGGAAGCTGAGGGGTACATAAACAGAAATGCATCAGAAAAAGGAAATTTTTCAGGCTTATAGTAAATAAAACCATTTATCTGAATAAATGTTCTGGATTAAACATTCATCAGATTAATGTGTGAAAGTGAAGAACAGAATGAACGTAAACCCATAACTCAGAAACGTCAGATTACATGATGTGGAACATCATCAGGAACACGAGGAAGATCAGCAGTCACTGTTCCACCGTCTGAAGAAAATATTCCTTGATGTCCAGATCAGAACTGAAGGAGCAGTTAGACAGTAAACTCATCTAATCTGATGGATTATTGATTCTAATCTGATCATCTATCACCAGCACGAGGTTCAACAAACAATCTGTGACATTAAAGTTTTCTTTAATCGAACTGAAACTTGAGCCGCCGTGATGGCGGTTTCTCATCAACACACACACACAAAGTGTCTTTCATGATCCTGTTTATTAAGTTACACGCTGAAAGTTCCAACACAGCTGATACATGAGATCAGAAAGCATGAAACACGACCTGCACGAACACGTGTCCACTACAGCTTCAATAACACTCCTGTGTCAAAATCATCTGGGCTGGCAGGTAAAGGCGGGACGAGAAACCGTTGGGTTGTAGTTCAAGGCTTTGAGGAAGTTAATGTCACTTAAAGTCAGACAGAATAAAAGCTTTTGGGGGCGGGGTCAGCTAACATCTGCTAACACAAAGAGCAGCTTCAGCCTACAAGCTGCTGGGAGCAAAACGGTCTTATTCTAAAGGGCACGCCGGTGTTTTAGGGCTGAACGCGTCAGCGGACTGACGCAGTGTGACAGACAGGAAGTTAAAAAACGTCACGATTTAAAAATATATTCAGCCTTAAAATAAAGACCTTTGCAGTCTGTGAGGGTGTTGAAGGAGAGAGAGAGAGTGTGTGTGTGTGAGAGAGAGAGAGGGGGAGGAAGGATTCTCTGAACTGTGGCAGGACCTGAGTTTACAGATCCTTCAGGTCTTTCTGGATGCCCCACAGTGTGTCTGCGCTCTTCCTCAGCTGGCCCACCTCAGCATCAGTCAGGGTCATGTTGATCACGCTGCTGACGCCGCTGCCGCTCAGGACGCAGGGCAGAGAGAGGAAGACTTCCTCCTTGATACCATACATGTCCTGNAAAAACACAACCACAACAACCTGAGACCAGGGGCCGTATTCACAAAGAATCTTAGGGCTAAAAGTAGGTCCTAACTGGTGAATTTAGGAGTAACTCCTAAATGTGTCACTCCTAAATTTAGGACTCCTAGTTTAAGATAAAAGTAATTCACAACCACTTTTAAGCCTAAAAGTAGCTCCTAAGTCTGGGAATCCTTAAAAGAAGTCAAGAGGACTCTTAACTCCCTAAGACCTCACAAAGACTCCCAAAATGGCCGCAGCCAGACGCAATGTGTTGGACACTCTGGATGATTCAGAATTGACCAAACGATACCGACTAAATCGTGAAGGTATTGAACTTTTTGTAGATTTGGTGCGGGATGCAATCACGTCTCCAACTAGATTAAAGATTTTTATTTTCCATTTGCACAAAAAAACAGTCGTCCCATGCACATTGGAATTCTAGTGCAGAGCACCTTGAGTCAAGTTTAAAGAGAAGAGAAGTTAAGAGACGGGGACAACAAGAGAATAAGATACAGAATAGAACACAATAAAACTAAATAAGGTACCTATAAATAAATGAATTCTTAAAACAGAACAGAAAATGTTTTTTCCTTAAACATAAAGAATATTACTGCACATGGAATATTAACTAAAATGTAACAACCTGATCAGTCCAGAAATTAAATGTTTAGCGACACTAAGATATTTAGCTGCAGGTAAAATGCAACTTTACACCCTGGATAGAACGCCAGTCTGTCCCATAATATGATGCATTTCACGTTAATTCATTTTTAAACTTCACCCTCTCTGTAAGTAGGTTATTGTGTGTAAGTTGTATGAAGTATCAGTCTCCTGGCCAACACAAAGATGTCATCATGCATTATTTCTGCTACTTGCGCTGTTCATAATTACGCTTTTATCGACATTGAAGTTTTCCATTTCCTAGTTTTACACGTGTCATTCAACAACCAATCACACTGCTGTCCAGCTATTTACTCATGCATAGGAAATGACGTTTTTCATAGCAACGGGACGTCACTCTTTGCAGACTTTTAGGGATTTGTCCTACGTAAAAGTAGCTCTTAGTGCGTTTGTGAATAGGTTTTAGACGACAACTCCTACATAAGAACTTTTAGCGCGAGTTAGGAGTAACACCTCGCGGTAAGATAAGAGTCTTTGTGAATACGGCACCTGATCTCTGGTGATCTGCTCCTGGAAATGTTTCTGATCCTGCAGGTAGAAACAACCTGGGATTCTCTGTGTGTGTGAGAGAGAGAGAGCCCACCTTGACCATGGTGGAGACGGGGTGGACGCGGCTCAGGTTCTTCACGATGCTCTCAGTCAGGTCGGCTACGCTCATGCCGATGGCCCAGTTGGTGTAACCCTTCAGCTTGATCACCTCATAAGCACTGAAACAACACGGAGCTGTGTGAACGTGTGTGTGTGTGTGTGCGCTCTCTCAGGTTATCACTCAGGAAACACTTTGTAACTGGCAGGTAAAGTACCGACAGGTGAGACAAACTCCGTCTGCTATGTGGACTGACGCAGCTCCTCCGTCTCTACTCGTCTTTAAACAGGAAGTTACACATCCTGAATTTACTTCCTGCTTCCTCTGGTGGTTGAATAAAACCTGCAATTTTAATCTGAAACTGATGCCACAACGTTTCTTCCTGTCCTCTCAGACCCCAGCGGGTCTGGGCAGAACTCATCCTGGTTCTGGTTCTACTGGATGTCTCTTCCTGTCTCTAGCTGCTCAGGATGAAGGATTGAGTTGAAACAACACAATCAACTGGTTCTTTACACAATAACGTTGTACTAACTGATGTTTCTAAGTATTTACTGACAAGTAAAATGAGGTGGAAGGTAATCTGTGCCAGCAGGTGGTGACGAGTCGGTCTGTGGCTCACCTGTCCACCACAGCCTTGTGCGTGGCCTTCCACTGCTCCTTATCAGCATCAGTGCCGATATCCGGGTTCAGCTTCTGCAGATTGACTCCTGCCACATTGGCACCGCTCCACACGGGCACTGAAATCACAACAACAAGTCCATCCAGCACCGTGTCTCAGTTCTACCTACAGGAATGTTCCAGAGATCAGATCCAGGATCAGAACCAGAAGGTTCTGTGTACTCACCGCTGGTGTCTCCGTGCTCGCCCAGCACCCAGCCATTGAAGGAACTTGCGTGGATGCCAATACGTTCGGCCATCATGTAACGGAAGCGAGCAGAGTCCAGGTTGGTGCCACTGCCAATGACGCGGTGTTTGGGTAGACCGCTCAGTTTCCAGGTCACATAGGTCAGCACGTCAACTGTTCAACACACAGAGCAGAGTTCTGTCAAAACCCTGGACCAAGTCGCCACCGTGCTCCAGCAGAACCTGCTGGTACCTACCGGGGTTAGAGACCACCACGATGGTGCAGTTGGGGCTGTACTTGACAATCTGCGGCACGATGGACTTGAAGACATTGACGTTCCTCTGCACCAGGTTGAGGCGGCTCTCGCCCTCCTGCTGACGGACACCAGCCGTCACCACGACCAGACGAGAGTTGGCAGTGACGGCGTAGTCTGAGGGACGGAACACAGAAAAACCAGATCTGCTGAGACATGATTGGACAGAGGTGTGGAGGGGTGTGGCTGCAGGTTCTCACCTTTATCTGCAACTATCTTGGGAGTCTTCAGGAAGAGGCTGCCGTGCTGCAGGTCCATCATTTCTCCTTTGAGACGATCCTCCATCACATCAACCAGAGCCAGCTCATCACATAAGTCCTGCCCACAGGAGGAGACACGAGGTCCACAAAGGAAAAAAACAAAAAACATCTGGATTCCAACCTGCCACCACTGTATCATTTATGCTGGGACAACATTGAAAACTGCATGACAGATACTGAAGGAGAGTCTCACCCGCAGCAGAATGCTGACGGCGCAGGCCATGCCCACCTGACCCACGCCGACAACCGTCACCTTGTTCTTGGGAGGATCAGCGGTGGCGCTGGCCAGAGGCGTGATCAGTTTCTGCAGCACTGAAGACATGATTGGCTGCTGCGGGGAGACGAGAGAACAAGCCTGGTGAGGAAACCCATAAAACAAGCTGCTGCATGTCACACTGTTCCACCTACACCGGACAGGGTCCAAACCTCCGGACTGGGCTGATGAACAACAGGTTACTGTTCTGTCACAGAAACTGGTTCATTGTGTCTGATGAGAGACCCAGTGACGAGTAGAACTGGTTCTTTTCTCATCATGGACCGACAGGTGTGAGAGGAACTCAGGTGTCCTGATCCTAAAGGTGACCTAAACCACGGGACAGAGGCTGAAACCAGGTGTTTTAGGAGGACAGTCCTGCTCCTGCAGGTTTAAGATTTTTCTCTGCTCCCACAAACCTGCAGATCTCCCACTGATTCAGACCAGGTGTTTTGGAGCAGAGAAACACCTGAAACGTGCTGAATGGGGGGCCAGGGGGACCAGCACAGGGTCATTTTCCTGTTCTAAAACCTGAAGATAAAACGGCTGAAGGTCCAAAGTCTCGGTTCAGTAAGCAGTGACCTTTAATTCGGCGGAATACTGATCTGGAATGTTTAGCTCGCTAGCGCAGGATGCTAACATGGTCACGTGTCAGTCATCTCAAGGTCAGAGTGGAATCAGGCCTTCAGTGGGAGCAGGCGCGTGTCCGTGGAGGGACGGCTGCTGGCTGGTGTCGGAACACGTCGACCCGGTTCGGTTTCGTGGCAGGCCCATTCCTCCTGGTGCTCTTCTGTAGCGCTTCATCACCAACAGGATGTTTGTAACAAGATGGAGGCTGAAACGTTCAAACACGGAACAACGAGACGCTGCTGAAGGACAGACCGACACTCATTGTCCTTCATGTCCAAAACACCGTCAAGCGTCCATGAAACACAGACAAACAATTTGCAGAGTAAAATCACACTTTAGTGTCCGACCGGCGGACTCTGAGCGCGCGCGTTCCTTCACAGCATCCGTTACTGCTCGTGCACGCGACAACCACTCACGGAAGCAACACATAACTCACTTACTGGTTCCAAAAAGAAGCAGATGTCCGGTAACTGTGACGGTGAGAGCGACGCGGCCTCCGGTACGAGCTGATGAGAAGCTGAACGGGCAGCGAGCGGGTAAAGGAGGAGGAAGAGGGCGTGGCTGGAGGAGGAAGAGGGTGTGTCCGGGGCTGCGCTCACATGTCACATATCTCTGTAAGTGTCACGTGACAAAGGATTAAAAAAAATATATTTGCGGATCAGTAAGGAGCCCGTCATATCAGAAATTTGCAGCTTCCTGGTTCATTAAACTTACCATGTTTGTTACCTGATGACCCAGATTCTGGTTCTTGTGCAACACACCTGGTCTGATCAACAGAATATGTTAATGTGCTGTGGAGCTACATGTGTTAGAGGCACCTCAATCAGGAAGGGTCAAAGGTCATTTCTGTTTAGAGTCCATCATCCTCAACAAGACAGCTGCCAGACTTTCTCTGAAAAGACACAGGATCACTCAGAGGCCAGACCCCCCCCAAACTGAACTCCCGGACCTGTGGTCTTTGACCGACCCACCCACCCATCCTCGACCTCCAGGACCTGAGGTCTCTGACCCCCCCAGCTCCACTGTCTCAATCATTGTCCCACCTGCATCATTCTAGTTTCTTCTCTTTATTTAATTTGTTAATATTTTACTTTCTTCCTGGCGGCAGTAGCTCAGAAGGTAGAGAGCAGATTGTCTGGTAACAGAGGGTCACTGGTTTGAATCTCTGCTCCGTCTGGAAGAGATTGTTTGCCACTGTGTCCTTGGGCAAGACCCTTCCCTCACCCTGCCAGCTTGGTGGTGCATGGTCAGAGGGTTCTGTGGCACCTGACAGCCTCGTGTCTGTCAGTGTCTCAGCTCCTACAACGTTTTATCATCACCAAACGTGAGTGAATGACAAACTGAAGTGTGAAGAACTTTGTGAGTCGTCTGACTGAAAATGCTCTGTACAGGTACACACCAAGTGCACGCTAAGTACATGCCAAGTACACACCGTTTACCATTTCTGTCTCTTTGCCGATGAGAAACAACCTGTCAGTCCTGCAGGTTCTTCTCTCCAGGGGAACGTGATTCTTCCTCCACCTGTTTGAAGTAATTGAACACGTTCTGTTGTAAGTTTTTGGAGTGATAAACTCTACAGACAGTTTCTCGTTTGTCCTGCACTGAGTGTCAGACTTCAAACAGAAGTCTCTATAATTAGTTCTACTCTTTTAAAATGGTTGAGCATGTAAAGCCTGTTGTTCTGGTTGAGCACATTTACTTTTGACATTATCCTGCACAGTTTACTTGCACTAAAAAAAACTCAAAAATAGCAGTCAGATCAACTGTTAGTTTGTTACTGACTGATTCTGAGCATTTTTTGAGTTTTACTGTGTTTTTTATGAGTAATTTTTACATTATTTTGTAACAAATGGATGAAGAACTGGGAACCTTGGGAGATACTTTGGATCAAATATATCTGGATTGTTGCTGCACACTGAGCTGCTGATGTTTAACCCTGTCAGACCCTCTCATCATTTTCCCTTCATCTGCACCTCGGTGGGGCTGTTGATCTTCTGGGCTCTTCATATTGTATATAAATACATGCAGAATGATTTTAGGATATGAACAATGTGTTTGCCTCACTATAACATGGACCATCTCTAACATCTTCAGCATCAACTTTCATCAAAGCTTTGTTGTATGGTCGTTTCACTGAAAGCATCTGGTAACGTTCAGCCTAATCCAGCTAATCCCACCAGCTCTTTGCAACATCTCTCACCTTCATCAGATTTAAAAGTAGAACAGGTTTTAACGTGTAAATGTTAAGGTTCTTGTCTCCAACATGCATGTGATTAGAATCTGGGGGAGATCCAACACATGCTGATGCAAACGTCCCATCTGGCTTAAGAAATCTCTGATGACTCAGTTTTTATTGATGGTTACAAAGTCTGCAGAATGCATGTGCGTTAAATCAGAATTCATTAGGTCAGTTTTCTTGTCAGTCACTAAAAGTAACAGATCCTGAAGAGTCGAAGGACTCTTACATCACAGGGGTCGGGTGCTACAGACCCTCATCTGCTTCAGAAGAACCTTTTTAATCCAGATGTTCTACATGACTCTGAATTTATTCTTCTGGGTGGTTTAAATTGAGACTGGTCTTCTTGGACTTCAGATTTATTATAACTCTATTCAGCAGATTAATACACCAACAAGACTAAATCCAAATTCAGAAAATAAACCTACCTCGTTTGATTTTATCATAACCCCCCCACCACTGATCGCTGTACAATCGTCTGTGTTAGAAATACTTCCTGTTCACTCTGTCGCCGGAACCAGATACAGTTTGTAAGGACATAAACTCAAATAAAACCTGTTACACAGCAGAAGAACTACATCAAACTTCACCTGTTTTTCTCCTGTTTATGTGTATTTAAATGTTTGTTTGTTTCTTGTATAGCTGCTTTCTTGCAAAAGAGATTTGGATCTCAGTGGGACTCTCTGAGTAAATAAAGGTCATATGAAATAAAAATAAATAAACGTGTGTTTATGTCTCGGTGTTTATCCATGTTAAATACCTTCAGATAGTTGAACATGTCAGTGATCGTTCTGGTCTTACAGTTCTGTTTGTTTCTTATCTTGATGCATCTGGACAAACTCAGACTTTAACCTGTCGACAACGAGGTCATTACAAAACATTTTGTTTCATCGTGTTTCACCGTGTCAATACGATGTGACCTGCGTTGTAATATAAAGTTTCACAGTTCCATTTTCAGTCTCACATTGATTAGAATCCAGTCTCTTTTAATCTTGCTGTTTACTGTCACATGTTCACAGATGAATCACTTTAGAGGAGTCTGGATGTTTGGGATTGCAACTCAAACTGGTTGGTAAAATCCAGGATCTACCACACCAGACAGAACCCAGGAACGTACACTCACCGGCCACTTTATTAGGTACACCTGTCCAACTGCTCGTTAACACTTAATTTCTAATCAGCCAATCACATGGAGGCAACTCAGTGCATTTAGGCATGTACACATGGTCAAGACAACCTCCTCAATCTCAGAGTTTGGCGTCAACAACATGAAAGCATGGATCCATCCTGCCTTGTATCAACGGTTCAGGCTGGTGGTGGTGGTGTAATGGTGTGGGGAATATTTTCTTGGCACTCTTTGGGCCCCTTGGTACCAATTGAGCATCGTTACAACGCCACAGCCTACCTGAGTATTGTTGCTGACCATGTCCATCCCTTTATGACCACAATGTACCCAACTTCTGATGGCTACTTTCAGCAGGATAATGCGCCATGTCATAAAGCTGGAATCATCTCGGACTGGTTTCTTGAACATGACAATGAGTTCACTGTACTCAAATGGCCTCCACAGTCACCAGATCTCAATCCAATAGAGCATCTTTGGGATGTGGTGGAACGGGAGATTCGCATCATGGATGTGCAGCCAACAAATCTGCGCCAACTGTGTGATGCCATCATGTCAATATGGACCAAACTCTCTGAGGAATGCTTCCAGCACCTTGTTGAATCTATGCCACGAAGAATTGAGGCAGTTCTGAAGGCAAAAGGGGGTCCAACCCGTTACTAGCATGGTGTACCTAATAAAGTGGCCGGTGAGTGTACATAACTGAGTGGCTGGAACATCTGCTGAGGACGAGCTGGAGGTCCTGCAGTCACAAGAGTGGTGGAGTAGTGGCTCAGAGACTGCAGGACTTCCAGATCCAGATGAACAAATATGATCTCTAACCAGCTGGACGTGATGGTGGTCGACAAACAACAGAAAAAGGCAGCTGTGGAAAAAAAGCAGGAATCTTTTAAAGTTCTCCATGGTTAAAACAGGTTCCACCTCAGATAAAAAGCTTCATATTAAAAACTATTGATTTATATATTATGGAACTGATCTGTTTCTCAAAACTAGAATGAAACATCAAACCTGATTTAATCACAGTTTAATGTGAAGTTCCAGGTGACCCGGATTTAAAGCAGGTCAGCTGTAATTACCACTGAGTAGAAAAATAATAGCTTTGGTTTAATCACCATTTAAAAATGGGAAATTTGAAAACATCCAATTTTAAATTTTTGTGTGGCAGACCGTGGAGGTAATGAATAGAAATCCGTCCGCTGTAACTGCAGGAAGATGTGAGTGTCGTCTGCATAAAAAGGTGAAGCGATGTTGTGTTTTCTGAAAATGGAGACAGGAAATAAAGTTGGTCCAAGGATAGAGACTTGAGGAACTCCACGTATGAGAGGAGCTGAAGAAGAAACCGATTCTCAGATGCTCTCAGACAGGTAAGACCTGAACCAGTCAAGTGCAGTACCTTTAATGTCACAGTGCTCCAGTCTGGAGCTCGGGATCATGTGATCAAAAGCAGCAGTAAGGTTTAAAAGCAAAAGAAACTCTGAGTCTTAAGTTTTCTAAAGGTTCTTTCTGAGTTTTAAAACCAGACTAACAGAAGAATGTTGTGTGTATTTATAAAAGCCTGCTGCACACACACACACACACCTTCCTTTCTAACATTTTAGATAAAAATAAATGAGCTGTTATTTTGTTGCTGCAGCACCAGCTGGTATGGAAAGACTTCAAGCAGGGATCATGAGGCGTGCTGCAGTGTTGTCATTTCTCTGTATAGAACCTGCACTGTGTTTGTTGATGAAGCAAGGACGAGGTTACTCAAGCTGGTGTTGTTTCTGCTCACTGTGCTCACTTTAAAAGAGTCAAATCAATGAAAGGTCACGGGACGATTGGGAAGGTGAGGCACTGAAGAGACTGGCAGGTACAACAAACTCTCCACGTCACGCTTAGACCATAAAAAACACGAACAAGCTCAGAAACGTAACTAGTAACAAAAACAGACAAAAACATCTTTCTGCAAACAGTGTGTGAAAAGTGGAACCAAACATCAACACACACCAGGTCAGCTGAGGTCAGCTGCTTCAATTATCAACACCAGTGTTTTACACATGTGCACAATCAGTCAGCTGATCTTGGTCTGGTCCAATCAGAATTTCACTATCATGTGTTTTATTGTAGGTATTTGTTGTAAGTAGCAGTTAACCAGTTATTACCCAGTTACTGTCGATTATCGCTTTGTTAAACAGCCATCCATTAGTTACTGGCTGGTTAACTGCTGGTTACTTTTAAAACAAAGAGATCAAATCAGGATTACATGCTGGTTAATAGTCACCTGATGATTCTCTTTTGATCTAATTTTAATTAAAGAGCTGAATATTAATAATAATCAATCAATAATAATGAAAGAGTGATAACTTATTTTCTGCTCATGTATGTAAACATACACACGGGATCATGCTTACAGGTATGTTATTCTGTAGTGATATTATCACATTAGATGCAGTAAAGTTTAAGCAAACTGCATGTAGAACATCTGGAGGCCTGAAGCATTAAAACAGAACCACCTTCCTGAAACTCTGACAGCTGTTCTGTGTAACACAGTCTTCTGTTTGAAAGAATTTCCTAATTTATTGATGAAATGATGAACTTTTTGATAAAATGACAGTGAAGTATTGATCATTAGAACATGATCACCTGGTGACTCGTTAGAAAACCAGTGACTTGTAATCAGTCTTTGTTTTATCTGTTTGGGGCTCTTATTGTGAAATGCCTGTTGGGATTTTCTCTACAGTGTGGCGGAGTGAGAAAGTTCTGGGTCACATGGATCAGCTTCACAGTCAGATCTGAGACGAGAGCAGAGTGTGTGAAGTCTGACTGATCCGGTGCTGCAGCAGCTGTTCACTGCGTTCCTCCCCAACAGAGACAAACCAGTTCCACACCTTCTAATTTTACCTGTCAGCTGCTGTTCTGTTGTGTGTCACCTTCACATCCAGCTACACTTACAGGCATGTCATCCACCTGAGTGCTGGAGTGCAGCATGTCACCTGTCCATCCATAAGGTAGAGCACATGTCAAACTCCAGGCTCGAGGGCCACTATCCTACATGTTTCTAATGTTTCTCTGCTTCTACACACCTGATAAAGATGAATGGATCATTAACAGGCTTCTGCAGGATTTGCTAAAATGCAGAGGATTTGAATCAGGTGTGTAGAAACAGGGAAACATCTAAAACCTACAGGATAGTGGCCCTTGAGGCCTGGAGTTTGAGACCCCTGATCTAAAACCTGCAGGAAAGTGGCCCTCAAGGCCTGGAGTTTGACCCCCTGAGATAGAGGGTCTCATCGACCTGAAACTCGTCCACTGTTCTGTATGAAGTTTACAGTGAATCTCTTCAAGTTGTTGCTTTTGCAGGTTTCATGTTCTGTACATGTGAAATGTGGAACTCCATGATAGATGCAGCTGTGTGCTCAGACAGATGTGTGGGGGAAAACCTGTCCCGACTCATTTCCCAGCCCACTCAAACTCAACAGACTCCTCCCACTGGTGAGCAGATCAAGTCACAGTCCTGCTGCACTTGACCCGGAACCACCCACAATCACTGTGACCTTCACAGCACAGAACTGGGCCGGAGCCTCTAAATACATTTAAACAACTGAGTTAGGTACTGATTCATTTGAATGTGTTGAACTTTTTTAATTGTTTAGGTGTTCCTCTCTGATCTGTCAGGTGGTCTCAGGCCAGAATATGATCAAATGAAGTGGATCCAGGAACCACCAAGACTTTCAAGGCAGTAGTCAGAATCCTGTCAGATTACAGTTCTGACTGACGGGTACGTTAAAGTGTCCTGCTTCAGTTTCTGTGAGATTTTCTTTATGATTTCAGGTTTGAGGTTTTGTTAACTCTGACCTGATTGTGTTGACCTTTGCTCCCACTTCTGGATCAGCATCTGTTTTTACTCAGTTAGTCCTGGTTTATTTCCATCTGTGAGGAAACCAGACAAACTTCATATTTATATGTGGAGCTGGAGGTTTGATGAAGGTCTGCTGCTGATCTGAAACACACAGCAACATTCAGAACTCTAAAGTTTGATCAGTTAGTGAGTGATAAAACTTAAGGACTGACAAAGACCCGTCTCACTTTCACTTTCACAACTCGTAGCCTTCAGACCTCCATCAGACACCTCAGTTCCTCCATATTGTGATTTACACCAAAAATAAGAGTCTCACCTTTGTTGTATCGACATGATCAGGTGTGTCCAAATTTTTGGTCTGTACTGTACATCATAAAAGAAAAACAAAAAAGCAAATGAGTACAGTGCAATACTGTCTTTATCATACTGCAACTGCAGCAAACTGTAAATAAAGTCAACTGTTTAAAAGCGGTAAACTACTGGCAACCCAGCTAAGATACTGTAATTCATAGATTTCTTCAACTACAGTGACATACTGTCGATTACACTGTCAATACTGTATAATTTACAGTAAATTGCTGCCAACCCAGCTGCCAGTATGTTGCTGTAAATATACTGTACAGGACAATTCTTTACAGTGTAGTTATTCAGTAGTGGTGGTTTTCTCTTCTGGATCTGGAGCTCCAGAACTTTTGAAAGAACGTCAAATCTAATACACACATCTGATTCCACATTGTCTCGATTATCTTCTGGTGTTTGTTGCAGGTTTATTACATCATTTGTTCTTGCGTTGAGAAAAAAATCAGAAGGTTCCATATTTTTGCCTTTTCAGGAATTTTGTAATGTTCCAGATCAGTCCTTGATCCAGATCAGTCCTTGATCCAGATCAGTCCTTGATCCAGATCAGTCCTTAGCATCACGCAGGACCTGTTAAGAACTCACCCTATATTTTATTACTGAGCACCTGGATCATTTATTGTGGAGTTACATGCAGATATGTTAAAAACAATTCTATTTCACAATGATGAAGAATCCTTAAAAACATTCCTTGATCCAGACGGTGATCCAGATCCCCCCCCCCCAAAATCTGTTCACTTCTTTGGACCATTTCTGACCTTTCTTGAAAATTTCCTCCAAATACATCCAGAACTTTGAGTTATTTTGCTAACATACATACTAACTGATCCTGGTGAAAACAACCTCCTGGTGGAGGTAAATAAAAATTTTGTTAAAAAAAATTATTGTTTAGTATTTCATTTCAGTCAAGTTTTTTACCTGTTTGTTCCTGTTCAGGGTCAGAGGGAGCTGATGTCTGTCTCCAGCAGTCATGGAGCGAGAGGCGGGGCTTCACCTGGACAGGTCACCACATATAGACAAATACACACAGATGTTTCTGGTCTGTGGGAGGAAGCCAGTGTCCTCTGAGAATACCACATCGGCACGGGGAGAACATGCATTTCTGACAGAAAGGTTTTCTTCTGACCCAATTAATTAGACCAAACCCATTCATTTATTGTTCAGAACAAATTTCAGCTTGTTCTGTTCCCTCAAGCCTCACACAGACTGATGAAACTGCTGTTAGTGTTTGAGCTTTCGATGCTTTTTTCACCAAAAACACAAGGTAAACGTACTTTCTGATCATTTCCTCTAACTTCAGTCCTAAAACTCAAAAATGAAATAAGAACAAACATAAAGCAGAGCTGCAAATTCAATGTTCCAAAGAACAAAAACAGCTGAAAATAAAAAAAAACCCTGAACCTTAAAGCAAACAAAATGTGACATCAGCAGGTTGAATGTGGCCATTTGTAAACACACAACAGATGCGTCACAGTTTATACTGAACCTGAACCTCAAACCTGAGAGTCCAGATGGAGCAACAAGCCCAGCACTGACGAGCTTCAGACTGAAATGTATCGCTGTATCACAGGGAAACGTCTTTTACATGTTTCAGATCATCAAACCTTTTAATGTAGATAAACTGAGTCGATAAAAGAAATCAGTTGATCGTCTCATTAATCTGTGAGGGAGCAAATACTTTTGAGAGCTGCGGGGACACGTTTGTACTCGGTGAGAGGACTACTGCTGCATTCAGACTCAGATGTGCTGATAATGCCTCTGTAAAACCTTTTTATCTCCCACAGACGGGCTGTTTTATCTAGTTAATCAGTAATGGAGAGACAATCTCACAAACAGGAAATGCACAAATGGACTCCATTTCCCATGACCCTCGGTACCTTTGTACTGTCACTGGGCACAAATGCACGTGGAGATGCAACCTTTTCTGAAAACAAAAGCAGCTGTTTGTGTTCTTTCAGCTTCATGAGCAATAAATGGACTCTAATGGCAGCAGCACATGTGCAGAATGTGTGTGCACATGTGCTGACACACCTTTTCTTCCTTTGTGAGGCACATTATGCTTCACACACACACACACACACACCTGTCCTGTCTGATCCCAGACTCCGTCACAGAGCTGTTACCCAGCGGTGGTGCAGCGGTAGCTTCACTCTGAGTGCAGGGTTAAAGCCCATCCCCGCAGCAGCAGCTGATGCTCACAGTTTGGTGAGGGATGTTCAGTTACATGTGACCAAGAGACATAACAAATCCTGTTAAAATCTGTTTACCTCTGATAAATTATCTGAGATCTGGGATGAAAGACAACGGGACAGAACCAGCAGACTTTGATGTGGGTCAGACAGAAGGTGGCTGAACAACCTGTCTCACCCCTTTCAGGACCCCCTGCACACAGACGAGCTTGGTCTTTGCATCCATGTGCATGAACCGATAAAACTGTTCATTATGAGAGAGCTGTGCCGGAGCAGCTTCTTTATTCTCGGGGCTCGATGGCTTCAGATCACGTTAATGTTTTTATCCAACAGATATTAATATTTTCCTTCAGTGTTTTACTCACTTAAGATCAACGTGATCCTGTGCTTCCTGCATGGAGCTCAAGTTGTTTTGTGACTTATGCATCTGTGGTTTTTAACTTTGCTAACCTCAAGTTTCTCCTTCCTTGTTACGCAGGAATCAGGATGATTTCTTTGTAATGCTGAATGTGAAGACAGCAGAGTTCATGTAGATACTTATTGTGTACATGTTGCCTTTGGCTGACAAGCTGCTGCTGACAGCATGATAATTATTTTTTATTATTTTTATTTTAATAAAACTCCAGCATAAATGAAAGAATACAGTCACAAATGATAACACTGATTCTGCTTCTGCAGGCCCAGCGGGAGCGGATCAGCAGGTGCTGATGGGAGCGGTCCAGTCTGGACAGGTGGAGGAGAGGTTAGTGACGGTATGGCAAGGAAGATGAATGATAAGGATTGGAGGAGATGGCTTACAGTTGTGATGAATTGCAGGAGTCCAGGAGACTCTGGACTCATGCTAATAAAGAGCAGCAGGTGGTTGAAGTGTGGGAACTCTGCAGGTTAGACATCTGCCGTTATGAGCTCCTGAGAAATTGTTTCGGATTCTCGCAGCTCGCCTCGTACCTACTACAGGGGCAGCAGGGATTGGTCAGGAACTTCCTGATACGACAGTGTGACGTAGAGGGGCTCAATTCAGCCGTTTTACATGAGCAAGTAAAGCAGCTGCTCAGAGCGCAGGATTCAGGAGGATTACTCAGGAATGCACGAATTAAACCAAAAACCACTCTGGAGGTCTTTTAAATAAAGAAATAGCATCAAAACATGGTTAAAAGCTCCAAAAAGTTGATTTTTCATGATACAGGACCTTTAAGTCAAAAAAGATCTGTTTACGGCTTTAATTTGTTGTATGATATGTCACCTTTCATGTGTTTACTGAAGGCTTCAACATCTTAGATTTAGATTTTGACTCAAGTCTCATCCACATGTCTGAACCAATGGCTCGGTGCTTTCCCTTTAGGAGCTCAACATTCTTTTTTCGACTTTCTCTGTGTGGAGACTGGCACAGCTGTGTTTCTGCCTGTAAGTATGTGATTGAGAGATCAGACCCGTTGCAGCACAGACTGCAACAACAGATCCTTCCTGCCCACTGCTAGAACCCTTTACAATGACTCTGAAGGACAAAAATACTTTATCTCATTAATGACCCTTTTTAAAGCTGAAGTTCAATGAACATTTTTTCGTTAAAGAGGCCATTTCATACAAATTTAATGACTTTGTGGTTGTTTATTAAGTATTAACCAGTAATATGAAACATTTTATATCTAAAAAACGTCAGGAAACACTGATTAACAGACCTTTCAATCAGGGGCGATTCTAGGATCAGAGCTTTGGGGGTGCTGAGCACCCAGAGAACTGCCCAGCCAGGCGAAAAAAACTTTACTCATCACGATGAGACTTCTTCCCTGTCTCTGTCAGTCCCTGTGTCTTTAAATGTCTCCTGAGTTCTCTCTGACTGCCTCCTTGGTGCATTTAAATCCCTGTTCCTCCCTGTCCTCATCGTCTGTTGTCTTTGTCTCTGTAATCAGTCATCATAATTTTACCATCTCTGTGCAAGTCTGCAAATTTCTTTATTAAATCATAAGATTCTTAAATTAATCAAGTCTCTAGCATTTCAACAGCCCATATTTGGTCAGAGCCCAGTTGCTGGTTGAAATCCACCAAAATTCCACTGAAATTCAGACTTCTAACTTCTATGAACTTATACATATTTTATAACAACCTAGTGTGTAATGCAAATCTTTCACAGGTCTTCTTCCAGTTTTTAGTAAGTTGTCATGTTTTCTTTGGGCGGCCGTGGCTCAGGCGGTAGAGCAGGTCATCTGGTAACCAGAAGATTACCGGTTTGAATACCCGCTCCGCCCAGAGATTGCCTAGCAAGAAACTTAACCCTCTTTGTGTAGTTTATCACCACCAAACATGTGTGAATAAGTCATACTGTAGTCTGAAATGCTTTGGGGGTCATAGGACCTGAGTAAAGTGCTGTACAAGTACCATTTACCATTCTTAAAACAGGTTTGTGACAGTAAAATCACAACTACTACTACTACTACTACTACTACTACTACTAATACTCCTTCAACACCTTGGAGGAATTGAAGCCAGAGGAAGTTCTCAGCACTCTCTCTGAAATTTTAGAGTTTTATCAACCAGCTTCTGGTAAACAGTGGATCTTTAGATCTGGCTGATGAGGCTTTAGAGCAGCTATAGAAGATTCTTCTCCTGTTATAATCACAGTCTGCTGGTTCTGCCTGTTAATTCTGCAGCCTGGTTTCTACCCTGACACAAGACTTTCTCCATGAACTACTTATTAAAATACAAACAAAATATTTCTGAAGTGTGAATGACAGCAATTCTAAAAAATCTTTGAAAACCTCTGTCTCATAACTGCTTGGTTTCACCTACCAGTGGATATCATCATATCTCAACAAATTTTAATTTCTCCTTACCTGTGAACAACCTGCATCCTCTTCCCTGCTGCTGGACTCTGGTAATAAACTTCCTCCCTGACCCTCATCTTTCCATCATGGCAATAAAGGTAAAAACAATGTGGAATAAAAAAAAAATAGAATTAGTACCAGTGAAATTAACATAAAAATATCCTCAAAGTCCCCTTTTATGATGTAGATATTTTTTTCTCAGCCACTTTTCTTTTAAAGACTGATAATATCACTAATATTGTGTAATAAAGATTTCGTTTAAATATCTGGAAAGCAAAAAGCACCTAGCTCTACACAGAATGAAAGAACATTGGGTTCATTACTAGCATAAACTAGCAAGGTAACAGTTAAACACCAACAATAAGTATTGTTAATTAACATTCTTGCAATTTTTGCTCCAAATGTTTTAAAAACACAAATCCAAATTAAAATTAAAACTGTTCTTGAACCATTTTGAGTAGAGACATGGCTGGGGTTTCCTTGAAAACAAAACACTCTGAAGTTTCCACCATAACAGTAAGAATATGTTAGTGCTATTGTTACCGAGTAATATGANTTTGAATGCACTAAAAAAGGTGACATTTTATTTCCACGTATTTATTTTCTAGAAATACATATTCTAAAAGTGGCTTTCGAGTTGTGTAGTGACCTAAAACTCCAAGTTGGTCTAAAACCTGCTAACTAGCCCATCGTTTGGCTAATTTCATCTGCATATAACAGCATAACTCAACTTACACAGCTGGTATGGAAGAAACTGTCCACGGTTTTTTTGTCTTTTGCTGGGTGTTGCTGATTTACAAGTTGCTGTTCTGCTCTCTGCAGCACCTGAAGGTGATCCCCTGGATTCGTTAGCTTACGGTGCGTTTAAAGACGGTCAGAAAAATCTGTTACCGCATATTAGCTGTTTAAAATAATGTAAAAGCTGAAAAAAGTGCGGGGAACGGAAGACATTGACACAGAAAATGTGCGGGAAACATGTCCCATGCGTATCCCGCGGTTGTTACGCCCATGGTTTTTATATTGTTAGTAGTTTATCACACAAACAGCAAATACTGTAAAAAAAAAATAAAGTGAGAAATCTTTGGGGGTGCTTTGATTCATTTTGGGGGTGCTGAAGCACCCCCAAAAATGGACTAAAATCGCCCCTGCTTTCAATCTATCTCCGTCAAGATTTGTCAGGCTTCAGGCTGTAACTCATTAATATTCATTATTCAAATTTGCTGGACTCTGATTGGCTAACAAACTAGCCTATGACAGCAAGGCATACTGTTTCCTTCCCTGCTGCACATGGCAACAGACATGTAGTCTCTTCCTGTTTGATACGTGTTTATGTTAACAGCTTTTAGCCAGCAGCATGCTAGGCGTGGTTTCAACTGCGGGAGCTGATGAATACTAACAAACAAAGGAGTTGTGACATAACAGAAACAGGCCATTCGAACACGGAAGAACTCGGGTTTTATCACCACCTGTGTAGTTTGAGAGATTAAAACTGAAAGAGAAGTTGTTGACCTGTTTTCACTATGAAGGTAAGAACACCTGTGGAGCTAAAATATTCAACAGAAACCTCAGAAAAAACATTTTTAATGTAATGGCCGCTTTAAAAATAATTTTAAAATATTTGCACAAATACAGTAGCTTATTCTACAACCTAAAAGTCTTTTATTGTAACATTAAAACAGATGTGTTTCATCTAAGTGTTTTATGAATAAACCAGGGGCCTGGTAGCACACAGAAACGCCTGCACTGTGTCAACAAACACGTGATGGGATTCTCTGATCTTTGCTGTTCCATCAGGACTCATGTTGTCCTGAAGCATGTGGAACAAGGTGGAGTGAATCTCACGGCCAGAATAATGGTCTAATGAGAAGGTTTCACTGATCTCAGTCATCTGCAGTATATAACTCCTCTGAGCATCCAGCAGGTACAGACTCCAAGAATCTTCAGGTACAGGGCCGGGGTCATGATGCTCACACACCTGGAAAACGCCAGAGGGACAAGAAAATAAAACTTGGGTTGTTGATTTTATTTCATTTTTTGTAACAATTTGCCCAGTAACTAAACTCATTTTAACACAGAAGGAGGTATTCAGTGTTTTTATGAGATAAGAACTGTTTAAATGTCATTATGCAACCATTATTTTGGGTGGGGCAAACGAATGTATAATTTCAGCTATTTATATACCAAATGTTAATACCTGCAGAATCAGCTGCTCGGCTCCACATTCAGTGTTCCATTTGCTCCGTGAGAAACCACAAGCAGAGGCAGAGAGGGCCATCTGTTCGTAGGCAGCCCGCTCTGTACGTGAGTCCTGAACAACAATTAAACACAATTTTTAATGCTGTGAACAAAATTATGTTATATAATCCAGGGATTTACAAATAAAAAAGGATTAGCTGTTAGGGTGAGTCATAGGCACAAGCAGTAACTCTCCACTTCACTATTAGATAGTTTTTATAATTGTCCAAGTTCATATTTTTATACATATTTACAGATGTTCAGTAAATTGTGTGTCTTAAAGAACAACTTGAGTCAGACATTCTGTCTGACTTACAACCAGCAACAGTAACAACATGTCAGAGTTCTGGTGTTGTAAAATGAAAACCAGCAGATGAAAGATGCAGACCTTAGTGCAGATGCTGACATAATTCTGTGTGTGTTCATTGACAAAGATGTTGATCCCTGAGTTGATCATGGCTTTCTGTAGAGCAGGTCTGCTCATCCACTTCCCCACGAGGTGGGCGGGGCCTCTTTCCTGCTCCAGCATACACTGATCATCCTGGTAATTAAATAGAAACTGTAAAAGTGAAGCTAATTACTCTGTTTATTTTCTGGTATGTACAGTATGAGTCTCCTGCCTTAATGGTGACGCTGAGGTTAAAGACCCCCCCGTTTACAGTGAAACGAGCAGCGTCTTGGCCCAGTGGCCGGAGCTCCCAGCTTCGAAAAGGGAAGTTGATGTATGTTTCCTGCATCAGAACAAACGGCTGGAACGTCTCCATCTTGAAGGAGATTTTGGATTCAGCCTCCTCATAGGAAACATCTGTGATTCTGTCTAGTCTCCATTTCTTATCTGGGGGGCAGACTTTGATTTTTCAGTGCAAGTCAAATGAATTTTAGTTTTCAGGCTTTTACAGTTTACCTGCAGCCTCCCAGCGAGCCACTTGTGGAGATTTGAAGAAGATCACATGATCAGGCAGACTGACGGACACCCCAACAGGAGAGCAGGTCTGAGCCTCACTGTCACCCAGACTTGACTTTGAAGGATATGGGAATTTTTGTAGTCCAGTGTTCAGTATCTTTAAAAAACAAGTGTGGAATAAGAGGATGCACAAAGGCAGTTTGAGTCATGGGTACAAAAACAACCCCGTCGGTGTCTTCTCACCTCTTGCATTACCCATTTTCCAACCTTGTAAGCTTGAGGAGGGAGATGAAACACCTCATAGTGGAAAACCCCACCCAAGGGTGTGTATTCCATCAGATCTACCTCCTGGACATCATGACCTGTCCCTGTGAGCTGGGGACTAATCTGAGCTTTGGCTGAGGAGAGAGACAATTAATCATCAAAGACATTCCTGTTTACTAATGTGACTCTGAAAAAAAGAGAATGTGAGCTCTACTTTTTACATTAACTAAAAAAACACCAAATTATATTCTACAAAACGGCTGTTTCCATGTCTCATTTTTCCCAATTTGTGCCAGTCTAACATTTATCTTGAGATAAGATGGTGCCTAAGAGTGACATACGTGTGTAATAAAATATCCTGGACAGCATGGACAGGTCGTCGTAGCTTGTGTAGAGGATCCGAACAGCGATGGAACTCACAGCTAGCTGCTTAGGAAGCTCAAATCCCAGGCCTACATCCTTGAAGGTATATCCCTTAAAGCTGAAAATAAATCCAACAGTCAGACAAATTCTACACCAAAAGGCTGCAGTCTGAACCCCTTAGCTGTTTAAACCCTAACCTTGAAACCTGAATGAGGTTGGCCCAGAGACACAGGGTTATCTTCTTATCTTTGATCACAGTCTGCATGTACCCTGTCTCATGGTCAACATTCTTGTTCGCGCTCTGTGACCAAGCAGATGCGTGAGACATAAAAAGGGTCTCATTGCAAACTCAAATTCAGCTTTTTGGTTGTTTGTTTTTACCTTGAGGATGTCCTCATTTGTCAGATTGAGTTTAAGGTGGATTAGCTCCTGTAAATTGACCAAACCCTCCTGGTAAATCTGGTGCTTTTTGGGATCTGTGGTTTCACTGAACAAATCCTCCAGTTCCTCGATCAGCTATAGACAATGTTTTCATTAACAAATGGGAAGTGGTCCATCTCAATAACTATTATTGACTGTTATTTTGATTTACTTCATCATTTTTAATGACATGATAGATTTACAGACCTGCAGAGCGACATGACATGGTTTGAGCAGCTCTGTGACTTTAACCTCTGGATCATCCCTCCACAAGGTGATAAAGGTGTTCACTTCTTTCTGCTCTTTTGGATCTGGTGCACCGTCACAACGCAAATATCTCTCCCACTAAAGACAAAAGATTTGTTTTTTTTATTAGTCACCATAAATTTCAGATTGTTAAATTCAAAGTATTCTAATACATGTTTCCAAGCTTAAATGAATGCCACATTATTATACTTGCAAACACACATCAGCTGCTTCGGTGGCCTCTTTTTTCCATCTTGTTACTGCAATCTGGTTTCTCTCCAGTAGGTAGCGCAGTTCGTTCAGCTCATCATCTTGGCGCTGAAACTCCTGTCAGCAAAACAAAACACATCCATTTACACAGGACCAGCTTTATAAAGCTTCTAGCTCTAAACAAATATAAAGTCTTAGAAGGTATCAAACATTTCAAAATAAAAGTCCTATGTAAAAAAAATAAAGTCTTAAAGGTTAAGATGCTTTATAGCTTTTATCTTTACAAGTGGTTTTACTTTTTTATTTTTGGGGGCAAAGGACCAACAATTCTAAGAATTTTCTCAGATTTTATCATTTTATGTTATTTATTTTAGGAATACAGCCCTTGAATTCATGGCGTTTACTTTTAGTTGCAGCTCTTCAAATTCTCTCTGCTTTCTCTCTGTTTCCAGTTTCTCCCGTTCTTCTCTTTCAGCTCGCAGTCGGGCCTCTTCTGTTAAACAACAGGACACAGAATGAAACACTTTAGCATGTGTTTGTTATTTCTGAACACGCGAGGAGAATCATAGCAAATTATTCTTTAAAAAACACTTCTGATGGCCTTTTTCTTTATTTTGAAGCTTAATTTTGCACTATTTCAGTTAAGAGAAATCTGAATGACCTTCCTCCTGCAGCCGCCTCTCCTCTTCCTCTTGCTGCTTCTTCAGTCTCTCAGATTTGGTCAGTTTGCGTCCCTTCTTGAGTCACATTAGACCATCAAAACATTACAAATTAGTCTTTAAAACATTGCATTATTGTTCAGTATGTATTTGGTGAGGGATTAATAGCTGAGGAAGTGCGAATACGGACATGAAGATGAATTTGTCCTCAACTTAAAGTCTACGAAGTGACTTAACTGTCATTCTAAATCCAAAGCATCACAAAATGCTGAGTGCCTTAAGCTCATACCTTATTTTTCTTGGGTGCCTATCATTTACGAGAAAAAAGAACAGAAGATTACAGAGAGGTACTGTGTAAAAACATTTTAGATAAGAAACAAAAAGGTTACAGAAAGAAAAAACCAGCACAAAAAACGTTTGAAAAAAAATCTAATTTCATAAAGATCTGTATGTAAAAGATTCCGGTTAAACACATCTTTGTTTTGATATTTTACTGGAAAGCTCGGTTAAAAAAATGTTTAGCAAAAAACGTTAGTAAACGTCAGGAAAAAAAGTTTAGACTATCATTTTAGTTGACAATATATAAACGGTATGTCAACGTTTAAAAACAACGTTTTGAAAATGTTATTAAAACGTTTTGTGCTGGCTGGGAACTTATTCTCCTGACTTGTTTTCGCTAAACTGATGCTTTTTAAAGTGTAAATAATAAAGTTAAAAGAAGATAATCTAATTTAAACGTAATTAGGATCAAATTATTTAAAAAACATTGAAAACTTACCATGTTGTTAAGTCTCAACGAAATGTCGAACCGTAACCATGGAAACCTGTACGCATGCGCATTGATTTGTTTGTATCTGAGACATGTTTGCGACTGTGTGGTCGAAACGTTATACGGCAGAGTTCTTACCCACGGTACTTAGGTACTTACGGTATTTTCTTTACTTAGTTCTTTCTGAGAACATATTCATGTAACTGTCATTTTATTGAAAAAAATCAGCTTTCATGAAGCACAAGGACGAGACGGACCCAGACAAAATCAAAGTTCTGATCGCCAGAGGAGACCATGTCATCCATGAACTGCAAGCTCTTTACTTCCTGAGAAAATACAGGACCATTAAGAAGCGCTACTACGAGCCCGAAAAGTAAAAACCACCAAAAAGGATCCATCTTCCTGAAAGGACAGACTGACAGTGGATGAATTTCAACATTTACACTTTTTTTTGTATATACTGGTAAAATCATGAATGATATCTGGAAACATGTTGCTTATTTGTCTCTTTTTTAAATCCCAGATTGGGATTATTTGGTCTAAGAGGTCCAAACGAACCGGGCGCTATTAAACAGAATCATGTCAAACACTGGATGTTGTGGTGTTCATGTCCCATGTTCCACCTTTAAATGAACAAAAAGTAACTACTTTGCTGCTCCTCTCTTAGATGAGTTCTCATATGTCAGATGTTCTTCGATGTTAAAATCTGTGGTGCCAGAAAAACCCAGATATTGCTAGTTATATTTACACAGTTTATAGTAATGGATAGAACACATTATGCCCTATAGATTTTCTATATATCCCGTGACGATGGAGTATTCATTAATTGTATATTACTGTTATTATTGTGCTTATTATTGCTAGTATATTTGGAGCAATATTAATTTGTAAGCATTTCTTGATGAAAATTCTTATTTCTATAGCTTCATGCTTCCTGTGTATGTATACTGGAGGTTATTTATGCCAGTGATATTGTGACAGTATTTAACAATTATATGTAACAGCTTCTTTGCTTGAATATAAATATTTTGTCAAAGAAGTCTAAATGCTATGATATGTTGGAAGAAAATAATAATAAATGTTAAATTATTCTTCAGTGTTCTGTGTTACCTATATTGAAGTATTATGACAAAAAACACAGACCCTGTTATATGCATAATTTAGCCCAAATATATGCCAAATTTCGGTACCAGGCCATTAATGTCGGGTCTTATTGACCCTAAAATTATATGTATTTGATAAGACCTATTTTTAATATGGCATTTATATAGACTTATATATCTTGAGAATGCTGCAGATTTTTTAAGCACGCTATAATGATTTTACTGAACCTGTCAAGCCACTTGTCATTGTTTACTGTCTTTTCCAACATGGCGTCCATCTTTGCACACGGTAAACGGTAAAAGCCTGGTATGGCTATGGGCATGTTCCCTCTATAAATATTGTTTTTTTCATGTTATGAATTTGTATACGGTGCCCTCCCCAATATGGCAACGTCACTGACGTGCAGGGATAATCTGAAAGCAGGTCTCGTGCTGTGCAAACTCTAATAAGAGGCTAATATTAGTTTATATTCATATTTTTTCTTTGTTTTCACTTATATTTATTTATTTCTATATTTATTTATTTGAAGAGTAAGACTTTATGTATATTAACGAATGTAAATCAGTAGTTTCGTGCCTAACCTTTACCACAACAAAGCGGAAAGACTTTCTGACCATATTAGGAAATGTGTTGGTGCGTGCTGGTCACATAGGTTCGGTGTCTGGTTCTGTTCCAGGTCCAGTCGATGTGCTGATCTCAGGGGAAACTCATCACAACAACAGCCTACGACCTGCTTCTGCTCCTTCCTGGTATGAAAGGATTTCATTTTCAACTTTATTTTTAGGACACGAACCATGATGATGATGATGATGAGGATAATCTTCGTCTTTCCAGAGTGTTCTCAGGAGGAGTAGAAGAACTTCCACATGAAGCTGTCTGTGTTTTAGAACGCAGACGGTATCATTTCAGTTCGTTAATGAGTTTGTTTGTGTTTGTTTGTTTAATTTGGATTTCCAAACGATATTTGACAGACAAACTGGGACAGAGCCAACGTCACAAACAGTTATAATACAAAGTTAGTGTGTATTATTGTTATTATTACTGTTGTTGTTTATTTAATACCATGGGATTACCTCTCAAAGTATATTATTATGTCTTATTGACTTTTGCATCTGACAGGCTTTCTGTCTTTAGTATATAAATGAGCAAAAATTAAATGTGTAAAAAAATTGATATATCTTATTTTAAATGTTCACATTGTCACTTAGGGTTTTAATAATATGGACACCTGGTGGGAGTAACACATTCATCCAGAAGGTGGTAGTAAAAAGTGAAAATGGACTGAACAGTAAACCTGTTTACAGGGTTTTCGGCTCACTGACTTGGGATTTTTTGGCTTTTAAAAACACTTCACGATCAATATTTATTATTTTAAGCTGTGGAGAATCAAAGAGGTGTGTAACCTTAAATTAATATTTATATTTCTGAAGTTCCCCCAAAACTAAAAAGTTAACGGAAAGTTAAAGTATAAGTAAATCCTTAATCAATAACTACATTCCAACATTTCTAAGACCTGTGTGCTTATGTACTGATCTTCTTTTTTATTACTGGTAAATAACTGAACACGCCTTTAGACTACAAAGTGACATTCACACACTTATACTCCAATTTGTAAATCAAGGGGCTACATGGGGCTTCAATGTCTTTCCCAAGGACACTTCAACCTGTAAAGGGCATAGTGAAGATTGAACTACCGACCTTCTAATTGGTCAAGGACTTTCTCCAGATCCACATGAACCACCCTAATCCAAACCGAGTGGTATTTATTATGAGAGACAGCAGCATCAGCCTGCTGGAAATCAGCTGCTGAGTTTAGGATCATTGTTCTGGTCCATGACCCAGTTTGGTGTAAGCTGCAGCTGTTGGACAGCTGGACTTACATTTGACTCTAGAATACACAAAATACACAGAGGTCAAATCAAAAGCTATAAGGTGCAACCTTGGTTTGGGTTTCTTGAAGTTAGCATCTGGATTCTTTGGGATTGGGTTTGGGTATTTTCACCTGTGGTACAGATCTGAAGGCTCTTTATCAGTTGGTGAACTGTACCTAAGAGTAGGAAGGCTTTGATCAAACACTGAAGCAACATAATGGTTCCCATTGAGCAGGTAAACATTTGGGAACATACGGCCTGCAGCAATGTAAATAAGTGCATGTAAAACTGTTTTCTATGTTTAAATGTCCTTCTTGCATTAACTGTTGTCATTCATAAGGTGCATAGATACCAGAATCCACCCAAAATCCCAGTGTCCCGTGCTGTAATACCAACTTTCTGTCTGATACTGTTGATTGACCTGATGTTTTGCTGTTTGTTCCTTTTGTATTCTTCCCTTCATCCAGCCCAGTCGGTGGTTCTGGCCCTGCTGAGGGGGTTTGATTCTGTTGGTTCATTCAGCAGCCATGTCAGGCTTCAATCTGCTACATCTAATAACCAAGAGTCAGCCTGTATCTCTGAGGTCCTGCAGTCTTCCCTCAGGTTCACTGACTGCCAGCTGTGTGTGCCTGTTTGTGCTGCCTTAACATGCAACGCCCATCTGCTGTGGCATGTCTTTTCCTTTCACGGTTCTCTGGCATTCCTTAGTTCATTTTCATAGATTTGTTTGGGTCTACTAATAGTTACTGTATATGTTCACGTTATTTCTACACTGTGGTTTACAATGTTTCCACCTGTGTGATCAGTCAGAGGGGGACGGCAAATGTTTTCTGATCTGTTTCGATCGCTCTGTCATTTTGGTTTAGTTTTTCAGTCTTTTTCAACTGTTTGGGGAAAAAAAAAACCCACAGATTATTATCAGAGTTGTAATCTAACCAGAAGGTTGTTTGTTTAATCTCCTGTACTGACGTGACCTCAGGCAAGAGACTAACACACATTATCTCTGATACTCCCAGTGATGGTTGTGATTCTGCACACATAGTAAAAATTAAAAACTGGTGCGTGCATGTGTGTGTACGTAAGGATTTTCTGTCTATTCCTTTAGTCGGACCTAATGTCAGACTTGTCTCAGGTTAAACTGACGTTGGTTAGAGATTTTAGCTTTTGAAAACCCGTGACTGTGGTTCTAACCTGTCATTGGTCCAGGTTTCTGCCCTTTTTAAGCAGTGGTGCCAAATTCTCAGTAAGAAAAGTCACTAAATGACATCTTCACATACCCATGAACATCTGAAATGGATGCTTTGTAAATACCATCATCGGAGAGACAAAAAGTAGTAAAAAAAAAAACTGGAGCTTCTGGGAGAAGATTCATTGGACTGATGAGATCAAACTGGAGCTTCTTGTCGTTCACATGAACTTATTGTTTTATAAAAGGAAACATGGAGCTTTAAAAGAAAAGACCAGACCAGATCAGTGAAACATGAAGGAGGTTCGGTTCAGTACTAGAGCTGCTCTGCTGCATCTGGTTCAGGGTGTCTTGAATCTGCAGGTTACAATGAAATCTGAAGACATTCTGGAGTGAAACGTGCTGCTCAGTGTCAGTCGCAGGTCATGAGTTCAACAGGATAATGATCTTAAATACAAAGATAAACACTCCACAAATGGATCAGAACCAAATACTGGACTGTTCTGAAGTGGACTTCTATGAGTCCTTGTCTAAACCCTGGAGAAGGAGCTGAAACATCTGCAGAAGGAACCTATCAAACCTGAAACATCTGGAGCAGTTTGTTAATGAGGAGTGAGTCAGAACACCTGTGGACAGGTGCAGAAGTCTGATTGAGAGTTCCAGAAATCTCCTGACTACTTTTTAGACTCAGATTCAAACTTTCCTTTATGCTCAATCATGTAGTTATTGATAGCTTAGCTTCTCCTGATCCATCCCTTTAGTTATGCTACTGTACTCTAAGACCACTGGAGGACATGTTACTACATTTTTTCACTCTGCTGTGGTGTGTGGACAGAGCAGGTATCTATTGAATGTTTGCTCCATCAAGCTAATATTTTCTATCCCACCTCTCATCCAGTGACCGCTGGAGATACACACCAGCAACCCTGAACAGAAATAAATAATGGCTGAGTGACACCGGAAAAGTTCTAGAACAGATATTCAGTCATGGTGATGCAATAGAAAAAAAAAATGCAGTGAAGAGCAGTATCAGCTGTTTGTTTTCTTATTTTGTAAGACATAAAAAAAGAAAATGGATGAAGCTCATCAGGAAGACTCTTAGATTTTCAATAAAGTTTAAAAATCTTGGGATTCACACATCTGATCATGAGAAATTCTGTGATCTCCAAATATTCTGTACCTACTGGTATTTAATACTGCATTTGAAAGTGGATACTTTTGATAGGTGTCTTTACCTTCTTGCTGATCTCAGCAGCTTGTGTGTCTTCACACTTAATGATAAACTGCTTGGCTTTCTTGCAGCTTGCATGCAGTGGGTGCTTCTGTTCTACAGGTTTACACACTGACCACCTAAAAACAGGATTATTCTGTATTAGATGTTTGTTGGATTTATGAAACTTAAAATGTATATTTTCATTTCTAACATTAGGACAACACTTTGAGTCACATACAGTGATCAGCCACAAGCAAAAACAATGATTACTGCTTTATCTGGGCTTTGAGAAAAACAAATCACGTTTTTCCTACATTATATTACAGAAACGGGTCAGACTATCACTTTTATGAAATTTCAAAAAACATACACTACTCCTGAAAATGAGTGGTTCATATCTGTAGACAGTTACTCTGACACACGCCATCAACCTAAAGGAAAACTTTGGATGTTGGCAGCTACATCCCAGAATGCCTTTCAATGCACTTTACACACAGCACCACGTCACAGGGCAGCCCAAAGGTTTTACTTTAGACTCGTTTGGACCAGGAATGTCTTGAAGCATTAGAAAACCTCCCATTAGTCCCAGTAGACATCGTGGCTCATCTGTGTGTACACATCAGTGCATGGTGGTGAAACAGAAACAGATTGTTGTGTTTAAAGACAAACATCCATCACTAACATGTTTCTCTGTGCTCTCAGGAGCATGTCGGACTCCAAAGTTGTGGCCAGTGACTTTTTCTAAAGAGGAACTAAGGAAACGCCTCACACCAGTGCAGTACCACGTTACTCAGGAAAGAGGGACTGAGAGGTCAGGAAAACTTTTCTACTGTGTCTTTTAATAATTTGTTTTGCATACTGTTGAAGATATCAAAGATTTACGTCTGTATTTAGTGGTGCTGAGTACAAGCCACATCATTTTGGAAAATGTGTTTATGAAAATTGAGTTCACCCTTCTTCCTCATGGATGATTGTTCTTCAAGCTGGGGTCTTCTACCACAGGCCTGGGGGCTCGGGTCCTCTACCACAGGCCTGGGGGCTCGGGTCCTCTACCACAGGCCTGGGGGCTCGGGTCCTCTACCACATGGGGCTCAGGTCCTCTACCACAGGCCTGGGGGCTCGGGTCCTCTACCACATGGGGCGTAGGTCCTCTGCCAGAGGCCTGGGGGCTCAGGTCCTCTACCAGAGGCCTGGGGGCTTGGGTCCTCTACCACAGGCCTGGGGGCTTGGGTCCTCCACCACAGGCCTGGGGGCTCGGGTCCTCTACCACAGGCCTGGGGGCTTGGGTCCTCCACCACAGGCCTGGGGGCTCGGGTCCTCCACCACAGGCCTGGGGGCTCAGGTCCTCTACCACAGGCCTGGGGGCTTGGGTCCTCTACCACATGGGGCTCAGGTCCTCTGCCAGAGGCCTGGTAGCTAGAGTGTTCTACACAGAATCTTAGCTGTTCCTAGAACTAGACTCAGTTCAACAGAGATCTCAGAGTTTGTTCCTGGGTTCTGTTGGAGTCACTCTCCCCCAGTTTGGGGGTCACTGGCTCCACAGAGACTCTTTCAGCCCTTGATATTTCTGGAGCATCCCATAGTCCTTTATTTAACCCTTCAAGTTTCAGAGTTTCTTCATATGATCTTTTTTATTAACATATTTTAATAAGCCCGTAGCTTTAAAACCACAAGCAATAAAGAGATACCACTCAGTTCATCTTATGTGACTTTTAAATATTTTTTTTTCAAGTTCCAAGTTTAAGTTTATTTATTTATAACAAAGTCATTTAAAGGCACTGTACAGAAAAATTAACCAATTAGTAATAAAACATTTCCTATCTAAGGAACCAGCCGATTGGGTTGAATTTTGTAATTGTATTTATAGAAAAACAAATAGAAAAAAATCAAGTGACACAGATTTGAATGTTTTATGTGTTATTCTTTCTCACTTCAAAAAACAACGAACAGAGAAAGAATCAACTTCTCTCTCTCTCTCTGTTCAAAAAGATATTCTCTTTACCAGTATACAAACCAGACCTGATGCATGACAACCATCCAGCAGTGGTGGGTAGAAAAAACATGTGCTATTTATAGGTACAGATCAGTTCTGCAACATGGTGTCTGAAGGGTTAATGTACAGTGGGGCAAATAAGTATTTAGTCAGCCACCAATTGTGTAAGTTCTCCCACTTAAAAAGATCAGAGAGGCCTGTAATTTTCATCATAGGTATACCTCAACTATGAGAGACAAAATGAGGAAAAAAAATCCAGAAAATCACATTGTCTGATTTTTAAAGAATTTATTTGCAAATTATGGTGGAAAATAAGTATTTGGTCACCTACAAACAAGTAAGATTTCTGGCTTTCACAGACCTGTAACTTCTTTAAGAGGCTCCTCGGTCCTCCACTCGTTACCTGTATTAATGGCACCTGTGTGAACTCGTTATCAGTATAAAAGACACCTGTCCACAACCTCAAACAGTCACGCTCCAAACTCCACTATGGCCAAGACCAAAGAGCTGTCAAAGGACACCAGAAACAAAATTGTAGACCTTCACCAGGCTGGGAAGACTGAATCTGCAATAGGTAAGCAGCTTGGTGTGAAGAAATCAACTGTGGGAGCAATTATTAGAAAATGGAAGACATACAAGACCACTGATAATCTCCCTCGATCTGGGGCTCCACGCAAGATCTCACCCCGTGGGGTCAAAATGATCACAAGAACGGTGAGCAAAAATCCCAGAACCACACGGAGGGACCTAGTGAATGACCTGCAGAGAGCTGGGACCAAAGTAACAAAGGCTACCATCAGTAACACACTACGCCGCCAGGGACTCAAATCCTGCAGTGCCAGACGTGTCCCCCTGCTGAAGCCAGGACACGTCCAGGCCCGTCTGCGGTTTGCTAGAGAGCATTTGGATGATCCAGAAGAGGATTGGGAGAACATCATATGGTCAGATGAAACCAAAATAGAACTTTTTGGTAGAAACTCAACTTGTCGTGTTTGGAGGGGAAAGAATGCTGAGTTGGATCCAAAGAACACCATACCTACTGTAAAGCATGGGGGTGGAAACATCATGCTTTGGGGCTGTTTTTCTGCAAGGGGACCAGGACGACTGATCCGTGTAAAGGAAAGAATGAATGGGGCCATGTATCGTAAGATTTTGAGTGAAAACCTCCTTCCATCAGCAAGGGCATTGAAAATGAGACGTGGCTGGGTCTTTCAGCATGACAATGATCCCAAACACACCGCCCGGGCAACGAAGGAGTGGCTTCGTAAGAAGCATTTCAAGGTCCTGGAGTGGCCTAGCCAGTCTCCAGATCTCAACCCCATAGAAAATCTNACTGTCACTCGGGAACCCTTCATCATCACTGCTGCCTGCTTCTGTATCTTGTCGACCATCACCATCCGGTTGGTCAGCATCACATGGTTGTCTGTCTGGATCAGGAAGTCCCTCAGTATCTAAGCAACTGCAATTATAGTTTTTGATTCATGCTTTCAGGAACATTCTTCATTTGAGACTTTGTGTTTTGCTAACACAACCTTTCCCACAGTGCCTTTACAGGAGAGTTCACTCATCATAAAGACGAGGGGACTTACAACTGTGTTGTTTGTGGGGGCCCCCTTTTTAGGTAAGTGTTCTTTTTTGGTCTTTGAAGTTGAACTCAATTTATGACAGACGAATAACGACATGCGGTCTCTTTTAAAAGAGGATGTTATTCCAGCAAAGTGTCTGACAAACAGAAAATAGCACAGGTAGCTGAGCTCGCTGGCAGGGGAAAAAAGATGCTGGCGTGGTCGTAGTCCAGGGTCGTAAACAGGAAAATCCTGACAAACAGATCCAAATCTCATATCCAACTGTTTAAAATGGCGGCAACTCATAGTGTGATTGGAGCAGAGGCAGTGTTGAAGGGTGAAGATGTGTGTTGGTGTCCCACCCTGTCTAGATGATGTCACTGCCCAATCTATTGAAACACAAGGTTTTCCCCTGACAGCGATGAGATGTCTGTGTTTGTTTGTGTGTACAAAAACACTTCAGGACGAAAACAAAACAATATCATAAAACAGTGAGATTTTCCTTTTTGTTTCTTCTTACAGCTCCAAGTGTAAATTTGACTCAGGATCAGGTAAGTTGAACCTACATCAGGTACCCTGTTTTAGGTTATTGACCTTTGACTTATCGATGCAGTTTAGGTAAACGCCAATTCAATTAAATGATAATTGGTATACTTAGGTAACCTTGCGCTGCAAGATGGATTCTCACGCGATTTGGAGTTTAAAAATATCCACATGTAGCACCGAGGGGACAGGTGGGGCTACACATATATCTGGCAGAGCCAGGTTAATAATTAGATCAGTCAGTCATTATCTATACCTGTTTATTCTTGTTCAGGGTCACAGGGAGCTGGTATCTGCTGTCAGTGGATGAAAGGTGGGGTCACACCTGGACAGGTCACTGGTTCATCTCAAGGCTTGATAAAATTAAAGATAATCATTCATAAAAAAATAAACAGAAAATGACTTTCAAACTTTAAAATCAGAGACTCAACAACCCACTGGGGTCTGAGAGGAAAGAGACCCAATCAAACACAGATGGATTGGAGCCACTCGTCATTTCTATGGAAAGAGAAACAGAGTTAAAGTTAATGGCAGCAATAATAATAAATACAAACATGGAGAGTAAAGACAGCAGAGTGAAGACATGTGGTCAGTAGCTATGTCCTCCAGCAGTCTGAGACTATAGCAGCATAACTAAAGGGATGGATCAGGATAACACAAACTAACACTAATTATTTGATGGATCTTGAAGGAGAGATCTTACAGCATTTGGACTGGGTCTTATCAGTGCTGCACGTAGAAGACACTAAACAGACAAAAAAAGAATTTAAGAATGAGCTTATGGAGCAGAAAGTGACAAATAAGAGAACAATACCAACTGGTACTTCACCTCTGTTGATGGTTAAGTCCTCATAAAACACTAAATGACCAATGCTGCTGGATGTTTCTAACGAAGATCCTGTGTTTGCTAATATGATCCTAAAATGGATTTGTTTAGGTTGGCCATCCTTCTTTGACCTTCTAAAAGACGAGTCCATCGCTTTGTCAGATGATTTCTCCCATGGGATGCACAGGGTGGAGACTACCTGCAGCCAGGTATGTAACAGGTCCAATAAATGATATTCTGATAGATTCTATAATTCTACAGAACATGTTGGATTTGTTGCTAGCTTTCAGTAAAGGTTTTTGTCTGGGTTTCAGTGTGGAGCGCACCTTGGACACCTGTTTGATGATGGTCCGAGACCTACAGGAAAACGTTACTGCATTAACTCAGCTGCTCTGGCCTTCCAGAACCCCTCGTCTGAGGGAGGAGGAACCACCAGGCTGAGCTCTGAACCATCAGAATCCATCGAGTGATTCATACAGCTCACAGGATGGATCAGTAAACAGACTTTAGACACGTTTCCACTGTGCAACCCAGAACCTTTTTGCTTTGCCATCTGCATTTCTTTCAGCTCTGTTAAGTTTACCAGTCAGAAGTGTTGAGTTCTTTCCCAGCAGCCCCAAAGTTTCAGGTAGATTAAAAAGAATGAGCTCCTTGTCAGGACTTTGTTCTGGAGTACATTGTTTTACGCAGTCCAAGCATTGGAAACAAAGGATGTAAAGAATGGACCCAGAAAAATGTCCTGGTTCCTGGAAGAGGTTCCTGAAGCAGACATGTTTTTTTTTCTTTCTGTGAATATAAACAACCAAAGTTTGACTCTAGTGTGAACATCTGAACCCGATTACAGACTCATTCGTTTAAATGAAGGTTTCTTAACAAACTGCCATCAAGAACAGGACAAGATCATTTGTCTCTCTGTGTGTAAATGACAAATATTGTCTTTGAAATGTCTGTATCAGAAAAACGTGCCTTAGCCTTTTCAAGGAGTTTCCACTCGTTCTGCTTCATTCTCCTTCAGTTTGTTCATTCTTATTATTTTTTACCTTTGTTTTAGTAATTGATACTTTATTGATCCCTCTTGGGGAGCAGAGGGCTGCCATCTGTGGGGCATCCAGGGGGGCAGTTCCAGGCCTGCATGTGGCCTGGGATTGAACCTCTCACCTCCAGATCAGAGGACAACCCGCTTCCCTATTAGGCTACAGACACCCTAGTTTGACCATTACCAATGTTGGATTGCTAGCTCTCAGTGTTTTGATCTAGTGAGGCACTTTAAATTCACCTGCTAGCCACCTGTTTTTTCATTTATTTGTGAAAAATCGAGCTTTGTGTCAACAATCTCACAGAAATATGGCTTTAATAAAAACATTCTGGATCAAACGACACTCTTCCTTCTTCTACAGGGTGGGTCATTTATATAGATACACCTTAATAAAATGGGAATGGTTGGTGATATTAACGTCCTGTTTGTGGCACATTAGTATATGTGAGGGGGAAAACTTTTCAAGATGGGTGGTGACCATTTTGAAGTCGGCCATCTTGGATCCAACTTTTGTTTTTTCAATAGGAAGAGGGTCATGTGACACATAAAATTTATTGGTAATTTCACAAGAAAAACAATGGTGTGCTTGGTGTTAATGTAACTTTATTCTTTCATTTTATTTACAAGTTTCTGACTACTTATAAAATGTGTTCAATATGCTGCTCATTGTATTGGATTGTCCCACTCTTCACACACTGATAGCAGCACTGCAGGAGAAATGCCAGCACAGACTTCCAGTATCTGTAGTTTCAGGTGCTGCACATCTCGTATCTTCACACCATAGACAATTGCCTTCAGATGACCCCAAAGATAAAAGTGGTCAGATCGGGAGACCTTCGGGGCCATTCAACTGGCCCACGACGATTAAATCTACTTTCCAGGAAGCTGTTCATCCAGGAATGCTCGGACCTGACACCCATAATGTGGTGGTGCACCATCTTGCTGGAAAAACTCAGGGAACGTGCCAGCTTCAGTGCATCACGAGAGAAACACATCATCACGTAGCAATTTCAAATATCTAGTGGCCTTGAGGTTTCCATTGATGAAGAATAGCCCCACTATCTTTGTACCCCATATACCACACCATAACATCACTTTTTTGTTCCAACAGTCTTGGAGGGATCTATCCAATGTGGGTTAGTGTCAGACCAATAGCGGTGGTTTTGTTTGTTAACTTCACCTTTCACATATTGTCACCGCCCATCTTGAAAAGTTTGCTACAAACAAGACGTTAATATCACCAACCATTCCCATTTTATTAAGATGTATCCATATAATTGGCCCACCCTGTACAATGTTTCCGGGCCTCATCTACACTGGAAAGTCCAAACAGCTGTAGGAGTCAGTCAGGCTTCACTATAAACCTCTAATCTGTGTTTATGTAGATGAACATGTGACACAACGCTCAGCGTCTTGCTCTGAGAGAGAGACGTGCTCCGGTGAGCCTTGCCTGTCATGAAGAATAGAAAACCAATATTAATTACATAAAAGAAATGTTTGACTCTAATCATTAAAAATATTTTGAGTAAAAATCACTGAATTTTCACATTTTGTCTGATGGACAATAAGCTGCCTCACCTGTAGGGGACGAACCCTACACTGAGTGTACATGAGGAATTTTACAACCAGGTAACAGCTTTACCTGGAGGAGAGGATCATGGACTTAATGTGCTGATAAAGGTAACCACCATTACTGTTTTCATGATTAATGAATCTGATAAAGTCGATACAACAAAGATGAGACTCTTATTTTCAGTGTAAATCACTACGGAGGGACTGAGATCTACAGTTTTCTAGTTGCGTTGATGTAACCAGTTACAACTTTAGGCTCAACACACCTGGATAAGATATTCACCTGGTGTTATAGCACCACACAGCTCATGTTTCATGGGTTTTGTATGGACTATGTTATGTAAGCTCCGTGACCTGGTCTGTTCATTTGAGAACATCTATTGTCCTTTAATCTGCTCAGGGATCAGAGGTTGTGCTGCTCCCACATGGAACATGATTCCAACATGTCATACAACAGACACGTGACACTTTTCATGCACTTCTTTAATATATCAGTTTCTCATATTCACAACAAATACATTAAACCTCCTCCTTATGATACAGCCATAAATATTTTACAGTAAACCATTTCTTCTTCTTCATTTTGGAATTTGTTACATTTGTTGTCTCCATGCCTCCTAGCAACTGACAGTATTTCATTTGTACAAGTATTTACACATAAACAAAAGAAAAAGAACAATCTCAGAGTTTTACATGATAAGTATTTGTTGAAAGGAACTGCAGGGTTTAAGGTGCAGGCAAGAAGCAGGAGGATGCAAAGCAACATGAAGGTCTGAACATAGAGTTGGATGAAGAGGAAAGGCAGAAGTGAAGGAGGATTTGAAGAAGCCTGTGCAGATATACAAAGGTGATAGTCAATACAGTCTTTTCCTCTGAGCCCAGTACTGACAGCAGCTTCCAGCACAGGGAGGCAGGAAACCGCTGCCTGTAAACCAGAGTCCAAACCATGTGGTGTGTCCTGATGCCGGCCTGTCAAAGACAACTTTCAGGTCTACAGACTGGACTGGATCATGTGGCCTTCATCCCCACATGATGTTAAAAAGCTGAAAAAGCCCCAATCTGAATATCGCTGAGATTTTAGAGATGTGCAAGTCCAGAAAACAGACGTTGACTCTATATTATTAGACTCAGACTGACAGACGGTCAAACAGTCAGACAGACAAACTGCTGTCAGAAAGACAGACGGCTGTGAAACCGATGACTGACGTGCTCTTAATAAGCTCCTCCCCCTGAGTGAAGACCTGTAACATGTAACAGACCTGCTGACAGCTGCTGCAGTGAAACTGGTCCAAGTAGGAAATGTTCTGATTTACATTTTGCCTGTAAATTGTTTGATAATCTGGTGAATTAGGACGAGTTACATGAGGCTGACTTGAGGGAAATTCTTCACTGAATTTCATTCCAACATGTTCATCTCTCTGCTCTTATCACACCAACACAATACATAAATAAATAAATACATAAATACACAAATAAATAAATAAATAGGGCCAGAAAATCGTTCTCGATACAGAACTCTGAGCAGATGATTTTAAACCTTATACCAATTTTCTTTGTGGGCACAGATAAACTGTTTACATGCTAATATCTTTATTTTGTTGATTAAGAAAGAAACCGTAGCAACTGTGAAAGGTTTACTAAAGTAGACGAGTCACTGTAAATATCAGGCTCTGGGAAATAGTTCAGAGTTGCTACTGCAGAGTCTTTACATCTGAGTCACCACTTCTCAGTACTGCTGAGTCACTATCTCGAGTCTCTAACGCCAAGTCATTGCTGCTACATCACTACTCCCAAGTCATTATTGCTGAGTCACTAATTCAGTACTGATGAGTCACTACACTGAAGTCATGACCAGAGTCATTACTTTTGAGTCATTTCATCTGAGTCAGCAGCTCAGATAAAGTGCACAGTAATGAATCTGAGTGAGTCGCTGACATTCAAACAGCATTTTCGCATCATCTTAATCCAGCTGAGTTGACGCTGGTATTTAATATGGTTATAGGAGCATCAAATGGACCTCAGTGTTCTGCTAACTGGGACATGTAAAGACTATTACGGCACTGCAAGATTCACTGTGTGCATGACTTTTGTCTAATTGTGCTGCATATCTTGCAGGAATCAGAATGAAACATTACAAAAAAAAAAAAAAAATGGAATCAAAGGTTAGGGTTTGTTAACAGCATTTTCATATTGTGAAAATGTTTGTGTGTTCCATTGAAATGCTGATAAGGACAGCCTTTTTCAGTTTTCTGTTGATGACTGCAAAATGCCTATATTTATTAAGAGTATTGTAATAAAAAATATAGGTTTTATTGTTTTTTTCATAATCAATTTCCAGCCAGTATATGGGGAAATTACCGCATAAAGAAAGAAGAAAAAAAAGTGGAAAAAAAGAGAAAAAATTAGTGATTTTAAACTTCCATAAACAACAATGGAATCACAATGAGTTGTTGACATCTGCTTATGTTACACAGCTGTGGGACGATTCCTGTTCTGATATCTTCTTGACATAATACAGCATTGTGTAATTTGTCTTCTGGAAAACGGCTCATCCTAATATTCAATCTGGCTTCTAATGGAAGTTCAGCCTTACTTTCTTAGATTACCGATGCAACATACAGGTCCTTTTTATTGCTACCATGTCACAGAACAGCATGTTTTAACAATAAACAAGCATTTAGTAGCTGAAATAAAAGACGGTGTAACCGCACCAGGTTTTATTGTGAAAGCCTGCATGGCATGATGTTTAGCTTGTTTAGTTTCCAGTCTGATGCACTATTATATAAGGCTGTGATGGTAAAAAATGCACAGTGACATGTTCTTGTTTTGCTCATATAATGTACCAAAGCTTTGCCATTGCAGATGCTTTGGAGTTATTTTATGATCCACTAAAATGAAGATGTTCTAAACAGACACGCCCTACAGTCCCACAAGAACACAAGATGATGCTCTACAGGGACCATCTCACTACAAACCAGGAAAAACTGTCTGAAAAACTGATGAGCATGAATTTAGAGAGGGCAGAATAATACTTGATGGAATGAGGCCATGCTAGCATGCAGTTTTTGGCATTTTGTATGAAGGTGTGCACCAAGTTAATCCTTTTTTTCTGTTGGTAATTTAACTCCAGGCGCCTCACTGTAACATCTTATGATGGTGCCACAGACTCCCTCCCCAGAGCGCGCCTCTGATCGACACCACTGCAGCTACAGAAAGCTCTGGTAGCAACTTCAGTACAGCTTCTCATTTCAACATATTCTTTAAAGTCACAAGGGGAAGGGGTTAAATCATTTCCCACCAAAATGGCACACCCCTACAAGTCAAGTCATTTCTTTTTGTAAACAAATGTGACTAGCCAGCTAACTTGCAACAGACTTAATTGTGGTAGTTGAGGAAGACCAATAATACCAAATACAATTAACTGAAATATCTCAGACTGGACGGTGGAATTCCTGTTGTACAAGCAACCATTCTGAAAGCTTGTTGAAGCAAACAAAGTGCATCAGAACAAATGGAAAAAGATGTGACCGTGTCTGCTGTAACTGGAAACAGGTGTGATGGTGGCTGCTGTGAGTGGAAACAGATGTCTGTTGGGACTGGAAGCAGATGTGAAGGTGTCTGTTGGGACTGTAAGCAGATGTGAAGGTGTCTGTTGGGACTGGAAACAAAACGTGACAGTGTCTGCTGGAACTGGAAACAGGTGTGATGGTGTCTGTTGGGACTGGAAACAGATGTGACATGGGCTGGTGTGACTGAAAACAGGTGTGATGGTGGCTGCTGTGAGTGGAAAGAGATGTGACGGTGTCTGTTGGGACTGGAAGCAGATGTGAAGGTGTCTGTTGGGACTGGAAACAAAATGTGACGGTGGCTGCTGTAACTGAAAACAGATGTGACGGTGTCTGTTGGAACTGGAAACAGGTGTGATGGTGGCTGCTGTGAGTGGAAAGAGATGTGACGGTGTCTGTTGGGACTGGAAGCAGATGTGAAGGTGTCTGTTGGGACTGGAAACAAAATGTGACGGTGGCTGCTGTAACTGAAAACAGATGTGACGGTGTCTGTTGGAACTGGAAACAGATGTGACGGTGTCTGTTGGAACTGGAAACAGATGTGAAGGTGTCTGCTGGAACTGGAAACAGGTGTGATGGTGTCTGTTGGGACTGGAAACAGATGTGACATGGGCTGGTGTGACTAAAAACAGGTGTGATGGTGGCAGCTGTGAGTGGAAAGAGATGTGGCGGTGTCTGATGGAACTGGAAACAGGTATTATTGGGCCAGTGTGACTAGAAACAGGTGTGATGGTGTCTGTTGGGACTGGAAGCAGATGTGAAGGTGTCTGTTGGGACTGGAAACAAAATATGACGTTGGCTGCTGTAACTGAAAACAGAATTGATAGGGTCCGTTGGGACTGGAAACAGGTGTGACGGGGCCACTGTGACTAGAAACAGGTGTGACAGTGCCTGCTGTAACTGGAAACAGGTGACGGTGGCTGCTGTAACTGGAAACAGGTGACGGTGGCTGCTGTAACTGGAAACAGATGTGACTGTGTCTTTTGCGACTGGAACTAAGAAGCTTTGTGCAGTTCTTGGCCAGCACAGCTCTCACCTTGCTGACCTGGATCCCTGAAACATATCTGTTTGAATGGTTGGGGATTAACTCTGTACGCCCACGTCAGCTCATTCCACAGCACATGGCCATGAAAAGAATCTGCGGCTCGCTTCTTAAAGGGCCATACCACACTCTTAAGAGCCAAGTGGTTGAGGCCGTTTTAACACTGGGAGGTGGGTCTGTTAGGCGGGTTTGACCCAGCATATCAGAACACTGATCATTCTGCTCCTTATATCAACTCACTGATTATTAACATTTTCATGTTTAACTTGAAAAGCTTGGTGGGGATGACTTGTGAATGTAAACGCCCTCTGACCATGATAACAAATCCTAACTCACAATGAATAATCCTGTTTTGGTGAGCCTCAAAAAGCCCTAGTCACTGTGTATTTTTACCTCTTACTCTAGAGAGGCGGAGCTTCATAAAGGTAAATCAAACAAAGTGATAACAGCATTCAGTTCAACATCCAGTCAGATTCTTCAATCAGTGCATCATATTTTTAGTCTTTGACCAGGTTCTAACTAAAACCGGACTCTCCAGCTGCCAGCTGACACTGTAACTACAACCTGCAAACATTATCAGTCAGTTCTTCAGTTACAGAACAAGTTCTGATGTCAAAGGTNGTGTCTGATGGAACTGGAAACAGGTATTATTGGGCCAGTGTGACTAGAAACAGGTGTGATGGTGTCTGTTGGGACTGGAAGCAGATGTGAAGGTGTCTGTTGGGACTGGAAACAAAATATGACGTTGGCTGCTGTAACTGAAAACAGAATTGATAGGGTCCGTTGGGACTGGAAACAGGTGTGACGGGGCCACTGTGACTAGAAACAGGTGTGACAGTGCCTGCTGTAACTGGAAACAGGTGTGACAGTGCCTGCTGTAACTGGAAACAGGTGTGATGGTGGCTGCTGTGAGTGGAAACAGATGTGAAGGTGTCTGTTGGGACTGGAAACAAAATGTGACGGTGGCTGCTGTAACTGGAAACAGATGTGACTGTGTCTTTTGCGACTGGAACTAAGAAGCTTTGTGCAGTTCTTGGCCAGCACAGCTCTCACCTTGCTGACCTGGATCCCTGAAACATATCTGTTTGAATGGTTGGGGATTAACTCTGTACGCCCACGTCAGCTCATTCCACAGCACATGGCCATGAAAAGAATCTGCGGCTCGCTTCTTAAAGGGCCATACCACACTCTTAAGAGCCAAGTGGTTGAGGCCGTTTTAACACTGGGAGGTGGGTCTGTTAGGCGGGTTTGACCCAGCATATCAGAACACTGATCATTCTGCTCCTTATATCAACTCACTGATTATTAACATTTTCATGTTTAACTTGAAAAGCTTGGTGGGGATGACTTGTGAATGTAAACGCCCTCTGACCATGATAACAAATCCTAACTCACAATGAATAATCCTGTTTTGGTGAGCCTCAAAAAGCCCTAGTCACTGTGTATTTTTACCTCTTACTCTAGAGAGGCGGAGCTTCATAAAGGTAAATCAAACAAAGTGATAACAGCATTCAGTTCAACATCCAGTCAGATTCTTCAATCAGTGCATCATATTTTTAGTCTTTGACCAGGTTCTAACTAAAACCGGACTCTCCAGCTGCCAGCTGACACTGTAACTACAACCTGCAAACATTATCAGTCAGTTCTTCAGTTACAGAACAAGTTCTGATGTCAAAGGTCACTGAGTTAATCTGCTACCACAGCTGATCAGCAGACATGGTTTTCATGCAGCAGTGTCAAACATCACATTCCTTCAGAGGCTGTTTGAAGTGCTAATCATTCAGCAAGGCTACATCACTTCAGTCACAGGGAGGCTGATGGAACAGCTGGATGGGCAGATGAAAGAAACAGAAAACAGTGACGGGAGGTGAGACTGTCCCAAGTCAAGGCTGATCATGTACTTCATGTACTGCAGCCTTCACAGCAGAATATTCACCGAACCTGATGCCTGGCTCATCTGCTGTTCCAACTCACAAAAACAAACAAAAAGTACTTTGATCCTTCTCAACAAAGTGCAAGTACACAAGTCACAAAGACTACAACAAGCGTAAACTTCTGAAATCCATAAAAGAAAAATGATATTCACATAAATAAGAATCTGCAGGCCTGCCTGTAGAAAAGAAGGCAAACAATGATGAGAACATAACCAAACCAAGTCCTTCAATCCTTAAAACACAAGGAAATCAACAGTTAATGCCTTTCAAGAAGGTAAAAAAAACTGATCAAAGATCACTGGTGTATTGAGCAGGTCCCATTACAGTCCAGTCAACAGCTAAGACAAAATTACATCATGTGATCCAGAACAACCCAAAGCAAAAAAAGAACTGTGCTGAAATTCTGTGTAACTACTTGGAAGCTCGAAGAACCCACGAGCACTCGGTACACACACTCTGTACACACACTGTAGCTCAGATGGTAAACATGGGAAAATAAAAAACTTGTCATAGCTTCCAACACTAAAGTCACTTTTTACAAACTCTGGAGGTCTGTGGAGTGACTGGTTTTTGGTGCACCTGCCAAACAGCTCAGGCTCTTCACATGACATGTAGGTTGTGAAAAATCTACAACTAAATCCACTTTACTGGATCAGTCTGGAATTCTTTAAGCCCCCAGATGTGCCCTTCTGTCCGTCACTGGAGCTCTACGCTTAGTTGGAGGGAAACAAAAACCAAAAAGACTATTTTTGAAGAACTGAGTCCACAGAAAGTCCAAAAAGCCCAAAGAATGGCCTGTTCACTGGGACATGGAGGAACCGTTTCCTCCAAAATGGATCATCAAACAACACAAAGAGGCTTCGCATGCCAAGCAACTGCCAGCTGCAGTCTGATGAGTGAGAAACAAGGTCAAAATATTCTGCCTTCAAGAGGAACCCGGCTGAGGAACCTTCAGCTGATCTCAGTGACTAATGAGGGGGCGGGAGACCTCCTACACAGGCCCGGTCCTGTCACGGCTCCATGTGCAGTACAACGGCCCGGTTCAGAACCAAGCCTCTGGTTCTTTCCCTTCAGCAAACGATTCCATCATGGAGTTTGCCATTTCCGTCTCCAAATTATTTTTATGCAGATATTTTTGCTGCTTGTGTTTTCTTCAGTTTCTAGTTCTGTGTCATTTCATCCTTTTCCCGTTTCCTCCGCTGTGGCTCTTCGTCACCTGGTAGTGGGAGGGACTCCGGTGAGAGCGCCACCTTCTTCACCGCGGCGCAGGAAGAAAACCACAAATTCTTTCGGACAAGTTTTCAGTTTGTTTTTTAAAATCAGTAAAGAATTACATCCACTGCAGTGACATGAGACGTTTGAGAGGTGATGAGGGAGGGGCTGTTGGGAGCAGCTGCACTTACTTAAATGCAGAAAACTCTCCTGGAAAAGGGACAAACAGAATAAAGTGAGTGAAGACAGCAGCATGGACACTGTTAGCTAACAGGTGTTAAACGATTGTTTCTTTCAAAGGAAACAGAAATATCAGCTCCAAGTCTGAGTCCAGTGTTTGTTCAGAGTGGGTGAGTAATAAAGACACAACAAGACGCATAATCACATCACGCGTCGTTTCATTCAGATTTTCTCTCTCTGATATTAAAATGGTGCATCAGAAATCTGTGGGCGGGTGAAGACAGGTCAACATTAGAGGGAACCGTTTGGACCATGTGATACTCAAGAGCTTCTAAAAACTTTTGCGTCATGAGAAACATACGACTTCTCATGCAACAGTGGTGTGATCACAGGTCAGACATGCGTGTGGAGTCGAGAGGTGGGGGTGGGCAGATAACTGAAAAATTTGGATTTCAAAAGATTTTTTACATTGAATTGAGAGGAAACATTCTGAGACAAGTCTCCCAAATGATACATCAGTATTAAAACCATCGACATGATTATTAACTGGTCCAAGTATACCCCCTTATATGGGCGGGGCTTAAATGCAGACTGGGTACGGTCACAGGTTAGTGGCTCCTGTGTCTCCTTCAGCTTCTGCATGTCCTTATGTCTAGTTATTATTCTAGCTGAAGTTGTCCAGATTGCAACAGGAAGTGCCACAGCATCTATCTGAGTCTGTCAGTGTCATGCTGTGCTCATGTCAATCACCATACGTACCCTGTTCTGTCTCCTCTCCAGTGCCAGATTGTCTGTTAGCTGTCACTCAACGATCTAGTGTTTGTTTTAAGTCTGTGTCTGCTTTAGAGTGTATACAGACCCTGCCACACCATGCTTTGCCCTCGTTGGATCATTGATTTTGTGACTTTTAGTGAATTACTCTAGGTGAATGTGAGACTACTACTACTACTACTACTACTACTACTACTACTACTACTACTACTGTCATTTAGCAGACGCTTTTATCCAAAGCGACTTACATTGAGAGAACATACAAGCAAGAAATCAAAGAGAAGGAAACAATATAAGGAGGCGGACTGTTTGGAGTCCAGTTTAATTCCGACGCTGATACATCAAGTGCTTTTTTTTTTTTTTTTTGACACCAATTGTGCACTCTAAATGAATTTTAATTAAAGCTGATATCCCTGCTTTGAAATTGCCTAGCTTAGACAGTCAACAAAGTCACAGAACTCTCAGCCCCTCCCGTCGGGTAGAATTCCTAAGCCACGCCCCCCCAGGTTTGGAAACATGCGTAGCCCCAGAAGACGACCGAGTGCAAGACACTGGTCTACAGTTCATTCAAGTGCCGTAACATGATGGAATCACCAGAAAGTGAAAACAATATAACAACAAACATTAATTGTTACTTTGTCCTGAACCTGACGAGGAACCAGCCGGCGGCTGTTTCTCCTGCTGTGACATGGTAGAGCGGCGAACACTCCCAGCAGTGGTGTGCTGCGGTAATATGTCTCAGTTTTTTAGGAGCACAGAAGCCAAATAAATGCGGACGTCTGTATGGCTGGAGAGACTGTCCAATCATTCCTTTTGGACCGAACCATTTGACTGGTTAATGTTTTTAGACAAATACTGGAGAACCACTTAATTCTTTTCTTTTTTTTCACAACATATTTTTCTCCATGCTGTGTTAAAACGATTTTAATGGACATGAAAAAAAATATGTTGAGCTAATTTGTTATGCAAATTCAGTATAGCAGCTTTAACTCCGCTCCTGAGTTGAGGTCCAGACTTTGTCAGACAGTGACACAAGGAGTAACAATGTTTTATACAACGCAGAGATGTTTGCGTATTAGAACTTCCTTATTGTAGTTAAGAGGATTATGTAAGAGGAGACATTTAGCTCTTTAGTTTTAATCTAAACTCCCAAATTAAGAGACAGACAACAGGTTCTATCTCATCTGGGCTTCTGTAGTAACAAAGTCATGTGACATGATGGCTGTTAAAGGTTGCACATGTTTAGTGTTTGTTTTGCTTTAGGGAAACAGTTTAGAAGATATCTCCATGTGCGCTGCTGAAACAAACATTTAATGATAGTTGATCTTACCGTAGCCACCAGCTTGGATGGGGGTTTTTGGTGAGGCGCAGGCGTACAAGCTGAAGTCTTCTGTCTGGAAGCCAGCACGATTTAAAGAAGGTTCCGAAGCGCTGCGGTGGATTTTGGGTAATGAGCGAGCCAGCAGCTCTATAGATGCCAAGATCTACAGCAACAAAGACACAGTCTCAAAGGTCAGACTTTTTATGAGCACTAACATCTTAATTCAACCATCAGCATGCAAAGAACAATTCAAAGTGCCGAGTGAGCTGCTTATCTTAGCCAGAAACCCTCTGATGCCACCTAGAGGCAAAGTCAGTTAATTCCAACAGTTTAAAATCTGTCTGGAAAACTAGTTGACGTCACAGACAGAAACCTCCTGTAAAGAAGAGAAGTGTGAATATGCCAGTGACTGAATCATTAAAGAGTATTCAGACAGCAGGACAACCAGAGAAGAAGAAAGGTTCGTTTCCAGCTGAGACTCACAACATCATCTTCACACTGTTCACATCAAAACAGCCTCAGAAACATTCGGATTCAGATTCCTCACATGCGTGATTAAACATGAACAACAACAGTGGAATGTAAAATGTAAAAACTCCAACAGTGTAAGACAGCTAACGCTAACAAACCGACCAACACAAAAAACCAGCAGGCACAAGGTTAGATTGATGAGAAGATCCGCTTGTGATACGTGAGAGTTGTTAATGTTCTTCTTGTATGTCCTGGATCTTTAACGGTGGTTGAAGAAGTCTTGGTGGCCACAGTGTCGTCCTGGTGATGTTCTTCACCAGACTGGAGGCGTGTGGTCCATGTCTCTTCTATCCAGGATTGATTGGTTTGGTTTTCTAAACATTTAGGTCCGGACTGTTTTCCAAGCACCTACATTCAGAAACAACAGCTCCAGTTTTCCTTCAACAGGTCCAGAATCACATCGGCAGGTTCAGGTTCAGGTCTAGACTCGAGCTCACTGATTCTTTTCTTCTACATTCAGCTGCTGTGTTTGGATCATGGTTCTGGTTCATGACCCAGTTTAGTCCTAGTTTCAGATGTCAGACAGACGGACTCACATCTGAGTCTAGAACTCTTTGGTATAGAGAGGTCAGAGATCAATTCAGAGAATGTAAGTTGGTCCTGGAGCAGTAAAACAAGCCCAAACCATACCATACCATACCATACCAAACCAAACCATACCATACCATACCATACCATACCATACCATACCATACCATACCATACCAAACCATACCATTTTATTTATAGAGCACTTTAAAAACAACGACAGCTGACCAAAGTGCTGTACAATACAGGGACACCACACAAGTTAAAAACAGAGCAGATATGAAACAGACAAGGAAAATAAAAGACATTAAGACACAGATGGCAACTCATTACTGATTAAAAGCCAAAGAGTAAAAATGAGTTTTTAACCGGGTTTTAAAAACAGCAAGAGAGGGAGCCTGTCTAACATTTAGAGGGAGCTCATTCCAAATTTTCGGACCTAAAACTGAAAAGGCTCTGTCTCCTCTGGACTTATAAAATGTCTTTGGGACGGTTAAAAGCAGCTGATCAGCTGATCGAAGAGCACGAGGAGGCGTGTATGGACAGAGGAGCTCAGACAGGTAAAAAGGGGCAAGACCGTTAAGAGACTTAAAAACAAATAAAAGAACCTTAAAATTGATCCGCAAATGAACGGGAAGCCAGTGAAGGGACGCTAAAACCGGAGTTATGTGCTCTCGTTTCCTTGTGCCAGTTCAAAATCGTGCAGCAGCGTTTTGTACGAGCTGCAGGCGTGACAGAGAGGCCTGGCTAATGCCAGTTAAAAGAGAGTTACAGTAATCCAGGCGGGATGTAATAAAAGCATGAATTACTGTCTCTAGATGGGGCCGAGACAGGAAAGGCTTCATTTTTGAAAGCCGCCTCAAATGAAAAAAGCAAGACTTTACCACACTGTTTACTTGTGAGTCAAGTTTCAAGGTGGCGTCCATTTTCACACCTAGATTTGTGACACAGGACTTAACTTGGGGAGTCAGGGAGGAAAAATCAAAAGTGGGAGTAAAACTGCCGCCGCCAGATTTAAAAAGAATGACCTCTGTCTTATTATTATTAAAATGAAGAAAGTTAAGTGCCAACCATCCCTTAATGTCACTGATACAGTCAAGAAGCGGCTGAACAGAACCATCACTTTTTAAAGGAAAATACACTTGACAATCATCTGCATACAGGTGGAAAGGCACACAGTGTTTCCTAAAAATAGTTCCAAGTGGTAGCCATCATCCCCCCACCACCAAGCTGGGATCAGCTGTTTGTGACGATATACTGTGTCTAGTTTTAACCAAACATGCTGCAGTGCATTGTGGGAAAACATATCTACATTGACCTCATCAGTCCAAAGAACTTTGTTCAAAAAATCTTGTGGTTTGCAGGTGAATCATAACCGCCACGTTGTTTTTCCTCCTGTAGCCCTTCCAAACAAGTCAAACCTGTTCCGTGTTTTGCTAACAGTCCCGTTTCAAACCTTTAAAGCTGCAAGATGGAGTTTCTTCTTAGAGGCGCCACTGAGGTGAAAAAAATGTGTTGCACCTTTAAGTCCCGCCCCTTTGTGATACGATAGCCAGCATCTGTTCTGCACGCGTGCCACCTTCATCACAATGGATGCTTCATGGGTAAGTTACATTTATACAATTTATGTGTTTATTTAAGGCGGTTGCTGCTCCATGATTCACGTGTCCTCTCAGCGTTGTAAACAACTCGTAAACGCCGGATGCCGCAGTTCTTCAGGATACGTGTACGAGCATGCTTGGTTGATTGACAGGTGTATTATACGGATGGCTAATGCTATTGGCTAATGCTGGGTGGCGCTTAGTGAAAATTAAATGATTAAATGTGCCCCTATAGGACAGCTGGGGAGGGGTTCTCGACATTTTCCTACATTATATTACATAACCACGTCAGAATGTCCTATTTATAGAATTTCAAAAAAATCATACATAACTTCTGAAAAGGGAAAACTCTGGATTGTTGCTTTAACCTGGTAACTGAGTCTGTGGCGTCTGAGATGGAGTTACTGTGTAATTCTGTCTCAGTTTTAGCATTTACTTCTCACCTGGGGGAATAAAGGGCGCTCTTCTCGCTTCTTCTTCAGGCAGTCAGCCATCAGTCTCTTCATGGCCTTAGGACAGTTGCTGCGCACCTTGCTTAGGTCAGGAGAAAGGTAACCTCGACCCACCATAAATATAATCTGAGGAAATAGAATATTTGTTAGTTGTTCATTATGTTAGTAAAGTTTGGAAACAGAATCTTTGCCTCAAACTGAATCTCATGTTGATTTTGAGAAGTTTTATAACATTAATAAAATCAAGTAATTTAGGAAAAGATCAGGGGTCTCATTTATAAAACTTTGCGTAGAATCCTTACTAAAACCGTACTTAAGCTCAGCAAAAAAAATCTACTTACGCCAAGTAAATTTGGGACCTATAAAACATGGCGTACGCACAGCTGCACGCAATCTCCGCTTTATAAATCACACTCTACCTAGAAATGTGCTCAGGTGTTTCTGGATCACATCCCGCCCTCAACACGCCCACTTTCTGCTGTAAATGGTCAATGCAAAGTGCCGTGTGGATCTCATGCTTATTAATGAGCCGGCTCGTTGCAGCATTCCACCAATAACGATGGCGACCGCAGATCAAGGAAGATCAAGGAAGCGCAACTTCACCGAAGCAGAAATTGAGGTTCTTGTGGGTGAGGTGGAAAAACAAAAGGAAGTGTTTTTTGGAGGTCACAGCAGTGACATAACAAATAAGAGAAAATCTATGGAGTGGCACAGCGTTGTTGAAGCCGTCAATGCTGTGAGTTCTTCAGAGAGATCTGTGGCGACTATAAAAAAAAAAAGGTCCGATCTGCAGGTGGAGGCAAAAAAAAAGATGGCTTGCCACCGCCAGAGTGCGTCTGCCACTGGCGGACCCCCTGGCACCTCTGATCCCCCACCGCTCGCTGTTAGGATCTCAGCAGTACTCGAACCAAATCTCGTTGTCCCCCCCCCCAATGACTCTGGAAGAAGCGTTCAACCCTGTGGCTGCAGGGTCGGCCTGTCCCACCAGTGCGCCTCGGGCGCATGGCGCACCTGGAGGTGGCGGGTGCTAACTGACGCCGTCAGAAGTGCGAGAAGAAACTGCACAAAATATGTGACGTCCTGACTGAAATTTCAGGCACACCTAAAGAATTCGTAAAAAATTAAAAAATCATGCCTTCTGTGTTGGTCCTATAAACGACGCATGACATTTTGTCTCAATTTGCCCCCAAGCTGATGTTCCGCATGTCGGGGCGGGGGCTGTGTGTGTGTGTGTGGCTGGGTGGGGGGGGGGTGTTGTCCTGTGTGCACGAAGCGGTATAATCGATAATGCTGATGGAATTAATAATTGTATCCTTCTCAACAGCAGCACTGCGGGTGTTTTATATGTCCAAAATGTGCGCAAGCCAGGTTCTTAGTCAACTTAAAGTTGCGCACGTTTTTCCGCTACGTTTTTTAATAAATCCCAAAGTTTGCGTGGAAAGTTGCTTACGCAGTTTTCCGACCCCGTTTTGTGCGTAAGCAAGCTTTATAAATGAGACCCCAGAGCCTTAAAAGACAGAACAACATCAAACTGAACAGGTGAATTCAGTTCACTTTAACAGATCCATACAGGACAGACTAGGAAGACAGTTGTTTGTATTCGTTCACCAGAGTGACTGAAAACGCAGCAGGATTCAACAAACTGCTAAAACAAACCAAAATATTTTTACAAAGTAATACATAAAAACTGAATGCAGCTGTGACATCCTGCCCCAACATCTGGTTACATGTTGGTTGAGTAACTGCTGAGGTTTTCACTGACGTGACCAGCATGTCGTCTCACCTGGTCTCTGTTATTGATGTTGGAGTAGGGCAGAGCTCCTGACATGAGCTCATACAGAACAATCCCAAAGGCGTAGACGTCTGACTGGAAACTGTAGGGATTCTTGTCCTGCAGCCGGATCACCTCTGGAGCCTGATGACACACACAGTTACACCCCCTGCTGAGATGTTGCATCAGTGTGATTTCAGTACTTAAAACTTCACAGCTGATATGACTTCTAGCTCAATCAGCCAAACTAAAAACAACCAGTTTACAGTTAACAACATAAAGGATTGAAGGAAAAGTTGCTGCACGGGAGAAACACCGACCATCCAAAGTATTGAGCCAGAAAGCTGTTCGAACTGATGGGAGCCACTCCAGCGAGACTTGACTGTAGCTAGGCCGAAGTCACCGATCTTTACTGTCAGATCCTCATGGAGGAAAATATCTGGGAGCAGATGAAGTGAAAGAAAAACTCACTGCAGTACAATACACACACTATCAACAGCAGTGATGGGGTTTGTCCTGAGAATCCAGACAGACTGGCATTTGATAAGGATACTGTTGCTCTTCAGGTCTCTGTGGATGATGGACTTGGCATGCAGGTAACTGAGGACAAACAGAAGAACACTGTTAGACTAAACAGCTGCTAGAACCTGACAGCTTCTTCTACTCAAAAGATGGGCTTAGGGTACATGTCTGGCTTTTATCAGGTTTATTTGGCCCAGTACATTAGACACATGAGGAATTTAACTCCAGTACACGCCAGTTCTCGTACTTATAAACAGACACTATTAGACAGCAGATACATTCAGCAGCATCGTCCACCATGAACGTCTGATTGGTGTTTGAAGCTGTTTATACAGATAAAATCTAATTATTTACATGAGAGAAAAAGTTGTTTCTTCATGAAGGTGTTATACATGTTTGTTTAACACCTTAATGAAGACACAACATACCATATTCTCTCATGGAGATAATTATATTTTATACTTCCACACAGGCGACGGCACTGAGCTCTGCTCTGTTGCTCCATGTGCTGCCACCTCCTGGCCAACCAGTGTAAGTGTATTAAACCAAGATGCTGCAGCTGGAGAAGAAGTTGCAATCCTTTAATATTATGAGACATATTGGGGGCATTAATCAATTACTAACAACTAACATAACTGTATTACATCAGCACTTTTAGCACAATTTACATCAATAATTTGACAAATACATACTTAACATTAAAATGCATGTATTCCATCTGACTGAAACCGTCCTGCTGAAACCCATTCATAAAGGGAAATTTACAGTTTTCACACATTAACATAAATAAAGTAAAATCCTGACAGAGTATTTCATAATTCATGCATGAATGGATGTCACGTGGCGTGGACAGCTGGGATTAAAACAGCGTTAATTTTGTTGACTAAAATATTTCGTCATAATTTTAGTCACGAATATATTTTTGCGGAACGAAAACGAAAACTAAAATAGACGGCCTTATTTGAGACGATCATTATGACTAAAATTATGTTGATTTTCGTTGACAAATAAAAGACGAGATTAAAATAGACAGCGACGAAATCCAATCAGAGGAAAAGAAAGATGCAGAGAGGAATCAGTCAAAAAGCTAACAGCTGGGGCTACTGGGAAAAGAACCAATCAGAGCTCGGCTTATTGAGCGGTGAGCAGAGGCTTCCATAGTTGTTTGAGATGCTCCCGGGAAGACGCCAGATGAAGAGTGGAATGGTAAGAAAATGTCCATACTATATTGCAGTTTTTAAATAATACTTCAGAAAATTTACTTATTTTAGTCGACTAAAATTAGACTACAATTAAAACTAGTTTAGTGACTAAAATTGTGACTAAAATTGAAAAGAATTTTAGTCAAAAGATTATGACTAAAACTAAATTAAAATTTCTTGCCAGAGTTAACACTGGATTAAACCAACAACCCTGTGGTTGGTAGACAGCTGCTCTTCTGGCAGGCCACACCCCTTTAACAGCTGTGCTTGTGTTTACACTCACTCCATGCCTTGAGCGGTCTGCCGGGCGATGTCGATGAGTTTGATCATCTCGAACTTGGTCTCGATGATGTGCAGGTGGTGGTAGAGGCTGGAGCCTTCGCACCACTGGGTCACGATGGCCAGCTGTGGTTTGGTCGTGTAGCCCATAAACAGCAGGATGTTCACGTGACGCGTTTTCCTGGTGAAAACACAAAGAACAGGTTTCAGAAGGAACAAACACACAAACTACAAAACAAAACGGGTCAGACCAGAACCCGTATAAATCCTGTTCCTTCAATCTGTCTAGAACACTTCCACAACCTTACCCCCCCCCCCACAATCAGCCGGTCCAGATCCCGTCCCATGTCTCTGGAATGTGTTCAGAATGTAGGTTGTCATTGTCTTGGTGTCTGGTATTTTTCTTGGCCTAGGTCCAAACCCTTGTCCTTAAAGAAGGTCTAGAACGCACCACGCCCATTTCAACCAGGACACATGAGAAAAGCCAACACATTTATTCTGGGTTTTCTCTGTGTGATGGCTCCAGATGGAGCCCAGAGGAGTGGGCGTCGCCTCTGGATAAACTTAATGTAACGCTGCTTTCTTTTGGGCTCAGTTACTGATCCGACGGCACGTTGTGGGACCTGAGTCAGTCCTCAGGAGAACTGATCGAACATGGATCATATAAAGTGGTGTAGTAGTGTTTGAACCCGACCGGCTGTCCAACCCTAACCCTGTGTCCTTGAATGTTTCTGGATTTTCCACACTGTGTGATGCTCAAGTCTCGTCCAGCCTTTTGATTAATTTCATGATGGAGATCTCCAGCTCACTTCTGCTCTTACAGTCACCCTGTCATCTAGAATGTGTCATAATGGGTCAGGGTTACTGTACAACACAATCTCCCACAATGCACCTGCAATGCTAATCACATGACTAGAGAGAGAAAGTGTGGAACAATTTTATTTACATTTCATATATCGACACACCTTCTGAGGAGAGGTGTGTCAAACAGGATGGAGAACCAGGAACTAAAGGAACATACCTGAGGACTCCCACTTCGTTCTTAAAGGCCTGAAGCTGCTGTGGTGTTGGAGCGGTGACGTTCAGCATCTTCACCGCCACATCACCTGGAAGCAGAGTGAGGACACACCCGTTAAAAACTAACAGTTTCAGAGCCTTCAGGTAGCCAAAAAAA
>SSNP01000100.1:701614-725442 GCA_006937955.1 Pachypanchax playfairii
AAAAAAACAGGTGAGCTGCTAAATGAAAGTAATAAATAATATGTATGCAGCTGCAGATGGTTTGATGCCTCACAATAAAGAGATTCAAGCATGTGTAACAAACAATCAGCAGCTGAAACTAAATCGACATGAATCCGTGTTATACAATCTTTAATACTGAAAAATGTCACCAAAATACAAAGTGAAGAGAACTTTTAGAAACTCCAAATCTTTTCTCTTCATCGGATGGACGGACCTGCTTCTTCCTGCTCAGGGTCGCAGGGAGCTGGTGCCTGGACAGGTCGCTCGTCAATCGCAGGGTCATACACAGACAAACAAACACTCACACTTGGGGACAATTTTGAGTCCCCAATTAACCTCTTTTGGACTGTGGGAGGAAACCAGAGTCCCTGGAGAAAATCCACGCATACACGAAAATAACATGCAAACTCCATGCAGAAAAGCCACAGGCTGGATTCGAACCCAGGACCTTCTGCAAGGCAACAGTGCTACCAACTGCACCACCGTGCAGCCTCCCAGTGAAACCTTATATGTAAAATTATTGAGCACATCCATATGTTCGAACTGACTGAATGTGTTACAAAAGTCTTACCGTGCCACTTTCCTTTGAAAACAGTCCCAAAGGATCCCGAACCTATCCTCTGACCTAGGGTGATCTGACCCTCTTGGATTTCCCAATCATCACTGGAGTCCCTCCTCCCAAGAGGTTTCTGTTCCACAGAACAGAGAATGAGCACAGCACAAGCTGCAGACCAACACTGAGTCTCTGACAACAGCACTCACCATTTTATTGCGGTCCTCAGAGGACGAGGACGACTTGCGCTCTCTCTGTTGGCATGGTGACTTCTGTGGGACTTTGACATTGGTCAGTGATCCAGGTAGAGATGCAGGAGGTGTGGCTGACAGTCCAGTGGTAGAACCTGGAGAGGAAGATGTTCAGAGAAAGAGGTGAAGAGAGCTGGTGGGGAAGGATGAGCCTGAAGCGTTCGTTCAGATCTTACCTCCATCAGACCTCTGCAAGCCCGGATCTCGAATCAGGTCCTTGAAAGAAAGAACGTTATGTGGATCAGAAAACGTGACCTGGAAACCAGCTGCTGGTTCTTTAGCGTTTACAGAGAGAACTGGTCTGGTAAAGGTCTGAAATATCAGCGCTGAACCCCTCAAACTTCTTACATCCCTCAACAACTGCAGCTCTCAGTGTTCAAACACATGCAGGTCTCCAGTCTTTGACATGTCATCAATATTCAACATCGGCCTGTCCAGCAGAAGAAGAGAACTCACATCAATGTTGACAGGTTCAATTGTGTTGATATGGACATTGGGGGCGGAGGACGAGCGGTCCCGCTGACCAAACTGGTTACGATGGTCCTCTTCACTGGGCCGAAAACTAGCTGGGATGGGAATGGACTTGGACGGGGACACGGCAGCGTGGCACAAAGACCTGAAAACACAATGAAATGTCATCATTAAAAGCTGAAACCGCAAGAAACCTTTCATTTTCTGAAAAATCTAAAACCTGAAAAGTATCAGCTACAGAGGGAGGAGGTCTCCTCATTGAGGGGGGTGAAGAGGTCGCACTCACCCAATGGAGTCAGATGGGGGGAGGGATGGGCAGGTCTCAGACACTGGGGTGGTTCCTTCTGAGGATACCTCCTCCTGGCTGAACGGATGATGTTCAAAGAACTTTGACACAAGCAACAAGCTGCATGACGCACATGAAAAAAGGCAAATTATTACTCAGAAATCCGACCCACTCGACGAGCGACCACATTGAGCATGCAAACTGTCAGAGAGCAATCCAGCTCAATACTGACTGTGTCACTGTTCTAAAGTTGGTGAGAGACTATTTTGGTTTTAAATAGAGAAAAATCTGTTCTAAAGTCACAACAAAGTAACAACAACATGGACATAATGCAAAATTAAAAGAAAACATTCTGTACCTTAAAAACCAGTCAAAACATACAAAGGGAAACCCTCGAAACAGAAACTGGGTCAAAACACAGAAACACAGAGTAGAACAATCTGTTCCAACAGAAAGAAACCAAATCTATCCGAGGAGGACGTCCCACAAGTTTATATATACAATTCCTCCTTCAAAAGAACCTGCAGAGATCTGAGTCCAGACCTGAACCTGACTGAGATGCTGGTGGGTCCTTCAGAGGTTCATATGTTTAAAATCATGAAAACACGTTAATTTCACATGTTCTGCACATCTTTCTCTTTATATTTGGAACATTTTAATGTGACTAAATATTTTGCACATTAGACCACATGTGCTAAAGAAGGGATGTGACCTGGCAGCTGTAGCAGTAGAAGGTGAGAAACAGAATCTGGATGGGACTTACTCTAACTGGTCATAGTTGACACACATGAGAGGAACCTCAGTGCTGCAGCGCTGGTGGAATTTATAACCACATGTCTGACAGCGAAAACCCTGGAACAGCAGCTTTCTGCAGAAATCACAGAAGGCCAGAGTGAAGAAGGTCTTCCTCACCTGTTGAAACACAAACACAGAGAATCAGAAGGGTACAGGTAAAAGGTTTCTGTTACAGCTGCTAAAACAACTGCTCAAGTGAGATTATGACTCATCAGATGACAAAATCTTTGGGATTTAAGAGTAATTGCAGGTGTTTGTCTGCTCCATGCACATCCTAGTGGCTGGTAGATGTACTTCAGGGTTTGGTATTAAACTCCCTAGGTCAGTGGTTCTCAGACTCTCCTTAAGAGAACCACCTGACAGAATGTACTAACAATATGACCATAACTGAAATGTTTCATTCTGACCCAAACACATCAAAGCCCTGATGAACTTTAATTGTTTCTTGGTTGATGATGTCTTATGGTATAGACTGAAACACCTACTGAACTCGAGGTGAACCACTGCCACAAACCTGAAGATGATTGAAGCCTCTAAAAGAACAGAATCATTTTAATGGTCTTGATATTTTAAACCTTGACTAACCAAAAGAGATGGGATCTTGACTGAGATGTGTCGGTCTGTGCGATACCTTTGACTCTCTAATCCAAACCATCTCAGATATTGGGCTGTTTTAGTTATTGAAGAAAAAAACAGTAAACTGTTGTAGACAGTTTTAAATGTGATGGTTCCAGTCACTCATCACTCAGGCAGTAGGAACTGCTCTTCCGATACACGACATATAAATACAAATTCTACACCGAATTGAAATCCTCAACAAGTCCTGCATAAGCCTGTTAATGACCCGTACACCTGAATCACTAGAGGGATCCAGAGTACCACTAGAGGGATCCAGAGTACCACTAGAGGGATCCAGAGTACCACTAGAGCGATCCAGAGTACCACTAGAAGGACCCAGAGTACCACTAGAGGGATCCAGAGTACCACTAGAGGGATCCAGAGTACCACTAGAGGGATCCAGAGTACCACTAGAGGGATCCAGAGTACCACTAGAAGGAGCCAGAGTACCACTAGAAGGATCCAGAGTACCACTAGAGGGATCCAGAGTACCACTAGAAGGACCCAGAGTACCACTAGAAGGACCCAGAGTACCACTAGAAGGACCCAGAGTACCACTAGAAGGATCCAGAGTACCACTAGAAGGACCCAGAGTACCAGTAGAAGGATCCAGAGTACCACTAGAAGGATCCAGAGTACCACTAGAAGGATCCAGAGTACCACTAGAAGGACCCAGAGTACCACTAGAGGGATCCAGAGTACCACTAGAGGGATCCAGAGTACCAGTAGAAGGATCCAGAGTACCACTAGAGGGATCCAGAGTACCACTAGAGGAACCAGAGTACCACTAGAAGGATCCAGAGTACCACTAGAAGGACCCAGAGTACCACTAGAAGGACCCAGAGTACCACTAGAAGGATCCAGAGTACCACTAGAAGGATCCAGAGTACCACTAGAGGGATCCAGAGTACCACTAGAAGGAGCCAGAGTACCACTAGAAGGAGCCAGAGTACCACTAGAGGGATCCAGAGTACCACTAGAGGGATCCAGAGTACCACTAGAGGGATCCAGAATACAACTAGAAGAATCCAGAGTACCACTAGAAGGACCCAGAGTACCACTAGAAGGACCCAGAGTACCACTAGAAGGACCCAGAGTACCACTAGAAGGATCCAGAGTACCACTAGAAGGACCCAGAGTACCACTAGAAGGACCCAGAGTACCACTAGAAGGACCCAGAGTACCACTAGAAGGACCCAGAGTACCACTAGAAGGATCCAGAGTACCACTAGAAGGACCCAGAGTACCACTAGAAGGATCCAGAGTACCACTAGAAGGATCCAGAGTACCACTAGAGGGATCCAGAGTACCACTAGAAGGATCCAGAGTACCACTAGAGGGATCCAGAGTACCACTAGAGGGATCCAGAGTACCACTAGAAGGAGCCAGAGTACCAGTAGAAGGATCCAGAGTACCACTAGAGGGATCCAGAGTACCACTAGAGGGATCCAGAGTACCACTAGAAGGACCCAGAGTACCACTAGAGGGATCCAGAGTACCACTAGAAGGATCCAGAGTACCACTAGAGGGATCCAGAGTACCACTAGAGGGATCCAGAGTACCACTAGAGGGATCCAGAGTACCACTAGAAGGATCCAGAGTACCACTAGAAGGATCCAGAGTACCACTAGAGGGATCCAGAGTACCACTAGAAGGACCCAGAGTACCACTAGAAGGACCCAGAGTACCACTAGAAGGACCCAGAGTACCACTAGAGGGATCCAGAGTACCACTAGAGGGATCCAGAGTACCACTAGAGGGATCCAGAGTACCACTAGAGGGATCCAGAGTACCACTAGAAGGAGCCAGAGTACCACTAGAAGGATCCAGAGTACCACTAGAAGGAGCCAGAGTACCACTAGAGGGATCCAGAGTACCACTAGAAGGACCCAGAGTACCACTAGAAGGACCCAGAGTACCACTAGAAGGACCCAGAGTACCACTAGAGGGATCCAGAGTACCACTAGAAGGATCCAGAGTACCACTAGAGGGATCCAGAGTACCACTAGAAGGATCCAGAGTACCACTAGAAGGACCCAGAGTACCACTAGAAGGATCCAGAGTACCACTAGAAGGATCCAGAGTACCACTAGAAGGAGCCAGAGTACCACTAGAAGGAGCCAGAGTACCACTAGAAGGAGCCAGAGTACCACTAGAGGGATCCAGAGTACCACTAGAGGGATCCAGAGTACCACTAGAGGGATCCAGAATACAACTAGAAGAATCCAGAGTACCACTAGAAGGACCCAGAGTACCACTAGAGGGATCCAGAGTACCACTAGAGGGATCCAGAATACAACTAGAGGAATCCAGAGTACCACTAGAAGGACCCAGAGTACCACTAGAAGGATCCAGAGTACCACTAGAAGGATCCAGAGTACCACTAGAAGGACCCAGAGTACCACTAGAGGGATCCAGAGTACCACTAGAGGGATCCAGAGTACCAGTAGAAGGATCCAGAGTACCACTAGAAGGATCCAGAGTACCACTGTCCTTTAAGACTGCACGCTTTTATTGTCAGTGAACAACACATACGTGCGCATGCACACACACACACACACACACATGTTTGTTTTGGTATCCTTATGGGGACCGTCCATTGACTTCCATTGATTTTAGTAACTAGATTTATACCTAACCCAAACCCTTTTACTAACCTTAACCATTACTGATCTATAACTAACCCTAAGACTAACTAAAACTCTATTCACACCATACCTATAAACCTAACCCCTAACCCTAAAAAGGGGAGTCCCCCCCATGGGGACCAGGCTTCGGTCCCCACAAGAACCCTCGGACCCCAGAAAGATAGTAAAAGTCAGGAAACGGGTCTCCAGGAGGTCAGAAATACAAACCCCACACACACACACACACACACACACACACACACACACACACACCTGTCTCCAGTGTGTTTTGCTATCCTTATGGGGACCGTCCATTGACTGCCATTGATTTTAGTAACTAGATTTATACCTAACCCAAACCCTTTTCCTAACCTTAACCATTACTGATCTATAACTAACCCTAAGACTAACTAAAACTCTATTCACACCCTACCTATAAACCTAACCCCTAACCCTAAAAAGGGGAGTCCCCCCCATGGGGACCAGGCTTCGGTCCCCACAAGAACCCTCGGACCCCAGAAAGATAGTAAAAGTCAGGAAACGGGTCCCCAGGAGGTCAGAAATACAAACCCCACACACACACACACACACACACACACACACACACACACACACACACACACACACACACACACACACACACACACACACAAGTGTGTTTTGGTATCCTTATGGGGACCGTCCATTGACTTCCATTGATTTTAGTAACTAGATTTATACCTAACCCAAACCCTTTTACTAACCTTAACCATTACTGATCTATAACTAACCCTAAGACTAACTAAAACTCTATTCACACCATACCTATAAACCTAACCCCTAACCCTAAAAAGGGGAGTCCCCCCCATGGGGACCAGGCTTCGGTCCCCACAAGAACCCTCGGACCCCAGAAAGATAGTAAAAGTCAGGAAACGGGTCCCCAGGAGGTCAGAAATACAAAACACACACACACACACACACACACACACACACACACACACACACACACACACACACACAGGATGAAGAAATACAGCTGTGATTTCATAAACGAATAGCAGGTGACCGCAGCTTCCTCAGTGGGCAGGGACTAGAGAATTGGATCAGTGTTTCAGGTTCTGTTGGTTCTGTTCAGTAGTCTTTTCCAGCTGCCACTGAGAAACAATACAGGCCAGTATAATTCACATAAAACATGTCAGCAGGAAGAATTAATCAGAAAAAATAAAAGCCACATCAACCCTACTAAAGAGAAGTTTGACTGTTGTAATCAAACAAGAGAAAACAGAAAAAGAGTCAGTCTAAAGCAGGTGGAATGAGGTGGGGTGATGTGGGGCAGGGCGGCGGTGCAGTGGCATTAGCATCCCCACCTGCTACAAGTTGGAAGAAAACCCCGTCACCATGGGAGTTTTTACTGTACTTACAAAGTTATGAGTGGTGAGCGGTACATTCTCCAAAACTTCCACATGTAACTCCTCCCCCGTCAGCCAGGAGATGTCTGTGTCCCAGCCAATAGGCTTCTTCTCTCTAAAACAGAAAAGGGAATGTTGTTAACGAAGTAGTGCAGAGTACAGCTGTTTGTTTAACCTCCAGACAAAAAATTCTTCCAACCCAACAATGATGGTTTACAGCCAAAAGCCCATATGATGGGTTTGCTGGTCTGTTGCGTCCTGCAGCCTAATTACAGTAAAGTATTAGTAGAATAAATACTTGAACATGCAGCAGAAAAATAAGACCTGCATACATCAATAACTGTAAACATTATTCTTACGCACAGATCTGTGCATAGGAACAATTCTACACATCGTGTAGTGTTTATCAATTTGTACTTATGCGTAGAAATGTTCCTAAATATAAGTACAGCTCTAGTCATGCGTACGCACGCACAGCATCTAGTGGTAGAACATGGAAACAAAATTCTGCAAAAAAAAAAAAAAAAAAAAAAAAAAAAAAAAAAAAAAAAAAAAAAAAAAAAAAAAAAAAAAAAAAAAAAAAAAAAAAAAAAAAAAAAAAAAAGAAAAACGTCCCCACTGGGAAGAAAGAGACACCCAAACTGAGCAAAATCAATAGACATCGCAAAGTTAAAAAAAAAAAGTATCACTAGAACACGGAGCAAGAAACTGAGTTAGGAAACACCTAAACAGATGTTCACATGCATCCTTCAAATGGAAACACAACATCTGCAGCAGGAGCCTCAACACAGCCACGATGCAGCTGGTCAGTAACAGCAACACCAGAGTACAACAATCAGCCCCAGAGTCTAATAGCAGCAGCTTCAGTGGGTCTACTTGGACCAGAGGACAACCAGCTGATGGATCAGCTGGGACCAGAGGAAAACCAGCTGATGGATCAGCTGGGACCAGAGGACAACCAGCTGATGGATCTGCTGGGACCAGAGGACAACGAGCTGATGGATCTGGTGGGACCAGAGGACAACCAGCTGATGGATCAGCTGGGACCAGAGGACAACAAACTGATGGATCTGGTGGGACCAGAGGACAACCAGCTGATGGATCTGCTGTCCTAGTCCAAATGTGGACTTAAATCAGACTGAGATGCTGCAGCAGGACGTTAAACAGGTGGTTCATGTTGGAAAACGTGTCTGAATCAAAACAACTCTGTAAAAGAGTCGGGACAAAATGATCAGCACCCGTCCGATGAGACACCTACCCATCCTGTTTCCTGTAGACTGCACAGCACTCTGGAATCAGTCCTCTCATCATCAGAGCTTTCTTCAGTGAGTCCCTCACAGTCATCCCACAGCGGGCCGGGACCTGAACACACCACAAAACAACTCAGTGAACCAACAACAGACCAGAAATGAGCCGGCAAACTCCAGTTGTGGTGCTGAAACGTTTTAACTGTGGAGCTGGAAGGATCGTCAGATGTGTCAAAACCATCACAAGGCTTTAAGTTCTACAAACGTCACTTCATTTCTTTATGTTTGGACCAAAGTAAAAGATGTTTATGGAAAAATGTGACAGTAACTTCAGAGAAATCCCCACATTTCAATAAATAATCTAAAATAAAAGAAATAAGAGTATTTCATTTACTAAGATTATTAAAAATCAAGTGATTTGATTGATCTAAAGAAAAAAGGGTTGACAGGAACGGACGGAGACAGTAATGATTAACTGAACAGATGCTGACAAACATTACATACATGGATGGACTTTGAAAATAAAACACGTTAATCTATGAAACCCTTTATCTTTCAGGTAAAGAGTCTTTATAATCGTAAGTTATCTGAAATGGGTTTTGTATATTTTGTGCTGTAGCAGAAAAAGACTTACATTTCCAGCTCATAAAGGACTCAGTGGATTCATCCCCATTTAGGGCAGATATATTAGAGCAGATATAATCATAACATTTTAATGATCTTCTCTATTTGCTATTTTTTTCTCATTATTTATTGTTTGAGACCTTTGTATGAGTTTTTTCTCAGACTTTGAAGAACATATTTGAAAACTTTTACGTTAATTCTAGTCAAACCTTCAGACTTCATGGGGAGGCACGTCGCTCCTAGGAGAGCCTTGGTATCTCTTAATCATGGGGTTCCACAGGGTTCTGTTCTTGGCACTCTTTTGTGGTTTACCCTCTTTCTTTATACCACACATTTTAAAATCTTTTTAGGAAATCTCATAATTGTTACACAGATAATATTCAGCCTTTAATTAATTTAACCCAGAATTGTTAAATCCCCAGTATGTCTTTTTTTTTATCAGACTTCAATCATTTAATAGAATAAATACTAATTATGCATCAAGATCATATTAAGCTGTTTTACCTGTTAATAAGCCACAAACTCAACTCTGCTGCTCAACCCACACATGCATTTTACTACAAAAGTGGCTCCATTTAAGAGGAAATAAATAGGCTTTTCAAAAAGTATAAGATTTGTTTTTAAGAAACGTGTGTTTGGTGAAGTATTTTTGCTGTAACAATCTCTTCATGTTTTGTGGTAATTTTATCTCTCTAGTAAGACACCTAGAAGGCATCTTTACTATCACAGCTGACTTGTTTTATGCAGGGAGCCAGCAGCTTTACTCAGAGCACCTTGTGGACCTCCTGGAGCTCCTTTCAACCCATATAACTGGTGATCTCACCCTGAGTTACTGGCTTGTGATGGCAGGTGAGGGTCAAAATGACTTTGTGAAACTGAAAATAATTCATTTTCAGATTTTAATAAATTCTAGTTCAAAGGTTTAACCTTAAGTTCTCCTAAAAACATGTTCTTATGCAGGTCATCAAACATACCACTGTTCTCTGTTTGTTAGGTAAGAAGACCCTGACAATGGGCTTCTGGGGGGAGCGAGGATTGACTCGACCAGCATCTGTGGGTGTCTGCAGGACAGCCAATGTGTTGGGGGCTGAGAGAAAGCCCTGAGCTCCACCTCCAACTCCACATCCTCCCATCTTGACCTCCAGTAGGCCTGGCGTTGGAGAAGAGGAACAGGAGAAATCTGCACTGTTCCCCATGGCCTCCAACAGCTGCTGCTCTCTCTGTTGCAGGGCATCCAATTTACTGGTGTACTCTTCATAGGCCTACAGGGAAAGAACCAGCATGTCACCACTGAACACCTTCTAAAGATACAGAGACAATAAAAAGTTCTAAATCCAACCCACTCATACCTCCAGATATATGGAGGGAGGATTGTGTTCTCCTCCAAATTTCTCCAGCAATGCCTCCAAGTGCTCCTGTGTCAGCTTGATCATCTGTTTGATGTTCCAGATCTGCAGAGAAACAACAGTTTCATATTAACACGGTGATACAGAGAAAACTAGAAAAGCACTGGGAGAGCGCAGACCTGGGCCCAGCGGACATATTGTAGAAAGTACTAGGTCTGTATCCTTAAAAAAATCCTGGATCCAGAAGGTAATCCAGATCCCCCCCCAAAATCGAATCGAGTCTTCCTTGGGTCATTTCTGATCTTTCCTGAAAATGTCATCAAAATCCATCCATACATTTTTGAGTTATCCTGCTAACAGACAGACAGACCCCGATGAAAACATTGGTGGAGGTAATAAACTGAGTTCTTGGTTCTCCAGAAAGATTCTTGATTATCAGACTTCTCTCAAAGCAGCTGGTACCTTTCAACACCATTCAGAAGCTCTTTCAAGTTCCAAACCAGAAGAACTTTGAGGAACACTTTGCAGTCTTTACTCTCAATGTTTGTATTTTAAAATTAAAACATATTGGATTTTGATTGGAGGGCTTGTTTCTTACTTTTAATCCAGTCATACATGAAAACATGGTCAATGTCTGTACAGTTACCTCAAAATATTGTTTTAAGTGAGTGAACTCACATTCCTCCTTTTAAGAATCTAAACAAGAATTGATAGTAATCAGCTGTTGTTGTCATGGTTACAGAGAGAGGATGATCTGCAGCAGCTCACTTTACAGATATAAGGTAAATTAATTAGTTACACTGACAATATTTCCAGACACAGTGAAGCGTACAACTGTCACAGACAAAGAGGTCACATGAAGATGATTCTGTGGACCTGGACCAGGTCAGCAAGGGGACAGGTGAGCTGCTTTATATTAGAGCACATTTGATCAGGATTTGAACAGGATTAGGATCTCATTCAGGTCAACTATCAAGACTGACTAAACACCTGATAACTGCACTCACCTGAACTGTCGTACTGACTAAACACTTGATGAATTCACTCACCTGAACCAGATCCTGAGTTAGACTGACTCAGTGTGTCCTAATCCTAGTCCTAGACAAAACTTTTATAATGTATTCATATAAAATACATTTAGAAAGAATATTACCTTTCTAACTTTTGTCAAAATCAGCAGTTAAAAAAGTATCTGTGAAACAAGTTTTCTACAAATATTAAAAAATAATAAATAAGCCATTTTCTGCACTGTTTTAGCCACAAGTTTTTTTGTCCCATAATTCAAAAACTAACAACAACAACAACAAGTCAAGATAATCCTGATGGCTCCAAAAGTACTTTTTGGACATTTTTAAATACAGTGACAATCATCATTATGGTGCTATATTTCACACAATTCCGATATGAAATATTCTTTTTTGTTGACCCTAAAAACAGGATTTAATGTTCTCTCACTCTTTCCGTCCATCAGTCATGTCCAGTTGTTTCTTTTAACTGCCTCTTCCAGTTTCAGACTGACTACTTTCATGTGACTCATTTTTAGCCCTGTTCATGACATCAGTTTAATTATTGTTGTCAAAATTCGGGTGGTTCCGGCTCGTTCCGTCAGGCTGCTTCGTCAGCAGCTCGTTCATATTCATTATTCAAATTTGCTGGACTCTGATTGGCTAACAAACTAGCCTATGAGAGCAAGGTATACTGTTTCCTGCCCCGCTGCGCATGGTAACATCAGGCGTTCTCTCTTCCTGTTTGCTACGTCTTATGCTAACAGCTTTTAGCAGCAGCATGCTAGGCGTGGTTTCAACTGCCGGAGCTGATAAATACTAACAAACAAAGGAGTTGTGATGAAACAGATACAGGCCGTTCGGACTCGGGAGAACTCGGGTTTTATTGCCACCTGCGTAGTTTGAGAGTTAAAAACGGAAAGAGAAGTTGTTGACCTGTTTTCATACACACTAACCTGTGGAGCTAAAATATTCAACAGAAACCTCAGAAAAACTGTTTTTAATGGAAGGGGCCTTTTTAAAATCGCAAGGGGGGGGGCAAATTATTTTCTTCCTCCTTGGGGGAACGTGAAAGAAAATAATCTACCACCTACTGTAGTGAATGTGCAATAACACTTTTATTCTAGTACGGCAAAAAAGCAGTCACATGCACCCCCCCCCCCCGGCACGGCCCCGTGCCCCACTAATTGAGAAGGACGGGCCAAAAGAGTCCTGTACAAACCATCCATCCATCCTTGCAGAGTTGCACACAAGCCACCAGGTTTCTTTAATAAAGAAGTTTAGTGAATCTCCTCTTCTAGTCTGACTGACAGTTAGCAGCAACAGGCAGTGGGGGTGCAGTGATGCAGTACTGCATGTGACCAGAGAAACACAGACTCTGTCATCTCAATAAAAGGCATTTAAACTACAACGATGATCTGAAGGCAGCAGCAGCTCAGGAGGTAAAGCAGGTCATCCAGTCCAACATGAGGATCACTGATTTGAATCCCAAAGATCTCTTTGCAAAGATCTTTGATCAATACGCTTCTACTGCTTGTTGCCTGGTGGTCAGACAGCTCAGTGGCACCTGTGCAATCACAGCCTCACTGTGAGCTCAGCAATAAAACACAATTTAAACACTTTCCAGAGAACACACAAAGTGCATTTTACCAATTTTGGTGCAGAAAGTTGTGCACAAGCTGTAAATGTAATAACTGACATGCCAAATTTAAGAACCAAGATCACACAAGAACTCCAATATTATTAGTGTAATCCTGCCACTATAGATGGGCTGAAGGGCCACATGTGTCCTTCTGAGCCACAGGCTGATGACCCCTGACACAGACCCTAGTTCTGAATCGTTATTTGGCTCAGTATGAATGTTTGCGAATGCAGTGGTGAGTGACATCATGTGATGTCATCAGTCTTCTTATAACATACTCTACAACACGGATTAAACAGACAGTGCAATCTGCAACCGGAAAGTATGTCAAACTTCTAAAATCAGCTGGAACTTTACATAAGCCGGTTCTAAACTGGACCTGCAGCTCCACCATGAGGGGAAACCATTCATGTTCATTAAAGAGCATTGTGCTTTTAAAGCTTCTTCAAGTTTCAACAAGAAACTCCACAGCAGTTTCACACACAACATATGCAGCACCTTTTATTCTCGCCTATATATCAACATGGTGAGGACAGGAGGGATTTTGTGCCCCCACCTGTCAATCAAACTCCTACTCTTCTGACTATGACCCTGTATAACTAATGCTGGTTTCCTGGGAACAGCTGAACAGTAGCAGGGTGAGTGGAAACACTTATTCAGCAATGAGTCTGGGAAAGAAAAGGGATAAATTCATTTCCATTTCATAGACAAAAGGTGAGACACTTCCCACTTCTTCTACTGTCCAATCACAGACTGTATTAACAACTTGAAGACCAATCTGCTTTCAGAGCAAATACCATGCAAGGATCTACTGTAGATCCAAGCCTACAGTGTTTGATTGGGAAAATAACTGAAACAGAAGACAACAAAGCATGAGTCTAAAGCTGGAGGCTCAGTGATTCCAACAAAGTCTCTCGGGTTCCGTTCTCGGCCAGAACTTTCAGCATTACTTCTAGGTTACAGAGCAGCAGGAATAGAGGAGTCTACCGTGAAATTTCATTGTTTTTGTGAGACTTCAATGCTGACAGTTTCACTTGTTAGAGGCGCTATAATGTCACTACAATGTTTTTCTACAAGCTCCACTTCTACGACGTAGAAGCAGAGTAACAAGCCGAGATATAATCAGAGCAACACAGAGCAACAAGCAGAGCAACAAGAGATACAGACAGAGCAAAAACCAGAACAACAGCAGATTAATAGCAGAGCAACAAGCAGAGATACAGACAGAGTAATGACTAGAGCAACAACCAGAGCAACAGCAGATCATCCAGCAGAGCAGCCAATGTTTGCAGTCAGATGTAGTGGGATGTTAGTGAGGGACACGCTGATGCTGGAACAGCTTCATTTCATACCTTCATGAATAAGATTAGTAAAATCTGCAGGATTTCTTGAGACTTGCTCTAGTTTTTGGCTCCTGAACATGGAAGACACATGTTGGATTTGACCTTTCAGCATTGAGACGTGAAGAGGTCTGATTGTGAGGCCTGTGTATGTAGAAGGCAGTCTGACCACAGACTTCTAAACTTTGGAGAACTGAATCTCAGTAAAGTAAACATAAATGCCTCCGATCTGTTCTTCCTTTCCCTGGATGCTTTGATCATGAACTTCTGAAGCATCCTGATGTGGGATGCAGGATGCAGAGGTCCTCCTCTGACCAGCACACACATCCTGGCTGCACCTGGGCTTTACCTGGGAACACGGCCTGACTGATGCTGACTGCTAATACTAACAACACAAACATCAGGAGCAGGGCTCGAGCCTCCATCACCATCATCATCATCATCATCATCATCATCATCAGCGTTCACAGTGAGTCAGTATAAACGGACCACAGTCCCGCACGATGCATTACAAAGAGCTGCCGTTACTTGTCTTTGTTGTGTCAACAACGAAGTGTGCGCGTGCTGCTGCCGCACCAGGCTGCAGCGGCATAAACCCGAACCCGGAGCCCCGAACCTGGAGCGACTGGAACAAACCAGGCCCGGTATAAACGCTTCCTCTCCGGCTCGCGCTGTTCTGTCGCATCTTCCTGCTCGCTGAAAGCCGTTAACGGCCTGTGCTCAGCTAAAACCAGCTGTCCCCTTTTGGTGCATCGTCCCGCACCCTGCACCGTACCCCCCCTCCCCCCACCCCCCCACGAGCTGCGTTACAGCCGGTGAATCCCAAACGTTTCCAGCCAATTAGCCCCACTCGGAACCAGCCGTCCCCGGTAAGCTAGGTGCCGCTTCCCAGCTCCGCCGCAGCGCATACCTCCTCATCCTGCGGACCTCCGGGAATCCCCGACGAGCACGAAGAGTCCAAGCCCGCGCCCAGCTCCTCCAGGCCGCGGTCCCTGCCCGGTTCCAGCTCCGTGGTGTCTCCGTTAAAGACGGGCGGTGGGGACTCGGCGCTGCTCAACGCCGCCATTTTAAACTGCGAGAAGCTGAGTGGAAAATAATGGAGAGAACCGCAGGCTGGTTCTGTGGACAGGAGGGGGAGACAGAGACACGGGACACGCGCGGAGATCCCACTGCATCCTCTGAGTGGACAGAAGAACTTTCTCCTGCTCACGATGTCAAGACAAAACATCAAATATTCATGTCACATCCAAGATTATTTAAAAACAGTCACATTATGCAAAATAATATAATTCCACAAAGAAATCTGAAGTATTACTAATGTTACAAAATATATAAAACAAGATTAAATAAACCCACAGAATAAAGATGAATGTCCTGAACCAGAACTAAAGCCAGTGAAAAGTGCGTCTGAATCAGGGATTTAAAGTGTTCAGGAGTCAGAAAACAATAATAATACAAATAATAATAATAGTTATAACCACAGAGCAGCTCTCACCTGCAAATGATAAGGATCTCGAACATGATCACGTGCTACCTCTCAGAAAACAGGTCATATTTTTTCATCAATTTAGATAAATTCCTTCACTGTGCAGAAGGCCAACAGATACTCAGAAACAACTGCAGCAAAAAAACATCTGGCCCACACAATGGTAAGAGGTGGCTTAGAATAAGAATGTCTGAGTGCCACCTGGAGGGTTGTCGGTTCTATCCCGGCCTCTCCCACCACATGTACCCCTCAGGACTCCATTGAAATATAAACTATTTATCTCAATAGGACTTCAGTAGCTGATGTTACTTTCATGCAGCATTTACAGTAGCTCTGTTCCTCATTACTGTCAGATACAAATATTATATATTTTCTCCATGAAAATATGAGGGTATTCTCTACTAATATATAACTAACCCTTATTTCCCATCATAATGTGATCTTACAATAACAAAGATTCAATCCTGGATATGGACGGTTTGTCTGATTTTTTGGATTGTGGATTTATTTGGACTCTGGTCAGTCCTGCTCAACAGTGGACTCAGAGCTGCTGAGGGAGTCATGGGAGTTTTGATCTATGGTCCACTTCTGTTTTGTGGATTTGGAGAAGGGTTACAACTGTGGGAATGTTGGGTTCCAAGAACTATCAAGTTCCTAAACAATCAAATCAAGAGCTGTATCCTCCTTCACCGCACTAACTCATGCTCATGGGACATGGCAGGGCTACACCATGTCACTGATCCTTTCTAGAATAGCATAACATGGTGGCAGCTTGTTGGAGTAACTCTGGGATTTTACTTGCAGTTTTTTTCCTTTTTTGAGTGTTTATGCTTGTTTTCTTTTTGTAAACGTCACTCTTTTTTAATTATTTTTTACTCTGGTTTGGATTGAAGGATTTTTGCTGAATTTGCTACTGTTTTGTCCCTTGTTATGATGTGTAACCATAGCAACGAGAGACTTCTTATGGACATTTCTAAGGCTCAAATACTAAAACTGAGACCCCAAAATCCCTGATGAGTTAAAGAGAAGAAGATGTGGATGCAGAGCAGGTTTAAAGGGAAGAGACAAAAAGAAGAAGTTTAACCTCCTTTTTCATCAGAAATACACACAAATGTAAACACCTGCAGCCACCTCTTGGGGGGAGGAGCATCAGACCAGGTGATCCAAATGAGGATGAAGAACATGATGGAAAGCCTTCATCATCATCCTCAAAACACAAGTAACTAAACAACAGTTTGTTTTCAATCAGAAGCTCCTTCAGATCCAACACAGACCACAACAGGAGATCCTTCCTGTCCACAGCTAGAACCCTCTACAGGAGATCCTTCCTGTCCACAGCTAGAACCCTCTACAGGAGATCCTTCCTGTCCACAGCTAGAACCCTCTACAGGAGATCCTTCCTGTCCACAGCTAGAACCCTCTACAGGAGATCCTTCCTGTCCACAGCTAGAACCCTCTAGAGATCCTTCCTGTCCACAGCTAGAACCCTCTACAGGAGATCCTTCCTGTCCACAGCTAGAACCCTCTAGAATGACTCACTGAAGAAACACTGACTCACTACAACGTCTCATTTACCTTCAGAGATTCATGAAGTCTGATTGAATTTGAATTGTGGTGTTCATGGACCTGTGGTGAGAAGGGTGCCTGGTTTGGGAACCTCGGGTTCTCGTCTCTGCTTTTTGCAGATGATGTGGTTCTGTGGATTTCTTTAAACCTTATTCTTTATCGAATAAGAACTCCTCCCCCACGTGACGTCATTTCAACCCTTTTTCGACTCGTTCCCACAAACTGAAATTCGTATCCACAGAGAAGAGAAGACTTCGTAGTCTAGAAAGTTAGTGTTGCATTCACAGCTTTTAGATTCATACTCACACGCAAATAATTCTAATCCACACAATTTCTCAGACTCACATGACAGCAAAGTTTGTGTACAAGACTTCTATTGACATAGAAATACGAGTACGAATGTTAAAATCATGTGCATGCCTTTTTGACAGCTATCTTATCCGATAATTCTTCAGTGTGCACTAAGTTGTTCGCAGCTCATTGTGAAGTGACCAGGATGAGAGTCAGCTCTTCCAAATCTGGAAAAATATATAGTGGCAAAAGATGGAACCCTTTTCAGGTTGGTGTCTTTTCCCTAAGCTAAGGAGTTCACATATCTTGGTGTCCTGACGAGTGATGGCAGAACAGAATATGAGATGGACTGATGGATTATTTGGTGGAAGCCTGTCATGTATCTGAGCAGCCCATGTCAACTTCACCTGTTCATCCTGGTCCAGTCAGTAACCGTTCTCGCCTGCGCTCCCTTGACACTATCATTGTGGTCACCTGTCTCCACCCTTCTATAAGCAGTGCGAGAACAGTTCCTAGTTGCCAGTTAGTTGAATGCTTTATGCCACTAGCTACCTTGTTTTACTAGTCCGTCTGATTTCTCCTGTTCTGTGTCAATTCAATAAAATAATACAAGTTTATTCCCTAAAAATTCAAAAGCTTACTGACTGTCAGCTTTTTCATTCAAGTCCACCATGTTGTATTGGAAGGTGCTCATGTATTGCTTGAAAACATAATTTTTTTGTGATGTTTGTGAGACATAATAAAAAAGAAATCCACACGAGAGGGACATATGTGGGGAAATAAAACAGAACAATAATCTTCAGAGTATTTCCATATAAAGCAGGTTAGCCATTTTAAACTAGCTGGCAGCTGAGTTGGAATTTATTAAATATATTTTCAGGAGATTAAACAAACACTCAGGAAGAAAACTGCTGCTCATATAATTCAACATCAGGTCAGGAAGGATTTGCATCCTGACTGAAACATGATATAAGGTATATTGTATAAGATCGTTCAATTCAATTTAATTCCATTTTATTTATATACTGTTCAAAACAATAGTAATCTCAAGGCACTTTACAGAAAATAATCCAGTTCACATCAACAGGTCTAGATTGTTTAATGAAATTCACATGAAAGTTGTAAAATTATCAGTAAGATCGTCAGTTTGTGAGGCTGTAAAATTTTTGCAGCTGCCCTCTGATATATTATTCTTTTGGACTGAAGATAAAACTAATAGAATAGATTATTTAAATTTAGTTACAGAATTTTCTGATAAACAACTGCAGAATTATATTTTCTATCTGGAGCTGTAAAGTATGTTATTATAAACATAAAAGGTTATTAAAAATGATTTGACAAGACAAGGTTGTGAGGAAATACTATTAGCTGCCTGTCAGCAGAAGATCGAGAGAATGATGAAGATATAGTGAGTTGGTTTGTGAACATTTTGGGAAAAACAAGACAACAAGTCTAAAAGAGTCTAAAATAGTCTAAAAGATAAATAAATGCTATAATATATAATTAACATCAACATGAACGTTGGCATCTCCGATAATGATTTTATCAGTATTCAAAAATAAAAGTCTGACAGTCTGAAAATTCGGACAAAGACTCAGAAAAAGTAGCTGGAATAGAATGAAGCATCTGTGAGAAGCCGAATATCAAAGGCTGAAAGAGAAAATAGAGAAGTCATGAAAAATCAAGACCTCTGTGGTACCAGCGTTCATCGGGTCACTCATTGCTGTGACCACCAAACTGGGGAGAGACTCCAAAAAGGGACAAGAACACAGATCTATGTCCAAAAGAGAACAATTATAAAAACAGCTAAGATAGAACCCTAATCTTGCAGACTTCTGCTAGACATGAGGACATGAGCTCCCAGGTCTCAGACTCAAGCTTTCAGGTCTCTGGTCAAGGTGTCCTCTACGAGGACTCAAGCTCCTAGGCCTCTGCAGAGGACCCAATCTTGTAGAGGACGTAACATGTAAGAAATAAAGTTTTTTTTTCATGTATAAAAACTCTGAGCTTCTTCCATAAAGGTTATTGTACTTCCCCTCCTAGCTCCGGTTGTAAATGGCAATAAAACTCTCACTCCAACTTTCATTCAAGTTTTCTTAGAGGATCAAAACTAAAAGAAACTTATTTGGAACATTGAAGTCGTTTATTGTTTCATTATAAACTTTTATGAACGGAACCAAAGCTTTTATATAATGTTAACAATTTTAAAACCGTCTTTATAAAGATGTACTGTTTTATTGACGCAACTTGACATGAAGGGTTAGTGCCCAGTAACAAAACGCCACTCTGATGCCCCCACGCTGTTAAGCCCCACCAGGCCCAGGTTTTACGCGCATGCTCAAAGGGCTAGTGTTGAGTAAGAGGTCAGGGTTCCATAGACAGGGTTTGAGCATAACAGGTTACAGGGTGGACTCAATGATATATTTATAGTAAATAATACAATAATATAAACGTCATTTGTGGACACGTGATATATGGGCTTGACAACGGTGGGGCATGAGACTGTGGCGGGCAGCCGGAAGTGCTTTGAACATTTATGTCCGGGAGGTGGCAGTAGTGCAGGATGTTTTCCAAACACTAAGAAGAAGAAGAATTGCATTCTGCGCGTTCAGGACAAGATATAAAGGTTATTTTGAGCTGAAGAGAAGTGACAGACCCTCAAGGATCTTCTAGTCCCCGATCTCCCGGTTTTACTTCTTCTGACCCGACGGTGAGCTGCTGGATCTGGTGGGTGACCGATAGAACTACGGAGCGCCTGAGTGGTCAAAGGCGGTACATTTGCAACACAGTGGGCGACGTGACTGACCAGATAATAACTGTTAAAGTATTTGGTTTTCTTTTGGGTTCAGGTGAGCGGTAAAAGTTCGGGTGTCTCAGTCATGACCACCTTGTCCAGCTATGCAGTGCGGATGGCTCGTCTGAGCTCCAGGATCTTTGGAGAAGTTGTACACCCAACAGATTCCAAATCAATGAAGGTGGTCCAGCTGTTTCAGGAGCCCCCCATGGCCAAGAGGAAGGAGGTTTATGACTGGTACCCACAGCACAAGATTTACTACGCCATGACCCAGAAGCTGCGCTTCATGGGCCTGTTCAGGTAAAACATCTCACCTTGTTCACAAGCAGCTTCTCTTTCTTCTGTCTGCATGATCAATTCAAACCAGATCTGATGCTCATTTTTATACTTTTTACTATCTCAGAGAAAAATCTAAGCAGGTGTACCTTTACAGACCTGTGCAGGCCGAGTCCGTAACCTGCTTAGTTTGAACTGAAGGCCTGTGGTTCCAGTATGATGCTGTAAATCCACCTGCACAGTCTCCCACATATAAACAAACACAAACTTTTTTCTTGAGCCTTTATGCTGCTATTAAAGCCTCAGTCACAATAACCCGTACGAACGGCTGTGAACAGGCTACAAAAGATTTTTGGACTATCTCCTACGGCCTCCTTAATGCGGCTTGATTAGAATCTAATGTTAGCGGCTTGTGTGGAAGATCACAACAAGGTTGATGGTCCAAGATTTTCCATGAATGCGCCACTAAAACCCTGAGTAGGAATGCTGGTGTAATGCCTTCAAAACAACCTGTGCGCAGCGCGCTGTGATCGTGGAGTATTTATCATTTCAGAAGTAAATTAAAAGTAGAGAACTGCATGTTTTCACAAGGATAGAAAATAAACTGTAACAAAAAGCTGTCGTTTCAAGGAAATTACAGTCCTCGTTTTTCATGATGCGCGAGGCGACATGATGGAATAGCTTGTTAAAGGTGTTACAGTATCTTCTGACATGGGGTCCAGGTCATGGAACTGAATCTGGTTCTGGCTGTAGAGGTGCTGCTTCTGGATCCAGTCCTGCACCCCCCAGCATGGCGTCTTCTCTCCGGGTCCTCAAAGGCAGCAGCTACAGCTGGTAGATCTTCATCCTGCAGCTGGAGTCTCTCTGTATTATTCTCATCTTGAAAATTAGAAGTTTTCCGCAACTTACAGAGCAGATGTGACGATCAACTCACAGAATTTTAAAGATACTGGACAGCTGCTGCGTATATTCCCTGACAAAATGTGCCGACAGCTGAAGGGGGGGGGGCGTTCATGGGTCTCACGACAAAAAACGTGTTGCATCGTCATCAGTAGACCAGAGGAAGGTTCCAACACAACCATATGAATAGAGCCAGAACTCTGCAGCCAGCGTACGGCTGAAAATCACCTCATATTCTCAAGCTGCTGTCATAACTTCCTGTAGGAAACAGAGCTCGCCTCCAGTATAGTTGACAAACTCCAGATTTAGTAGGAAACGGGAGAATCATGACCAGATTGAGGCAGAAAATGTTAAGTGATACTCAGTAGACTGATGATGAACCATGTCAGCCTTAAAATTTGTTCTTTTCCAGAGACGAGCATGAGGACTTCAAGGAAGAGATGCGTCGTCTGAGGAAACTACGAGGCAAAGGAAAACCAAAGAAAGGAGAAGGGAAAAGAGCGAGCAAGAAGAAGTGAAGTACAACATGTCCTCCGCTGTGCAGACAGACGACCAGCTGGAAGCCGATGCTAAAGACTGTCACTTCTTCCAGTTTCTCATTTGGAATTTTTCAGCCAGCTGGAATATGTTGAATGAGTGTTTGTTGATGAAGAAGTTATATTTATGTTAAAGATGGAGAGAAACTTCAACATATGACAACAGAGTCAATAATAAGCAGCTTGAAGTTGTTTTTATGATTCATACTTTTGGACCAAATGATGGTCTTTTGTCTACATTGGGTCAAAGGTCACACTAACTGTATGTACATGAAAATGTATAAAACATTAGAAAGTTAATATTTTAAAAATAAAATCTGAGAGTTCCAAATTTCTTTGTTTAAATTAATAAAGAAACATCTGTATAATTCAGTCATGTTCATTTACTGTGCTGTGAAGAGGATGATGAGGGTTTTTCATCATGTTCTTCATCCTTCTTTGGACTGTTAACTCAAGAGGATCCAGAACAGAACCAGCCGGTTTGTTCAGCCTCTTTACATCACCTGCCTGATGCTCCGCCCCCAACAGGTGACTGTAGGTGTGATCACACTCTCCACAACAGACTTATAAAAGATCTTCAACATCTTGCTGCAAACGTTGAAGGATCTAAGTTTCCTGAGGAAGTCCAGTCTGTTCTGTCCCTTCCTAAAAACAGCAGTTCTCACCAGTTCTCTGTACTCAGTCTCTTGTCCATCTCTGATCCAACCAACAACTGCAGAGTCTTAAGAGTGTTTTTGTAGATAGCAGGACTCTGACCTGTACTGAAAGTCTGAGGTGTACAGAGTGAAACAGAATGGTGAGAGTACAGTCCCCTGTGGTGCTCCAGGTCAGATGTACAACTCTCCAGTCTCTCAAACTGTGGTCTGTTTGTGAGGTAGTCCTTAACCCAGGTGATTGTGGAGGCATCTACCTGTGTCTCCTGGAGTTTTTGACTCAAACAGGCTGAATTGTGTTAAATAAACTGGAGAAATAATAAAACATGATTCTCACAGTGCTGCCTGCTTTGTCCAGATGACAGTGGGTTGGTTGAAGCAGGTGTATGATGGCGTCTTCCACTCCAACTCCACGTTGAGAAATAAACTGCAACAAGTCCTGAAAGGTTCTTATTTGGTTATTTAGGTGACTTTCATGATGTAGGATATCAGAGCAAAAGTCTAGACCTGCCGATGTGAATCTGCTCCTCTTGATGTAAGTTGAATTTACTGTATCATGATGTTTGTTATGAACTAGCTTCATATAAATAAATTCAAATAAAGCGTAACCGAAAACTGAGAATAAAAGACAGAATGAAAATAAATAACCCCCCGTCACTTAAATCAGACATCGTTGTTTACAACTTGCTCTGGTAGCTCAGGAGGTCGAGCAGCTTGTCTGATTACTGGATGTTCCCCAGTTCAAATCCTGTTTCTTGTCCACCCCAAAATGATCCACAGCTAATCATGTGGCATCTTTCTGTGTAAGATTATTTCTCTATGACTTTGTTACTGATGAAAAGTTATTTCTGTGAAATCCGTCCTCTCTCGACTCCTCCCAAAACTAAAACATGTTCCACGCTTTCCAGATCAGGACAGCTTCAGATCTGCTACTGAAGTCTCCAGGATAAAACAGTGAAGGTATTGATGTAAAAGAGTCTGAACAGTTAACACATGTAACCAGGGGCGCAGATAGGATTTTGAGACTGGGGGGTACCCAGCTGTCAGCCAATGATGGTTAACAAAGGTCTACATAATCAACAATAGCAGTATGTGTTGAAACTATTATTTGTC
>SSNP01000100.1:736031-897896 GCA_006937955.1 Pachypanchax playfairii
GGGGGTAGCTGCACATTAGCGTCAGGTGATGGTGAAAGACAGCTGTCACTTCCTCTAATTCCTGTTAATGAAGATTCAGTAATTCAGATCTCATCCTTAATTCCGATCAGACGCTGGAGTTTAATTTGCTCTTCAAACGCATCCTGATTCCTGCATTTAAATTATTCAGACAGCCAGGACTCATGTTTCCTGTGAGTGAGCTGTGGGCGTGGCCAAAGTCACAGAAACCTGAAATCATTGGCGTTGCACCAGGTGGGCTGTAGCTTGTGCCAGTCAGGATGAATGTTACTGTTCTCATTCCTAGCTGAAACAAGAGACACAGTGTGTGTGTGTGTGTGGATCCGGGTTTAGTTACCTGTTAAGTGCATTTGAGAGAATCACCTGCATTGTGAGGACCACTAGTCCTCATTGGCAGAATGTAATTTTGGGGCTTTGGGGTTCAAGATATGAACTGATTCAGATCAGAGTCAGAGGGCTAATGAATGAAGGTCTGTGCAAAGTTCCTGTCAGTACAGATAAGTAAACCTGTATGCATGAGAGCAGCTGCTGGGTCTTCTTTAGAGGACCCCTCAGTGGCCTTGATAGGAACCATCTGCAGTAACAGGCAGTTAGAAGGTCTCCACAGAGGAGTGGGAACTGCTCTCAGCTTCATCACTATGAAAAAGCCCCGTGTAGTAGCATCTGATCCGCTGATGAACACAGCCAGTCCCCATGTGTTCATGTGCACGTGCACCACAGATCAGCTACACCAGGGTCTCGTTTTAAAGGTGACACACTTTTCTCTGTGATGTTTCAGCATATTTCATGTTGGGCTGAAGCACACAGAGTGTCTGCCTGGTAAACTCTAACCAACTTGACTCCAGTAGTAGTTTGATCTGAGGAGACATTCGTTTTACTTCCAGCTGGTTTACAGTCTCACAGTGACAGCTGTTTACCATTAGCCTGCAGCAGGACCATCACCAACTACTGATGAGTCTCCAGACTGGAAGAACTCCTGTTACAGCTTGTAGAAACAACAGTATCCAGGTGTGGTTAGCACTGTGTGGAGCTGATCTCTGATCAGACAATAAATCTAGAGCTGGGCGATATAAGAATATTTCATATCGTGATGTTTTTTTTCATTTCAGGCAATAACGATATATATCACGATATAAGCCAAATAACTATATTTGTAAGATTTAAATGTGCCGTTGCTCAAAAGTAAAATGTGAAATAATCAGCAGCTTGTTTTGATTTAGACATTTATTTCCCATAATAAGTTCAACAGGGCAGATGTACTTAAGGAACATGAGACTACGTCGCTATGTCTCTTAGCTTTGTCATATGGTAAGACGCTGGAGAAAGCCGACTCAATTGACTGTTGCTGCGTCGCAGGGATTCTCCTGTTTGTTATCGATGACGAATTAGTGCTTTCAGTCAAAGATTGAGCTCTAGTGGGTGGCACTGCTTCAGGTGATAAAAAAGGTTTGTTGTATTTCCAGACTTTGTGGAACATGATTTTGGCACAATTTACAGCGCGCTACTCTGTTTTTTATCAGACTTCAAATAGCTGAAATACCTCCACACTACGGAACTTCTCTTGCCTTTCCTTTCAACAATCTCTCCGGCATTGGAACCGTCATCTGTGTTCTCTTCGGTAACCTGGTCACCCAAACTCTTGGTCGGCACACTCATTTCCTCCATTACCAAGGCTGCTGGCTGCATCGAAAACAAATACACAGAAAGTTAGAGCGGTCGTCCTCCAATTTGAAGGTTGGTGGATCGATCCCAGCTTCCACCGCCACATGTTGAAGTGTCCTTGGGCAAGACACTGAACCCCATGTTGCCCCCTGATCTGCGTATCGGGTTGTGTGAGTGTTAGCCCCTCCCCTCTCCCGTGTGAATGGGTGAATGACAAAAAAACTGTAGTGTAAAGCGCTTTGGGGGTCGTAGGACCTAATTAAGGCGCTATACAAGTGCACGCCATTTACATGTGTGGCTTGGCACTTGTGCTGTACATATCAAGTCACATGACATGACACCGCGGCTGTGATTGGATCGTCTCTGCGCTACTTAATGTGGATTGGCTGTTCTTATGTTTTTTTAAGAGAGGAAGAGAAAGAGATGACGTCTATCGCAATAGTTTCATTTTCTATCGAGAAAAAGTTATTTCACTTTACACATCGTTCAGCTCTACGTGAAGGTGTGACGTGCTGTGGAAGTGGTCTGTGTTCTGGTGCTGAGACTTTCTTTTTAAGGACTTTTCAGATGCACAGACAGGAGAAAACAGCAGGAAATGCTTCATTTGACTGTATTTCTGATATTCGAGTCAAACGACAGACACAAACTGGCATCATTATCTGCTCCACAAGATGCCATTTTAATTCATCAATGTTGGGTTATGTAACACACTGACATTTGGAAATGACATCATTTATTTTTCTAGCACGAGGCTCATCATGGATTCATCTGAACTGTGTGAGGTTTGGATCCTGCACGTGGATCTCTGGTTCTGAACAGAGCAGTTCTCTACAGGTCTGGCGTGGTTCTCATTTGGGTTGAACTGGATCAGTAACCGATTAATCTCTTTTTTTTTTTTCATTTAAAGAAACATGTGACATGATCGATTACCCCATGACATCACGCTCTAATGCTAAACAGCAATTAAGGAAGATTTGCTGTGAATTCCAGATTTGGCGCTGAATGGGCTGATGAATGTTTCGGCAACACGGGACACGTCACATGCATGTAGACCACATACCGGTCCATGTCTCAGAAGCAAGGCCCCGCCCTGCTGTCTGAAACAGGAAGTAGAGTAGATTTTATTTTGATTTCAAATAACGGAGTCCGATACACAAGCCACCGCCGAACATCAGCTGTTCTGTGAACCTGTTCATTAAAACAAGGTTATTATTGTAAAAACATTTCTCACTTTGAAGATGTTTAACAGGTACGTCACTAACAAGGAGGATAACAACGGGCAGACAGCTGCTACCAACAGAAACATGTATGTGATTAGACTGTTTTACATACAGTATTGTGCAAAAGTTTTAAACAGGACATGGATGAAATACTGCATAATAAGAATCATTTCACAACTATAAATTATAGCCTGATCTGTAGATTTATAGATGTCTCCAAGTAGTGACCGAGTTCCTTCACAAACAGCTGCTCACACCAAATATTGATTTCATTTAGATTTTTGTCCACTGCCTAAAACTTTTGCACATTGCTGCACATGAAGGAATGTGACGTCTTCAGACAGATTCAGTGCATCAGATCATTTTTTTTAGTTGATCACTTCAGTTCCCTGACTGTGAAGTCCTGTTGAAGCTGCAACTAGGTCAGTGCTGCACCACCGCCTGACTGTCCACCTCAGCTCATGTGGATAATCCACACTGTTAGCATATGCTAGCTTGATTTTTTGGTGGTTTAACTGAGCGTGAAGAGGAGCGGCCTGTCCTCTCACTCTCCATCAGAAAGACGAAGAAGCAGGAGTCTAACATCACGCCGCAAAACGGATTTGGATGAAAAGTGGGAAGGAAAACGGGATAGATGGAGGGGAAACCAGTGATAGCTGCAGGACATGGAGGAGGATGGAGGATTACACCAAGTGGGGTGGGGGTGGGGAGGTTCCAGCTGTCGTTGTTCTGACAGGAAAAGGCCTTTTGAGTTCTTATCAAGACACTCACAGTCCTGTCCAAACAGAAGGAGCAGAACTAGACCTGGACTGGATTATCACCCAATGAGATGTCACAGGAGGATAAAGTTGCATCAGAAATCTGGTTGGATGGAACAACCAGGACAAGAACTCCTGGACTCACTGGAGAAGTTAAACCTCACAGCTGGTCTGGGATCAGAGTCTCTCCTGATGGGTTGGAGGAGGCAGCGGGCGAGATTGGTAGATTGATAGACAGATTGATAGATTGATGATTGATACGTCACACCACATAGCTGCAACGGTTCAAACAGAACTAATAAAACAGGATTCGGTCTTCGTGGCTGCTGACATGGCTCATTAACATGACAAGAACAGCTTTGCACTCTGGGTAAATCTGATCCTTTTACAGATTTATCTGGAGGAGTCCAGAGCCACCGCTCGGCTCTGCTCTGCTCAGCGTAAAGACATGCTCAATGTGAAGCTGCTCTGTCTCCATAACCGCAGGCCGAATCCGAGACGGACAGATGAGAAGGAAGAGGCATGTTTCCCTGCAGCCAACATCCATGTTTGATGACCTCACGCTCCCTCCCACAGATCAGCCATGCGAGTGCAGACACACTCTGCTCCATATCACCGAGCATGTGCAGAATGTGCTGCTGCTTGTGCACCCCCCCCACACACACACAGAGGACAAATCCCTCCGCAACCTTTTGGATCTTATTCTTTGCATCCTCATTAAAGCTGCTGCATGTTGCTGAACCTTCATGGAGATGTTCGATTTCATGAAATAAAAGAGTCTTTAGAACAACGATGACATCATTGTGTATGTTATTCTGCTTTCTGGGAGTTTGTAGTTTCACACCTGCACTCAGGTTTGAAGCCGACCTTCTGCTCCCTCAGCATATTTACTGTCAGGTCTTAATGTTTCACATCTTTGCCTCCTCTTGGTCGGCAACCTGTCACGCTAAGTTTTCCGCTTTGTTTAGCAAAGTCATTTTCTTCTACCTGCATGTGACAGACTGAGTCCTAATCTGAACAGGGTCCATCCTTCTGGAATGAGCGTGCTGTGTGGTTTCACTGTAAAGCATCACCCTCTTTGCTCCAGAACAAACACGCCCCCCTCTTTTCTCCGAGGCACTCTGGAGTCTGTGTTTGAAGTTCACTGAGTCTCGACCTGCAGTTCATCAGGATGCAGCTGCCTCCGGCCTGCAGCGCCATCTGATGTGGGAAAATTACCCATGAGTGCACTCAGTGAATAATTAGGAGAAAGTAAATCATTCAGTAATTTTGTTGCCTCTGTTTCACCTCGAATGTTTCTGATTTAGTTACTGAGCTAATTAAAAATCAGCAGTCTAAAATATTTTGCAGTAAGTTTATTATGTAAAAAAAAACTGAACTTATTGAAAGAAAAGATGTTAATAACATTCTGAAAGATGGTGATAGTGTTGACTGGTGTTCACCAGGATGTTGCAACACTCTGGACTCACGACAACAGGAAATGCATCTGATGTAAAACACTTAGCTGCATACCGCTGCACAGACGCCCCTGATGCCTTCAGGATGAAAATCCCGTTTGATTTGACATCAGTGGACATTTGGTCCTTTAGAAGGCAGCTCTGTCTCCTGCAGCGCCTCTCCAGACTCATCGTCCTCTGGTTCATTTAATCAATGCCTTATCGAGTCAGAGTGTGCTGTGGGCATGGAGGAAGAGCTGGCATCAATCACATCCTTATTCTGCCTGTCCAAAGACTGGCTTTCTGTGAGGAGGGAGAGCAGATGAAAGGAGCTTTGTGGCCACAGCTGCCTTCCTCATAAGAAGGGCCTTTTTACTGCTCAGCATCGCTGGATAATACCAGAACTGTGTCGTATAAAAGGACCATTGCTGATGAAGCAGACCATCCAGGCTGCATGTTAAAACGCTGCACTTCTAACATCATCTCACACTAACCAATGAATGAGAGCAGCATCATCATCATGCATTTCACAACAACAACGAAGAAACACCCAGCTTGTTCTTGTTGTCATGGTAACAGCCGGGGCCTGTTTGACAGGTGTTACTGAGTCAGAATGAGCTCCTGGATGAGCTGAGAGGAGCCGGGAGGAGACCTTCGATGCTTCGGGTGAAGAATCAGAGAGTGCGTCCTTCAGTGACTCTGCTGTGGCGTTTGAGTGGAGTGAAGCTGGTTCACACAATAAACCATGAACTGAGCTTCATGTGTTCTGTTTACTGCATCATCTGCTTCTTTCAGTTTCAATTCATCCCAAACATCGTTGTCTTTACTGTCAACTGAAACGGTGAGCCTCATGTTACTGTAACGCATTTACATCTGTAGGAAAGCATGTGACAGGAAGTCACCTGAGCAGCAATGCTAGCGCCAAATCTCTTCAAATGATTTAGACTTTTGAATCTAGTTGATGGAATAACTACAGCTCGAGCTGGTCAACAACCAATCAGAGTTGAGTTTAGCATGATTCCATTGACCTGCTTCTTTTAAAAGAGGCCCTTCCATTAAAAACAGTTTTTCTGATGTTTCTGATGAATATTTTAGCTCCACAGGTGTTCTTACCTTCATAGTTGGTGTGAAAACAGGTCAACGACTTCTCTTTCAGTTTTATCTCTCAAACTACGCAGGTGGTGATAAAACCCGAGTTCTCCCAAGTCCGAACGGCCTGTATCTGTTTCATCACAACTCCTTTGTTCGTTAGTATTCGGCAGCTCCCGCAGTTGAAACCACGCCTAGCATGTGGCTAGCTAAAAGCTGTTAGCATAAGACGTTGCAAACAGGAAGACATGACGTCTGATGTTGCCATGCGGAGCAGGGCAGGAAACAGTATACCTTGCTCTTATAGGCTGGTTTGTTAGCCAATCAGAGTCCAGCAAATTTGAATAATGAATACGAACAAGCTGCTGACGAAGCAGCCTGATGGAACGAGCCGGAACCACCCGAATTTTAATGCAGACAGATTGAAAAGTCTGTTAATCAGTGTTTCCTGGTGTTTTTTAGTTATAAAATGTTTCATATTACTGGTTAATACAAGAAATAACCACAAAGTCCTGAAATTTGTATGAAATGGCCTCTTTAAAAGAAATGTTCTCTGTTCCTGTTATATGTGTCAGGTTGGACCCAAGTGCAGGAAGAATAACAGGAAACTTACAATGAGCTGAAACTGGGAACATGAAGGCAGAAACGTGTGGTGGCTGATAGCGAGGATCTGGTAGGTGATTATAAAATGGGAGCAGCTGAGGAGAGACTAATCAGGATGAAATGATGAGCAGCTGTGACAAACGGAACCACAGCAGAAGGAACTAAATACACTAGAACACAAAGACAGAACAATAAGATCTAAAACTCCACACAAAAGAAAAACATTAAATGAAAACAGAACAAAATAAATCCTGAATATAGAGAGCCCCAGAATGTGAAACAGGAAACAAAATCCCAAAAACCTACAACTGCTGGCATTTGTGAATTAGCACTATATAAATAAACTGAGCTTTTTGTTTGTGGCTTTAATTTTCCATTAACTCTGAATATAAAGAGACAGTTCTTGTGAGCAACACTTCACTTTCATCACATCCAAACAAACGAGTAGAGAAACATGAGAAGGAGAAACGAGCAGAAGGAAATTCTTTTACCTGCTGGGAAGTTTGCTGCTGCTTGACCAGCAGAGCACAGAAAACCACCGAGCGGCGCCTCAGGTCTCAGGTCTCTGGTGGAGGACATGAGGTCTCAGGTCTCTGGTGGAGGACATGAGGTCCCAGGTCTCTGGTAGAGGACATGAGGTCTCTGGTAGAGGACATAAGGTCCCAGGTCTCTGGTAGAGGACATGAGGTCCCAGGTCTCTGGTAGAGGACATGAGGTCCCAGGTCTCTGGTAGAGGACATGAGGTCCCAGGTCTCTGGTAGAGGACATGAGGTCCCATGAGGCCTCTAGCTCTCGAGCTTGAAGGGGAAGAACAACCACCAGGTAGACGAAGGTCACTCAGAGATTTATATAAATATACAGGTGTGTTTTCACCAGTCCTATCACGAAACAGCCTGTTTGTCCTCAACCTCCACTAGCTTCAGGAAAACACTTTACAGTGTGACGTTCACTGTCAATGTTTTCGGGGAGCTGCACAGTGGAGCAGCGGTTAACACCATTACCAGTAAAAAGATCCTGCGGTCGACTCCCACCCCGGATCTTTCTGTGTGAGTTTACATGTTCTCTGCTTGCGTGCGTGAGTTTCCTCTTGGTAATCTGGATTCCTTCCACAAACCAACATCATGCAGACTAACTGATGAAGTTAAATCGTCTCTAGTTCTGAATCTGTGTGAATGGTCTTTTTTCTCTGTGCGGCCTTGTGACGACCTGTCCCGGTGGAACTCCACCTCTCACCTGGAGAGAGACTCCAGATGTGATGGACACTGCTGTCAGTAATTTATAACTGGTACATAGATTCTGTCTTCAGCCTCTCACACATGCTGCAGAACATCCTACTTCTCCCTTGTGGAGAACAGAACCTTTCATATGAGACTTTATAAAGATCAGATGAGTGGGAAGAGCAGCAAATAAAGATGACAGCACTGATTGGCCAATCAGCACAGCAGCTGCTAAGTGGTTTATAGAGATACAGTGTCATAAGTAAATGAGGCCTAGATCACGCCAAAGCATATGAAGAACAGGCTCTGTTGGTTTAAATATGTGGGATAAAGATGGAGCCCAGTCACTTCCTGTTTGACTGATGTAACATTTGTTAACTGTTTCTGTCCTGTTTGAGGTTATTTGCCTTTTTTATTCTCAGTGTTTTCTTTTGAAGCTGTGGCTTAAAATGTTAGCAGATCACTGGAAACTGTTCCAACAGACACAAATGTTTTAATTAGGTGACAGAAATGTGTAAACTGCTTTTGAATGGGCTTTTCTTTATTATTAAAATAGGACAGACCTGAACACGTCTCCTTAAAACTCCCTAAAACAGCATATACTGTAGATAGAAATGATTTAGTCAACAATAACAATATACTTGTTTCTATGCTGGTTTAAATCACATTTATCTGACAGATTCCAGTTTGTTCATAAAAATAATGAATCTGCTTCATGTACTAGAGACGGCCATGGAGTTCCTCAGGGTTCAGTACTTGGACCGATTCTCTTTATTATATATATATATATATACTCAGTTATATCTATCAATGAAACCTGATGAATCCAGTCAGTTACTCAGATTACAAGTTTGTCTTAAAGACATAAGATCTTTGATGACATTTTTCTGTTCTTAAACTCAGAGTTTGTGGTTTTTGGACCTGAGCACTTTAAGAACAAACTGTGTAGTCAGTCACTTACTTTGCTGATCTTCAGCACTAAGCTAATTGCTCAGAGAAGCTGCCCAACAACTAAATGCTTATTATGACTGAGGGAAGTTGTCGCCCTCAGCCTCTCACAGACATCTGATTCACATTACAGGGATCTTTAGCTCTGACCCCCATTGAATATCTGATGGGTTTGGACCCAGATCTCCTCCTCATGTCATACTCAGCGACTGAACACTGCTTTTTAATTTGATCTCCTCCAAGCGAGGCTTTTAATAATAATAAAAATTAACACAATTCACAGACTTTTTACTTTCAGTCATTCAGTTTGAAGCATGTAATCTTGTTTAAAGCAGGACAGACTGTTCAGAATGGTGCTGAAACAGTCCACTCACCGCTTGTTATTTTATTCATAATTTGAAAAACCTTGACAGGCTGATTGTAAAGTCCTGATTTCACTCATCTGGTGGCTTCAGGGAGTCTCTTTCTGTCTGTGTTTGGACTGTTTCTTTGTACTTCTCTCAATGCTGATGAAAACGAGCCATTTATCTTCGTTCCCTCTGCTGTTAGAATCACACAGTGTCTGTGAGCGCAGTCAGCACATGCTTGTGGTTGAGTGGAAGAGCTAAAGGGCAGAATCACTTCAGGGTCAATAATTCAAGTGCTAAAGGAATAATGGTCTTCTCAGCAAAACAAGGCACACTGTTTACTCCCATTGGTCTTGATGGAAAACTAACAAGAGGTTAAATGAGCTGCTGGAGGCTCTGACTTTGTGCTTCCTGAAGCCAATTGCATTATGGGTTATATTCTTTACACGCAATTCATGAAAAACACAATGTAAGACAGATTTTACAGATGAATGCGTCAGCATTAAACACATCCACACACAGCAGCAGCTTTTTATCTTCAGAATGACGAGATTGAAAAGGGAGATGAGCTGCTGTAGCACTCACACACACACACAGACACACACACACACACACACACACACGTGTGTGTTGTGGTATGCTGGTGCACTGCAGCTGGACAATCTGATGCCAAGTGCTGTCAGTGTGTTTGCGTTAGCAGAACTTGTGGATCTCGTTACAAACGCCGAGCAGCACTCCGGGTACTTCCTCCCCTCGCTCGCTCCCATGTCCCAGTGTTGTGACAACAACATGAGACAGATGGGACCACATGGTGACCTCCGAGCAACACTACGCTGTACAGCAGCATCATTTAACCAACAGGAGCTGAGGCTGCAGCGACAGGTGGAAACACCAGGTTTCCTCTGGTTATTCACACACTAAATATTGAGCGATTTCTCATTAAAAAGGTCATTTTTCTGCCACATTCACCACTAAGAGTTGCAAAGGAAATGAAATAAACTCCTCTAACGAGGAACATGTGAAATAACCCAAACAGCAACTGAAGAATTTGCTTACACGGACGGGTTTTCATCTTGTTCTCTGTGTTAGAAGTTGTGAATTTAATTCACTTCCTGAACACTTGCCTTCATTACGCTGGCTGTTCAGGATGCCATGTGGTTGGACCATCTTCATATGCTGCTGCGTTAATTGAATTCCTTTTTCTGATTGTTCATATTAGATTGTGTTAATATGGAATGAGGAGCCTAAATGAGGTCCAAGCAGCTCTCAGTGGGGCGTCTTCTCTCTCAGCAGCAGCAGGAATGAAGCTTTCATTGATTAAGTTTTGCTCCATTTTAGTTTTATCGTGCTTTTCTATGGGGCGTATGTCTTTTTAGAAAAACGACTCGATACGTTTTTAACCTGATACGAACGAACACAGACTGCTCAACAGATTTAATCTGAGTAGTGTCAAGTCAGTGCAACTTCCAGGATTTGGATCAGTATCAGCTGTTTTGGTGTTAATGAAATTAACAATAAATCTGAAAACAGAACGTCTTTATTTGATGGTTCTTCAGTAATTTGCCTTTGAATCAGGTCAGTGTCGCTTCTGGTAGCATGTGGAGAGACCTGGACCCTGCAGAGGTTCTACAGACGGTCCAACTCCACCAGGATGAAACATCAATATGCACCATGTCCTGATGCTGTGGCTGGTGCTGTAGCTGTGTCCAGAACTGAAGCCGGTTTCTGTGCTGGGGTGAGTTCTGGTGCTAGTACTGGTTCTGGTTCCTTATAAAGTAAACTGGTGTTCAACACTCATCCGAAGTTCATCTACCCTCAGTTACCTGAGTGACTGACAGCTGGTCTCAGTACAGTTTAGAGCAGCTTTTCCAGATGCTTTAGATGTCGTGCCTACAGTCATCAGCTGTTTTAGTGATGTGATGAACAGCCTGGAAAATCTCATCTTACTTCACCCTGACCGGGCCCGTATCTGGTCAGACTGTACCACAGCTGAAAGGATAATGAGGATGCAGGACCCAGGTGCAGGTTGGCTCAGGAGTTACACAAACACTGACATCCTGAAAGCAACAAACAGGAGTAAGAGAGGAAAGCAGAGGATCTGACATCAGGTGGTGAAATCATTGGAGTTTGAGTCCTGGAACAGTGAAAGTTGGGTGAGGACAGGTGTTTTATTTAAAGAGGCCCTTCCAATAAAAACGGTTTTTCTGAGGTTTCTGATGAATATTTTAGCTCCACAGGTGTTCTTACCTTCATAGTTGGTGTGAAAACAGGTCAACAACTTCTCTTTCAGTTTTAATATCTCAAACTACGCAGGTGGTGATAACACCCGAGTTCTCCCGAGTCCGAACGGCCTGTATCTGTTTCATCACAACTCCTTTGTTCGTTAGTTTTCATCAGCTCCCGCAGTTGAAACCACGCCTAGCATGCTGCTGGCTAAAAGCTGTAGCATAAGACGTATGAAACAGAAAGACACAACGTCTGATGTTGCCATGTGCAGCGGGGAAGGAAACAGTATACCTTGCTCTCATAGGCTAGTTTGTTAGCCAATCTGAGTCCAGCAAATTAGAATAATGAATAACGAGCTGCAGCTCGAAGCAGCCTGACGGAACGAGCCGAATTTTAATGCAGACAGATTGAAAGGGCTGTAAAACAGTGTTTCTTAATGTTTTTTAGATATAAAATGTTTCATATTACTGGTTAACCATAAAGTCCTGAAATTTGTATGAAAGGGCCTCTTTAAGACTGGAGGAGATGTGGTGGCTGAAAACAAAACCAGGACAAGCCTGAACAAAATGACTCAAAAGGAAAAAAACCTTGAAAACAAATAGAAAATGAACTCAACGTATAGAAACATCAATCCTGACATCACAGTTTCATGCAAAACACAACAGTTTTCTGTTTTAACGAAGGGAGACAAAGTTTTGATTGTCAGGCACCAATACAGTTCATCTCAATTCAAAGTGCCAGTTAATAATAAAATTAATCTCAAGGAACTTCAACACACTGCTCACAAAAAGTTATTTATCTTACAGGTGAAATCTGTCAAAAAAGTTCACACTGCAGTGACGTTACATCGTGAAAGTTCTCTCACGTCATCGAGGTTCTGGGTTCAGAGTTATGAACCTCTAGATGAAGACTCAGCTGATCCCAGAGATTTTCTATGGGATACAGGTCTGGAGACAGTCCAGGTCCCTCCATTGGAGGTACTTCAGTCTCCCTCATGATGAGACCTGGATGATCTTGGAATGAAGATGAAATTACTGTTCCTTTAGTTCAATAACTGGATTTATGATGTTATTCAGGTAGTTTGGACTCATCACTGAACCATCACAAAGTGTAGGACAGTTCTGGACACGCCTGTCCACACTGTAACACCTGCACCATCAAAGGGGACATCCGTGTCTGATGTGACACCTGTTGCTTCTCAGCTCCTTAAATGTTCCTAGAGTTGAACGATCTTCATCCTCTGGTTCCACAGGACTCTGTTTCACAATGAAGCATCATCAGTGTGGGACGTGGACGAAGGATGTCCACTCCTATGTCTTTCTGTATCTTCATTTCAACACAATCCTTCATTCTGAGCAGCACAAACTGGAGACAGGAAGAAACCTCCAGTAGAACCAGAACCAGGAGGAGTTCTACTTTGACCCACTGGGGTCTGAGAGGAAAGAGACCCAGACAAACACAGATGGGTTGAGACACTATGGACGATGGACAGAGAAACAGAGTTAAAGTTAATGGCAGCAATAACAGTTTGTTTTGTTATCCTTATGGGGACCGTCCATTGACTTTCATTGATTTTAGTAAATGGATTTATACCGAAACCAAACCCTTTTACTAACCTTAATCGCTACTGATCTATACCTAACCCTAAGACTAACTAAAACTATTCACACCATACCTATAAACCTAACCCCTAACCCTAAAAAGGGGAGTCCCCCTCATGGGGACCAGGCTTCGGTCCCCAGAAGGATAGTAAATGTCTCAAAACTGGTCCTCAGTAGGGTAGAAAAACAAGATCGTTTCTGCCGTCATCTCAATGCTTTTTGTGTTCTGATTCTTTCCATATTAAAGCCGCTACAGACTCCAGACTGTAAAGTTGAATCTATTGATTCTGATGGTTTGTAATGGAACAACAGCATGTGATCAGCACCACCTGAACGCTTCACAGCCCTCTGAGATAAATCTAACAGTGTATTTTTATACACACTGCTGTCATGACTTCAGAACCAACAGGTCCCACTTTGAAGGATTTTTCTGTTACAACCTACTGAAGAGCTGATAAGTTATTGTTAAGTTACAGGAGACGTTAGTGTTTAACTAACACCCGTCAGAGTTCAGGTGAGACACTGGATCTCCTGATGGTAACAGTAATCACTCTGCAGATCCACTGTGCTTTACAGAGTTACCATGACTCAGCAGATGTTTCAGTGTGAGCAGAGAGATTACAAACAGTTGGTGTTAGTGAACACAGGGTGGCCCAGCTGCAGCCTGACCCGGGTCTCTTGAACCTGCATCCTCACAGCAGGAAGAACAGCATCAACATTAGTCTAATCCCAGGGGTCTGGATCTGTAAGCAGAGGGGACGGGTGGACACAGAGATGAAGTGGGTCATAGAAATGAGGCCATGCAGGGTTTGAAGTGTAGCCTCCTATCTGCCAGAGAGCCGTTTAGCTTAGACGCTAGTGGAGACAGCTGGCGCAGGTTTCCCAACCTCCATTCAGGGTTCTCTAATAAACAAACGGGGTTTTCCTAATTCTCTTTGGTCAGGCAAGGTGAAGAATCACAAACCACAGCAGGTGTTAGCTGATTAATGTACATCTGGGGACTAAACAACAAGAGTTTAGGCTCATGTCACCACTTATTCTAAACATTATTGTAGGATTTTACAGCTTGCAGCTATTTTCTGAGTCTGGTTCCAGCTGAATGCTTTCATGTTTTTACGTTCTAAGACCGATGAGACTGTTGGAGGCTGGTGATTTGCATCTCACAGCTACAACAGAGCAACTGGATCCAAACAGTCTCATATTTCAGGCAGGAAATGTTTTATTAACGATACTTCCAAATCGGTTCCAACTTCTTACCCACACAAAGTGGAACAAGTTCTCAGTTTCTATTCGTTTTTAAAAATGATACAAGACAAGATTAAGATGACACTTAACATTTAGAGGAGAGTTTTCCTATTTAATAATAATAGTACATACTAATGCTTATTATAGCTGTTTACATTCTTCTAACTCAGAACAAACAACATTTAAAGATTGGGACTGTTTTCAGAGCAAAATATGAGAAATAAACTCCATCACATCAAAAAACAGAAAAAAATATCACAGTTTTTTCTGTTTTGCAAAATATTTACCCAAATCCATTTTAAATAACTCTAAATGTGATAACTTATCGAATCTGATCATTTACAACTGATTTAAATATTCCTGTAAAACCAACGATGAATCTGGATTGTTGATATTTCTATAAAGTGCTGAACTAGCGCTGCTTAAATAAAACTAATTACCTACAAGGTGACACACGAGCAATTTAAAAAAGAGAGTGAGCAAATCAAAATGCTTCATGTCAGAGAAGGTGTGGATGAGTAAAATGGGACTTTAGGAGCTCATAAACAGAAAAACCCAAATAAAAAGCAGCTTTGTGACATCGTGCGTTTAAGATTGAAAACAGCACGCTCATATAAAATATAAAATCTTTAATTTTGAAGTGGATTGTGTTGAATTTTAGGCATGTGGTGCTAGATTTCACATCAAGTTGGTTGTGTTTTAGTTCTTGCTGCTGCACAAAACAGAAGCAGTGAATAAGTGCTCTGTTGCTTCCTGTTTTTAATATCTAAAAGTTGCTTACATATCATTTTAAATGGATTACAACAACTAGATTTGATTGTGCTGTTGTTGGAGAGGTCAAAGGTCATTTAAATAACTACAAGAACTTCAGTTTATTTAAAGGACGAACAAATCCAACATTTCTAAAAACACCAGTTAAATATGTGACTTTCTTACTTGTTTTATGTGTAACTGCACATAAATGTAAAAATGTACATGGCTGCAAGTAAAGACCAACAATATATTTAAATACCTGTTTTTTTATTCAGAGGATGAAGCTGGTGCAGTTCTGCTACTTTGGTGGTTAAAGGGTTAATTGGAGAAGTGAATGGTTAGTAGATCTTAATGACGGTTAAATGCAAAACGTTCCCTTTGTTTATAACAGTGAAAGAACCTGCGGTATTGTAAGTGTCGTGGTTTTGAATTTGTTTTTTTTAATTCATTTTGGTACTTTTCCATATGGGATTTTAATTTTGGTGTTTTGAATCTTTAATATTTCTTACAGTTGTTTTTCTTGTATTTTAGTAACTTTTTGTCACGCGTGTGTTTTTCCCTGTTTTCTGTGATGTTCTTGTTTGGATGCTGGACTCTGGAATGCAGAGGAGACGAAAACAATGAGGATTTTAAAAGGTTTTTTTTAAATGGAAACACCTTTTTGTCCATTTCCCTCCATTCATCCTAACTGTAGTAGAGTTAGAAACAATTTTTTGTGTACTGTTGTGGTGTGAAGCGCTTCTGTGACCCAGGCTGTATCATCTAATTTAGAAACCTTCTGTGCTTCGTGGTTTTCGTAACTTGTTTTTAAGTGGTTTTACACTTTTAGAAGTATCTAATTATTTCTCACTCTTGAGCTGATAAATAATTGGCCTTCTTCAGAAATTCATTTTATTTAAGAACTTTCTGCCATTTTTTTTTTTTCCATTTTCACAAGAGCTTGTCTAATTAAATCAATATGAGAAAAAGGTTAAAAACTCAGCTGTAGCTCCTCTCTGATGCGTCGCTAACATGAAGGAACATTCTTACTAATAGTTTAACCAATGTCAGATTTTTATCATATGTATAGAGAGGTTTCCATTCTGCACTCTGGCACACTTTTACAAAATGTATTATATAAGATGCAGAAATTTAACTTCCACAGTATAAAATTATCCCTGACAATAATGAGACTGAACACTTCCTTAAAAAAATCAAGCAAATGATGATGCAAAAGTTGTCAGACAGGAAGTAAACAAACGTATTTCCAGTTGAAATAAACGATATAAAACTTCGCTGCTGCTCTTGATTCGTCTGTCTGATTTGTGGCGTGAAAGCACATGAGAATTTGACTTGTGTGAACAGACCCTCACAGAAAATCTACGCAGGTGGAAATCATAAATGAAAACATGTGAAACTAATGCATGGCATGTGTGAAACACGCGTGAAATACTTGTTTTGAATGTTTCCCGTGGGATTTTGGATTATTTTCAACTTGTGCATGGAATCCCATGTGAAAAAACAAGTTTAATTCTTTTTTTTTTTCCCCTGTCGGTGGAGTGAGCACCAGTTCACCAGAGGGAGCTCAACTCTGGCTGCAGTTAATATTTGGCTGCAATCAGTGAGTTCAGCAGCATCGCTCAGTTATTTCCCCCTGTGGGACAATTAAAGGATTATTCAATTCGATATCAACTTTTAATGGTCAGGATTAATCTACATTGGAAAATCCTAAAGTTTAAAATAGTTAGACTCTTGTTTGAACGTTCTATGTATGTTAGATCAAATGATCAGGGAAGTTTTGGACTTGATTCATGAACGTATAAAAGATCTTCAACATCTTGCTGCAAACATTGAAGGATCTAAGCTTCCTGAGGAAGTCCAGTCTGTTCTGTCCCTTCCTAAAAACAGCATCTCTGTGTCTCCAGTTCAGTCTGTTGTCCAGGTGAACACCAGGTATTTATACTCCTCCACCACCTCCACTTCTTCTCCCATGATGGAAATGGGTTTTGACATGTTGCTGCTCTTCCTAGAAACCACAATCATCTCATTTGTCTTGTTCACATTCAAGATGAGATGATTGTTCCCACACCAGGACACAAAGTGGTCCACCAGTTCTCTGGACTCTGTCTCTGGTCCACCTTCTGCTCTGAAATGTTCCAGTATGGGTCATTTTGTTTAATTTGGTGTAGTTTTGGATGAAAATAGAAGAATAATTGCTGTAATCTGATGAGCAGATTGAAAAAGGACTGATAACTGTAGTGTAAGCGACAGCAGCAGACACACTCATGAATCGCGCGGCACCGTGACTCAGTCTTTTGGAATGACTTGTGACGTTTTGCTGTTTCTGTACAGTGAAGATTTTTTTGTAATTGTTTCTCTGCAGGTTCAATTGGAAGATGTTCCAACATCAAGTACCACTACTCCTCGACTGCCATACCTAAAAACCTCTCATACAACATCACCCGGACCATAAGGCAGGATGAATGGCACTCCCTGCGTAAGTGACCTGCTGTATGCTGCTCATTGCAGACTCAGTATAAACATGTAGGACTCAAGACTTTCTAAAACAAAATGATTGTGTGTTATTCAAACTTTTCAGCCAATATCAAAAACTAAAAGTATGAAATCATTTTTTAATGTGTTTCTGATGCGTTTATTCACCTGCTGTCACAGATCAATAACACTTATTTTATGTCATCTGCCCCCCCCCCCACTGTCCTGATTACAACATGTGAACAATATGTTAGTGTAGATCGTCAGTCATGCTGGACATGGAAATCCTAAGAGATGATCAAATGGCATCTGGATTTCTTTTCATACTTCTTGATGTTTCATGTGAGAATCACGAGACTTCTTCAGTTCAAAGTGAATCAATTCAAACTGAAGAGTTTTTTTTTTTTAATAAAATGTCCAAGTCTCTTCTGGCTTTAATTCCATACATTTGTGTAATAATCTCAATTTATTACTGTTTCATTTCATTGATGTCAACAATACTTAAAACACCTTTTTATTTAACTAAAAACGTTGACATCTAAATGTATTATTTATATGTGCTTTTATTGTGAAAGGGCTGAGGTTTTCGGAGTTTTTTTCTCTCTAAATTACACCTTTAAATAAAAAGGAAACTGTGGACCCTCATTTTTGGTTCTTCAGGGAACACACATGCTCACATGCACACAAACACACACACACGCGCGCACACGCACACGCACACACACGCACACACACGCGCACACACGCACACGCACACACACGCACACGCACGCACACACACGCACACAGCTTGAAGCTGTGCAGAATGAGGTCTGACATCATCCTTCTGAAAATGGAATCTTACTGCATTTTCTTTAATACTCCTCATGATCACTGATCCTCTAACACATCTGCAGGTCAGCATGAGCCCAGATGTTTCTCCATCCCATCACAGACTTCACTCTTTCTCTGAAACCAGTTTGGATGTTCTGTTTCATCTTTCGTTCATAAAACCAGAACATGGATTCATCTGTCCACGTCAGACATGGAAACCCCCTTTTTGTCCATCGAGCCGATGTCCACAGAGGACAAGTGCACGGTCTGTCCATCTGAGGTGAGTCTGTATCCACAGGAGAGATGAGCCATCTCCATGTCCACAGTGGTGTTCGATTCCCCTCATCTGGTTTATCATGACCAGAGGACCCTGTTTGATTCAGAAAGACGACTCTGTTGTCTTTGAGTCTGAGAACAGAGTTTTTCCATCAGAGACGTGGAGAGTTTTTGCAGTTTTCTCTGCAGGGAAGTGCCGTCAGCGGAAAGCAGACAGAGTCAGCTGACTTTTCAGATACTTGTCATTCATGTGGACATTGTCGAGTTCTCCAGTAGCCCGTCCATGGAGCCAAGTGGGGAAACATCCCGACCTCAAACTGTCACTGTGTCAGTGTGACGAGTTCTCAGCTGCTGGCTGACAGACTTCTGAAGGCTCCACAGAGGACCGCTGCTCTGTCAGCTTCTCCTCCGTCAGCAGAGGAAGGATTCTGTTTCATAACATCCTTAAAACGTGGAAATAATATTTAGAATTCCTCTTCCTGAAGACCAGCCATCTTTATTAACTATCAGGTAGCAGTAGTAGGTAGAGCAGGTCGTCTACTAACCAGAGTGTCACACTTCACCACCTTGCCTGTCTGCTGCTGGTCTGAGGGCCCGGTGGCAGCCTGGCTTCTGTCAGCCTGCCCCAGGGCAGATGTGCCTACAATATGGAAGTTTTCACCACTGAGTTTGTGAATGAAAGTTTGTAATGTGAAGCGCTTTGTGAGTCACTGACTTAAAACGTGGTATACAAATACACACCATGTACCACAGCTGTATTTTAAGTCAGTGTGGCAGCATTAGGTTTGTTAAAATTTTAATTTGCTTTGATTTCTATGTGAAAACAAGTGGTAGTACATACTGTAACTGCACCTGGTGTCTGCAGCGGGGCGGGGCAGTACCTCATAGGTCAAGTAAATTCTGTGTCTGAAGGTTATGAGTTGAGGATGTTTGTGTTGCAGGTAGAAACTCTACAGTTACTGCTGCACAGAGCCAATGTGGAAAATCCGCTGTGCAAATGTGCAAAGGGGTATAAAAAAACTAATGATGTGTGTTAGCTCAGTGCTGCTGGAACAGCTGATAGATGGATTATTGGATGGATAGACTGGCAAAGTTGGGTAAACTGTTTCTTAATCAGGTTTAAATCTCCTTTTCACACTTTAACACCGGCTCTGTCCCTGAAACACCAGTTTATGATTTGATGTCTCACGCTTTCTTAAGCCTGATATTTACTTTAGTATTGTTTAAATTGGAGATACACAATAAGCCTTCACTGTAATTTAACTAATGCATCTGCACATTTCTGCCTGATAAATCCATCAGCTTTAAAAACTCCAACCCTCATCGGGGGGGATCAGCCACCTTCAGCGCTGATCCTTCTGCTATTACTAAGATTAAAAAAGACACATTTATTTATCTAAATGACAAAACGCACACTATGTGTGTGTGTTCATGTTCACTTACAGCCATTTCCTGCTTTTGTGTTTGACTCAGTATCAAACACATTGCTCATTCTTATGGCAGGAAGGTTGCCCGTCTTCAGTCCAGTCAGATTGTTTCATGTCATTTTTACTGATCTCATTCACACACACACACACACGCACGCACACACACGCACACACACACACACACAAGTGTGTTTTGGTATCCTTATGGGGACCGTCTATTGACTTCCATTGATTTTAGTAACTAGATTTTTACCTAACCCAAACCCTTTTCCTAACCTTAACCATTACTGATCTATAACTAACCCTAAGACTAACTAAAACTCTATTCACACCATACCTATAAACCTAACCCCTAACCCTAAAAAGGGGAGTCCCCCTCATGGGGACCAGGCTTCGGTCCCCACAAGAACCCTCGGACCCCAGAAAGATAGTAAAAGTCAGGAAACGGGTCCTCAGGAGGTCAGAAATACAAACCCACACACACACACACACACACACACACACACACACACACACACACACACACACACACACACACACACACACTCACACACACACACACACACACACATACACACAAGTGTGTTTTGGTATCCTTATGGGGACCGTCCATTGACTTCCATTGATTTTAGTAACTAGATTTATACCTAACCCAAACCCTTTTACTAACCTTAACCATTACTGATCTATAACTAACCCTAAGACTAACTAAAACTCTATTCACACCATACCTATAAACCTAACCCCTAACCCTAAAAAGGGGAGTCCCCCTTATGGGGACCAGGCTTCGGTCCCCACAAGAACCCTCGGACCCCAGAAAGATAGTAAAAGTCAGGAAACGGGTCCCCAGGAGGTCAGAAATACAAACCCACACACACACACACACACACACACACACACACACACACACACACACACACACACACACACACACACACACACACACACACTCCATGTGAGAACTTCACTCCTTTAATCGATAACCTGTCCCTCCTGTGTGAATACCAGCCAAAAATAGAAGCAGGAAAAACACGATCTTATTCCAGTCGGAGCAGAATAACCCCAACACTCTCCTCCAACATCAAAAACATCCGACAAGAGCCCAAAAAATTCCCAGCTTCTGATAAACCTCTAACAAAAAGCCAGGTGAGTGGCTCCAATGAAACATTAATGATCTATAGGAACAATGAAAAGGCCACAGAGCGTCTCATCAGCACTGAGGACTTCCTCTGTCACTGGGAATGGGCAGATTAACATTCTCTTTCTAGAGACTCCTGAAGGGCAAACCTGGGATCAAACCAGCAACACTCTGTCCCTTAGCCACACCCACTCTGATTTGCTGCTGGTTCCCACCTTTTCCATACATGTTGGAAACATGTGACTCCTGACATCATCAGGTTATATTTATTATTAGGCTGATGGATAAGTAGCAGCACTAAGTCTGTTTTGGATCAAACAGTAAAAACACTGAATAAACTCAGAAACATTTTGAAAACATCATTTAAAGTAACTGCTGCACGGCTCTGCTTGGCTGTTTGGGCAGCAGGCAGACTGTAACTTCTAACGTGTTCTGAATTAGAACCACGTACACGAATCGAGTGCAGGGACAACCGAGACACTTTTTTCCTCTGCAGTGACACGGATATGAAGAAAAGTTGGTCTGACACTCACGCAGAGACGAACACGATACTCATTTGTTTGTGTCAGTCAGAAAATCTGCAGCAAGCGGCAGAGATCTGCACAGTCACCTTCTAAAACGTCTGTTTCCGTTGCCACTTAACATCAAAGTAACTGCAGAAACTACACAATATCCTTCTTCTACTGCCACTGAAGCTGCAGACATTCAGACACCTGCTTTCAGGGAGGGCGGGGCGGGGGGGGGGACGGCGGTCTCCTCAAACTGCTGCTTTGGAATGTGTTACTTCAAAAGGAAGTGCGCATCGGGAGCGGGGTGACATGTCTGAGTATAATCCAGGTAGGAATTAAACTTGTGACTCAGGCTTATTGTTCAGCAGTTAAACACTCCTCCTCTGTCTCCTAACGCCGCCATGACAGGTTCGGGTGGATTTGGCTGCTGAAAGGTGCCAGAGATTGAATTTATTTACCCAAATCCGATGATGTGTTCACTGTCAGGCACAGTCCCGTCTTTTTTCCCACTCTGTGGACCAGCATCCTTCTTCTTACATCAGCATGCTGGTCCTTCATCCACACACCTGGACAAACATGTTTAATCAGAACATGTACATGTTACAGATTCTTTCCAGTTTGGGTAGCAGTCACAGATCAGAACCACTGAAGACTTCCTTTACCTTCTTTTCTTCTCTTTCAGCTACATTCCTTTTAGAATGAAACTCCCTCTCCTTTAAACACACTAGTCATGTTCTTTACTCACTTACAAGTTCATGTTCAGGGTCAAGAGGAGCTGGTGTCTCCAGCAGTCATTGGGTGAGAGGCGTGGTCACACCTGGACAGGTCGGCAGTCCATCATAAGACACCTTACGGGTTTAAATAAAACAGTTTTCCTGTTCAGGTTTGATGGAGAGATGATAAATTAGGTTCCATGTTCAAATAATACAGAAAGTTTCACTTCAAGTCAATCCCAGTAACTACAAACACTTTATGTAAATAAATGTAAATATTATCATGTCAGTGAATTCTATAAACTTATATCTGGTAACAATGTACAACATCAAACTGTTGAGCAACATTTCAAGTCTGTCATTTAAAGCAGACAGACGACTTAAACCGTTCAGTGTCCCCCCCCCGAGGGTTTGGAGGTTCTTTTTATGATGAAAAGATCCGGCCGTATACACCTGCCTGTCAATGATATTTACAACTCCCCATGTTTAGTACCAGATTGTTTGTTATCCCTTGCAGTAGTAACTATCCGGCGTCTTTGTCACAGTGTGTTTCCTTACATCATAGAAGTGTACTGACCATTGATCTGACGGAACTCGCCTCTCGCTTGAACCTTTTTGGATTGTGGATTTATGACCATGTGTTACCTACATCCAGCTCCCATTGTCTCCATAAGTCAAGTCTTGTCAAGTTTAATATTACTGAGGTTTTGGTCAATGCTAGTTTACCGAACTTAAATATTTGGATTTGGAGTTTGTATTGACCCCTCCCTCTCGCCTGACCCCGTTTGGATCTGGATTTTGCATATTTTGTCCTACTGAATACCTACATTTCTGTTCTACTGACCACACCTCTAGCATGCTCCCTATGAATCTGCAAGTCAAACCTAATGCCATGTTTATGCTTGATATGTTTACCTGACTCTGATTGTGAATTTTGGATTGTTTTTGGATCAACAGAATTTTATGTACAATTCTAGATTGTGAACAGATTTTCCCCAAGCTGTTAGAATAACCCAGTTTTTGAGACATCTTTCCTTTTCATGCTCAACTCTCAGAGCTCCTTATCAAAGAATCCGTGAATAAAGAAATATCACTTGACCTGTTACTCCCACTGACATCATCATCCAATAGACCGACACCGGAACCATCTCTCCTTCCCCTACCTGGGGCGAGACGGTACCGAATATCATTAAAGAAACAATCTTTGAAATCATTAAACTACATCAAACCTGTCCCTTCTTTGCTACAGTTTACCTGTTCTAGTGACAAACGAGGATCGGCTACTCCGTCTTGTTTTAGTGAACATTTTAAAAAGCCACTTGGATTTCTGTTTGTGTTCGAGTCCAGCTGTCAAACCAATCAGTACAAATAATTTAAATATGGTAATAAACAATAATAGTTAGTGCTAATATAATTATGTCATCAGCTGATGAGGTCACAACGGACCTGTTTTGAATTTAGAAATTGTGTTTCTAGAGAATGTTCTCAATGTGTTGATCCATATGCATATTAATCATTTTCAGCACACAAGCGTTTGCCTCTGCAGCTAAATATAGCACTAACATCCTTTTCTCCCCTCAGCAAGTCAAAATGAAAAATTGTGCTGTATCTCCGTTGCACAGTCAAGTCTGTGAGTCATGGCAGCCTGTGGATCAATGTGATGGTGCAGCATTCTGAGGATTTGTTCACAAAATCCTTCTTACCTCTTAATAATCTTCTCTTTCTGATGGACCAATCAGGGATCCTCTGAGGCAGCGTCGAGTCCAGATCTGCTTTATCTCTGCTCAAAATCTTGTAACTGAACCGGAATCTGAAAACCACATTTCCCTGTTTGCAACTGCATGTTTCACAAAATAAAAACACCCAGCATCATTTAGTTCAATAGATGTGTTGTTTTATCACCAGCATTATATGTGTGATACATTATTTATCACATACAAATGTGTTTTATGTTGATGCTAAATATGCCTTTGAGTATTTTCTACAAAGAAGAAAGAGCTGATGTCTGAGTTAATGGAAGAAGATGTGACTGTTACATTTATGCGAGAACACTCTTCTTCTAGTACCATCTAGCTACATTGTTTTCTCACTAGTGACACCTGTTATTAAAGAGGAGAACTGTAACAGCATTGGTACAAACAGCAACAAAAAACTCTGTGTTCTTTGCTCTGATCATGAGACTGAAGGATTTAGCAGGTTTTACCTTGATGTTGAGTCATTAACCTGTTGGTTAAATTCATCCATCTTCTCCTTGTTCCTGTTCGGTCATGTAGAGATGGTGCCTAACTCCAGCAGTTACTGAGCTAGAGGCGGAGTAACACCTGGACAGGTCACCAGTCCATCACAGGACCCCGTTGAATCACGCTGTATCACGATCCAGTGCAGAATCCCATCACGTTTAATCAGTTTGATCTATTCACGTATGCTTACTGAATCAGATCATTAGCAGAGGATTGAGTTACTTAGCCACAGTTCAGAGATGCACAACTCCAGTACAGACTTTTAACAGTAGTGAAGCTGAAAATGGCCCCACTGCTGCTGATGGGCCCTGAAGTGAAAGAGCTCTGATTCATCATTATGCAAGCTGTCATCAGTAAACTGGTGTTATGTTAGGTTGGATGCAGGGTTAGCATGAAAATAACAGGAAGTAAACTGAGTGATCCAACTGAACTTCTTTGTTTTAGATCAAAATGAAGTGAATCTAGTTGACTTCATTTATGCAACATGCTGTAAATCTCCATTTCCTTTTCAGTCATTCATGTCTGATAAACTGATGCTTTGGACTCTGTGTGATCCACCTAATGTAGCGTGCCTCCTCCTTCATACATTCTCCAGAACCTTCTCTCAGCATCACTTTCAGCTCGCCTCAATAACTGAGTGTCTTCCTCATGAAAGCTGCCAAGTCAGCAGCATCGCAGCGTCTTCATTCTGACAGCTGTCTCGTCTCCCTTCGATGAAACACGACATGAGCGTTCACACTGAGGTCACGATGAAAGTCATCTAATATGTAAATGATTTAGGAGCACGTATAAAAGTGAATCTGATTGTCATAAAAACATTAGATGTGGTCAGGAAAGTCAGATCTGAGTATGTAGACTATAACTTTTCTCTTTAGGCTGAGCAGCTGCTGAGACTTTGATCACGGTTATTTTCAAACCTTCGAAATTTTAAGAAATTTGATATGCAGGGATAATAAGATGTCCTTTTGTGTGAATAGGACAAAAAGTCCAGAAATACGTATATTTTAATTCAAATAAAAGGATAAAGTACTAAAGGGAATCACTGCAGTGGCTTTACAACAGTGTGTGAAAGTCAAAGCTTTATATTTTTGAGAATATTCTCTTTTTATCCTAGAAATGAAACTGCATGATCACTGGGCTGTAGAATGATGATTTAAATTAAAGAGGATAATACGTCTGACATTTTTCATCTTCAGTTGGTAATAAACAGGAAACAGTATGTGTGTTAGTGTGAGTGTCACTGTGCTTTCCATGTGTAACGCTGCCTGTGGTGCAAGTCAGCAGACAGGGAGCTCGCTTCCTAGCTAACAGCTAATCCGGTTAGTCACATCACATAGATTCTGTATCCACAAGCCCACAAATCATCAAGGCTTTTAGCTTGACTGAAACATAAAAGCAGAGCGAGGTTAGTTTAGGCTACTTTCACCAACTGTCACATAAGATTTCACAGTGCTGCTGTCTTCCTAGTTTAGTGTAATTAACTCAAACTTAGTCTCTCAAAGAGCTGCTGTTCTCACCATCTCTCTGTTTATTATATAAGACAAGGCACATATATGTATCTGCAGGTCCACTGCAGAAAGTCAGCATACAACAGCCTTTTCTTTAATATTCTGTGAAGACTCTGAAAACTGGGACATCTGGGCTGGAAAATATCCTAACAAGAAGAATGTTGAAGGATGTTCCCCTCCAGTCCTCCAGGGCTGCTATCCTGCAGGTTTTAGATCAGGGGTATCAAACTCCAGGCCTCGAGGGCCACTATCCTGCAGGTTTTAGATGTTTCCCTGTTTCAACACACCTGATTCAAATCCTCTGTATTTCAACAAGTCCTGCAGAAGCCTGTTAATGACTTGTTCATTTGAATCAGGTGTGTTGAAGCAGGGAAACATCTAAAACATGCAGGATAGTGGCCCTCGAGGCCTGGAGTTTGAGACCCCTGTTTTAGATGGTCCTCTGTTTCAACACACCTGGTTTGGATGAGCAGGTCATTAACAGGCCTCTGCAGATCTATATCATGTGGTTTAAATCGGGTGTGTTGGAGCTGAAAACACCTAAAACATGCTGGATAATAGGCCGAGGACTGGAAGTTTGACATTTGACGTGATGACAGCTGTTGGTGCCTTAAATGGTACATTAAAAAACATTAAATGAACCTTGGCGTTGTCATCTCAAACGCTGCATTACCCCCTCAGACCCAATTGTTCCCCGAGTGAAGGCTTCCTGTCGAGGAGGAGGAGATTAATTTTATGTATTTCTCTTAGTATTAAAAATGTTTTTAGCAGAGCTACAGCTCACTACAAGCTGCAATATAGATATCATTGCTGTTCTGAATGTTTATAATAAGATGAATCTATAATTAATGTTTGGTGTGAGGTGAAATGACGTGTGTGAGAGGAGTAATATGCAGTCTGACTGCAGTTCACCAACTGCGTCGTTGATTCCCCTCGTCTCCAAAATGTCCGTACGCACGGGTCAGAGTTGGTGTACAGGTGCGCACGTTTTCAAGTCAAGTTCGTTTTTTATAAATCACAACTTTTGCTTTGAAAGTGGCGTACGCTACTTTCAGGCCCCATTTTGTGCGTACGCAACGTTTAGAAATGAGACCCCTGATGTTTGCAGGTTGTTACGGCCCGACTCGGCTGGGAAAAAGGAAACAACAGTAAAAATCCAGATGTTAACTGTGGGGAGCAGGAAAGGAGATTTTAATGTTTTCAGTTGATTCTTTTTCTGGTCACAAAGTAAAAACATAGACATTCTGAGTCTATAACACCATAAATCTTGGATGAGGATAAATAAAATGTAACACAAATCAAAAGAAACTGTTATGGCTAAATGAAAATTACAAAACTTCACTTATAAACATGTTTCATGAGAAGATTCTTCTTAAAACTAACTCAAAGACCTACCTCACCTGGTAGACAAGGTGTCTTGCTTACGAGGACACTGAAACAGACTTAACTCACGTGACTGCAGCTGCCCACTTACATGCACTGTTTATGTCCCATTGTAGTAGCATAGTAGCGTAGCAGCATTCCTTCAGCCATGGAACTGGAAATGTTAATAAAAATAAAATAAAAATAAATGTGCAAGCGATACCTTCTAACCACTGAAGCTGCAAAGCAACTACCCAACTGTATAAGTGCTTTGGATCTAAAAAAACATATTAGATATAAGCCTGATAGCAACAATCAGTTAAGTTACATTTAAACTGGAAATTTGCTTTTTAAGTACAGTAGCTGCTGCCGGCTCCTGAACCGCCATTTATTAAAAATACCGCAATGTATTCTGGGAAATGTTTGACTGAGGGAAGGCATTAAGACACGTCCCATGTATCCTTGGTATGTTCGCTAAACAGCAGGCAAACTGAGGACAGACACCTCAGTAGCACATGAACATTGGAACGCGTCTTGGCGGTTCCTGATGACATATCTCCAAGGCAACCGGGGCACAGATACTCCGATGCAATAAGTTTAATGAAGGCAGCCAATCAGTGACAGAGAAACGTACAGCTGGATCAGCCAATCAGGAACCTGCAACTGCACAGTGCAAAACAAAAGGCAAAGCAACATGGCCACTAGCCAAAACAGAGGAGTTAATCAGTTTAGCAGGAGACACACGCAAACTTTTTATACTTTAAACATAAACAAATATTATGTTGAGTCATCACAGTGTCTTCAGCTAACACATGACTTGACTGAAAAGAGGAAAATAAATAAATCTAAAATCCTGGAGCAAAGTTTGTTTCCTGTGACTATATTTTACATTTTTAAAGAAACAGGACGGACTGGGTTTGTTAAGAAGGATGAGATTAATGTTCAAATGATTACACAGAAATTCTTACACTCCTAAACCTCAAAAAACTGCATCCATGATCAGCGCTGGTTGCCAGGATACTGAAGAAAGTAGCTGCAGCTTGAATGTAGTGTGTATCTGTCAGACTGTCAGAGGAAAGCTTTACATTTACTGATGACGAGGAGGAGAAATGGCGAGCAGCAGCTAAGAGGTTGCATGAATATAATATCTGCTCAGAGAGTTTCAGCTCGTTCAGTCTGACTCCAGAGAACAAACAGGAAGGTTGTGTATGAGCCCACAATCCCACAGGACATGTGATGTGTCCTCAGTCGATAGGATGTATGTCCTATTGCCATTGCCACCCTTCATCTTCTTCTTCTGTCTTGCATAATTTGATTTTACCACTTCATTGTTTTCTCTCCAGTGGCACTTAACATGAGGTAATGAAATTAGCTCTATATCTTTCCTCATCGTGTTGTGGCTCGGAACAACCTCTTTGACAAGGCCACATGCTTACAGCAGCAAAAACTGAAAGCTGCACCAGTAACTTTGATCTGTCAGTAAACAAAAAAAAAAACTCTTATACTGAAAAACACAAGCAGAGATGAGAACACTGACACGCTGGTTCTACATGGCCAGTTACAGTAAAAGCCTTGAGTGTGAGTTTTAATATTAAAACAGATTTTAGAAATTCAAACTCGACATTCTGGGTCTAATTCACCAGGGGACCAGGTGGCTTTTGTACCCATTTAATCTAAGGAGATCAGAGACTCTGATTTACCTCACAGTGACTGAGAGAAACAGATCAGTTCAGTTCAGTTTATTATTCTACAAAGATCCTCTCAGGGCATTTACAAACACCAGTTGGGTCCAAATTCAATTATTTACATTAAATAAAACCAAATTCTACTCATTCCATTACAGTAAAGTTCATTTCTCCTCAGAGAAAATCCACACATGCACTTGGAGAACATGCAAACTCTATGCAAAAAGGTCTTGGCTGGTTTTGAATCCAGGACTCTCTCGCTGCAAGGCATCAACTACCACCTGCACCACCGTGCAGCCATATTTGAAGGTAACAATCCAAATAAAAGGATTTTTAAATATGGAAAGTAATAGTTTTCTATGGCAGAGGTCGAAAAGAGGAATGGTTCTGATACTTGTTGATTTTTTTCCAAATCTTCCTACATAATAACTAAATAATAAAACTCCTTTCACATGAGATGTTTCTATATTGGTGGTTTATTTTATTATGATTATAATTTTTGTTTTTGACGCATTACAGACTGAAGATCCTGTACAGCATGTGCTGTAAAATGACTGTTGTTTGTGTGACAGAGTGCAGAAATAGCCAACACAACACACTTCTGATTGAAAGACAATTTCTGAGATGCAGCAGAAAGACTATTGTCCTCATCATCCAACTGACAGGGAAAATAACATTTCCATACAGATACCAAAAGCCATTTCCCTTTTATGAAATAATGGCTCAGTGGGCCATTGGTCTCAAAGCAGAAAACATAATTAAGAGCGAATTGCTGCTCAGCGCTGAACAATGAAGCCCATTAAACAGCAGAAAAAGCAGACAGCCAGGAGCCTGTCATGTGCTGATACAGTCAACAAATCAGCAGTTATTATCCAAAGACATTCACATTCCGAAATCAGCAATCCCGAAGAATGGAATGCTGGTTATTGATGAACATGGCTCTGAAGGCACTGTTCTCCACATTTCTATTGCTTAGTTGAAAATATTTTTTAACATGTGTTTGAAAGACAAAAAGATATGTGATGGTAAAATATTTCTTTACCGTTTACAGAAACCATTAATTTAATCTGATCTTTCTTTCAACTGGACAGTTTATGAAACATCATTTGTCTCAACTTTAGTCTCTCTAGATTCTTCTTCACCTTTTGTCTGAAGCTAATTATGTTACGTTAAATATTATTTATTATTAGTTTTGAAGCTCTAGTTTTAGTAGGTCATCTTCAAGTTTTTTAAATGTATTTTTTAAATTATTAAAAATTATTTTAAGCTTTTGAATAGTTATTTTTAGTAAAATACAGTGAAAGTTCTTTTTACATAATTTTACTATGATAATGATAAAGAAATGTAAGAAAGGCTTGTTATGAGTGTTATGAGTGGACATGACTGTGGTGCAGGACAGGAAATGCAGGCAGGTAAGCAGGTAAAATACAAGAAAAAGAGTCTTTAATGAATTAAAACCTGTCGTACTGTAAACAAAAAACACAAGATACATATACTGTGAATCTAGAATACTTGCACGAGAACCGTGTGTGTGACTACAGCTGAAAAGCAGCTGTGAGTGCTGAAGAGAAACTGAGGACGAGTTAATGACAGTGAAAAACAATGAAGCCTGACTGAAAACAAACCTGGAATAACCTTTCAAACAAAAACCCCTGAATCATGACGGAAAGTTTGTTATTCTTCTGGAACTTCTGTCCTAAATTAGCAATTAGGAATAATATTGATTGATTGATAATGTTCTTTAAAATAAATGGTTCATATGGAAAAAAATAATGTTTGGTGGATTATTTTTTGTTGTGGCTAAGTAATAATGTGGTTTCAAAGTAATAATAATAATAATAATTATTATTATTATTATGCATTTAATTTAGGCACCTTTTAGAGCACTCAAGGACATATTACAATAAAAACAAAGCAATAATAAAACAACTTAATAAAAGACAGTAAAGAAAGAAGCCCAAATTAAAACAGGACCATACAACAGAGTACGCAGTGTTAAAAAGACGTGTTTGAATTCTCTTCACTGTTTATGCCGGGTTTAGATGGAGTTTAGATGGGGTTAAAGAAGTTATATCTAAAAACATCTGGAAACACTGATTAACAGACCTTTCAGTCTGTCTGCGTTAAAATTCGGGTGGTTCCGGCTCCTTCCGTCAGGCTGCTTTGGCAGCAGCTCGTTCATATTCATTATTCCAATTTGTTGGACTCTGATTGGCGAACAAACTAGCCTATCAGAGCAAGGTATACTGTTTCCTGCCCCACTGCGCATGGCAACATCAGATGTCGTGTCTTCCTGTTTGCTACATCTTATGCTACAGCTTTTAGCCAGCAGCATGCTAGGCGTGGTGTTTTTAATGGAAGGGCCTCTTTAAGACCATGCCAAAGTTCAACCACAAGAAGGAGGAAGAGATTTAAATCCTTATTGAAGGACCTTTGATGAACATGTTGAACCAACGCTGCTTAATTTCCATCCAACACTAAGAATGTAAAAAGGGGAGGAGCTCTACTTGGTTCCTGACCCACCAGGCCACTGAGGGACTATGCGTCCCCCTTTTCTCTGTGACATTTTGTTCTTGTTTTGTTTAATTTGTTGAGTTGGATCTTTATGTGGCCAATAAAAATCCAGAGTTAAAATTTAAAAGATTGCATCATCGTTGGATGATGACAAGCTGAAGAAATAAGTCCATAATCACGTGTAAAGTAAGGTTTATATTTTGCTGTTATTTATTGTTGTTTTTATTTTTATCACCTTGCAACATAATGTCCTCCTTTGAAAACTGGTGCCAGTCTGAACCACATCTGATCCACTTAACGCTTTGCTGCCTTCTCTGTTCCCCTGTGGCTGTTACTGTCATTACACTCCTGCAGAGCGCACTGCTGTCTCTGCTGCAGCCCACCATTGTTCAGTCTTGGTTTCTCAGCATTTCTTCTTCCAAACAGATTCTTTTTTAAAACATGAACTTTGGGTTTAATATTTAACAGTAAATTACAAGTAGTGGAGAGTCTCTGACTTCCCTTAAACCATGACCAGGTCTATGTGCTGGATAAGAGTCTTCCCTGAGGCAGACTTTTACATTTATTGTGGCTTTCACAAGCAGCTCCACCCTCCCACCCAGCATGAGTTATAATTGTGTGCTGTGATGGTGGGTGGTGGTGTATATGATTGGGGTGCAATAAAATTGAGGGTAAATTGGGGAAGTCCAGGTGGGGCGTCCTACTGCTGTCTGACAGCAGAATTCCCACCACACCAGCTCCTCTAGACTCTATATGTCTATAATGAAAAGCTGAGGGACAGAACAAGAGTAGATGGACGGGAAGGAGGCCAAATCCATGACCCAAGTCCAACCATCTAAATCCCAAATGTAATATGACCAGATTCTGCCCTCGAGGCCCAAAACTGCCCCTGGCCACCCCGGCAGGGGAGTGGCTACCCCAGCTGGCAGAGCCAAGACTGGCGCACACCATGACAACCCAACTACAGACCTGGGAACAGATAGCCCACATCAGTCCAAACCCCAAAGATAGTCCAACTCCCCTGCGACATCCTATCCACGGACATCCTCCCCGTGGTCCAACCCCACCCTCTTTTTGTCCTGGACTGTTTTACCACAACACAGTCTGCCTGCTGCACTCTGATATTGTTTCTGGTCATCGAAGTTCTGATCAACGATTTTTTGGTTGCAGACTGGTTATTTGGATTATTGGATCATTGTTTACTGACTTGGACTGTTGATTTTTCATGAATGAATCTTCCTTTTCTGTTCTGTCCCAGAGTTTTCATGATGGTCTGGTATCTGCTCTGTGTGACCCTACAGTACGACCACAATAAACATTTGTTTGTTGTGTTTCGCTCCAAAACACAGACATTACAATAAGGTCATCTTCTGTTGTTTTCAATATTAAATTCATTGAATCTTCTGGACTGTTGGAACATTGATGCCTAAATATCCAAAGTTTCCAAACAGTATGGGAAGTGTTAGACTGATCTATTTGTGTTCATTGGAACAGCCTTTGAGTTTAACAAACTTCAGATGTTTTCAGCAGGAACTTCTTTCATTCTGTAGAGTTGCAGGTTCATCTCTGACTATAGTGCTCAGCCTCAGTTTGGAGATTTTTTCTGTTAGTTACAGTTGAGGCCAAAATTATTGGTCCCCCTGGAATATGGAACATTTTTCCAAACTTCTTCCCAACGTTTGCAGCATTGATGAAACTTAAAATGAGTAAACATTCACCATGGTTACTTAGTAGCTTTGGTATATTTTGTACTATGAGATACATTTTAGACTTGCTTTATATCAAATACAGTAAAAAAGGACACACTCAAGTACAAGGAGAAAAATTATGTAAGAAACAAACCTGTTCATGGCTGTAAGTGTAAGATTTTAAGTATTCTGTCACGTTTGGTGGAGGTTTTAATGTTGGACCCAAATGCAGTGAGGAGGAACACAAAACTAAAGTGCAACAAAAAGTTTAATAAGAACTAAAAATGCTGACGGGGCAGCAAAACAAACTTACATGAGGGATGAAAAAAGTCCAGAGATGAAAAACAACAAGAAGTAATCCATGGGGAAATGTAATCCAGAAACCAAGACAAGACAGGAAACCAGGCTGGGGAGACGGTCGTGTGGGAACACGACTCAGGAACCCGTAACAGGAAGAGTCCTCCTAACGGCGCGGCAGACGGCCAGCGCAGAGGTACTCAGGCCCTGGAGAGACGCTCCAGGAACGGGAACATGCAAGGTTAAGATAAGGGACTTACAGGGTTAGCAACAACAGACCGACACGGAGTGACAAACACTGGCTGCTTAAATAGACACCAAACCAATCACTAAACAAGAAACACCTGAACGGAAAAACACTAGACTGAAAACACAAGGTGCTGAAAGACACATGAGGAGAACAGGAAGTACAGACATCACCAAAATAAAAGCAACACAGGAAACTAATTCAAGAGAAAATAAAAGCTGAACCTACCGGCTGGGGATAAATCAAAAGACTAGATACACAACCTCAATAATGATAAATAAACAAACCAAAAACCCCAGAACTTGACATATTCTGGAGCGGAACATAGTCAGAGACGTCAGCAATGCATCAAATTTTTCATCCTCTTGGTTTATTATGGATATGTGCAGCTATTTGCTCTTGACAGTGTTTTTTGCATACTGATCACATGGATTAGCAACAGAGGTGAACAGGGTCATTACAGTGTTTGAAGTTCTGATTCAGTCTATTTATCAGTTTATCACCTCAACACAGAAAAGCTTTAATAATCATATGAACTGGGTTTAGTTCCAGTGTTTCCTCATTCAAGTCATCATTGTTGGACATATGTAATTTATTATTTTTTAAATTTTTCTCTTAATTCACTTTCTGGGATCATCAGCTTGTTTATGTTAGCTTTTTTTGTTTTCTCAAAGAGTTGCTGCCAATGAATGCAAGCATGCAGACTCCATCAGCTTCCCACCTGTCTCCTCTGTCCCACATGTGTGCTACATCTGTTCCACATGTGTCCCACATCTGTCTCCAAGCCACTAAAATCTGAACTGTAGGTGAAGTGTATGGGATCAGGGTGGGAAACCAGTCTGAGGCTGTGAGGGTTTACAGGACTGCAGATGCTCATCTGTTCAGATTATTTACATGTGAAAAAACAAGTAAAGAGGGAAATAAACACTGTATCAAAACAGTACAAAATAACAAAAATTTAAGCTATAGTTTTGAAATTTGTCCAAGTGGATACTCACTGAAAAACATGTTCAGCTTCATATTAGACACTGTGCGCCTCTGATGGCTTTACAATAGACTAAATAACTTCGGGAATTCAGGTTGAAGCCGAAAGTGGTGTTCTGATGATTTATGCTGCCCTGATGAAAAATGCCGCCACAGTTCGAACTGACAACTTATTTCATCACAAGATTTCATTCAAAGTTTATACAGTATTTTTGTTTATGGCGAGTGTGTCCTGTTAATTATTTACGCATATGTTTATGATACTTTTCTATATAAAAGCCCTCTGGGTCCTTATCTGCCATTGTTGGGTCCTTCTCTTCTGGGTGTGTCCAAACATTTGCCTGTTGCTCTGACAATGCAAAGAAATTAAAAATAACATCACATTTAGTGTTCCTGTCCTGAGAGAATTTATTTGATAGGTAAAATGTATTTATGGAAAAATATTGAAATAAAAATAAACGATAACTCTATCTATTGAAGTCAAGACTGTAGAACGGCACGTGTGCAGAAGGAATCGGTGGCACATCTCAACAGGTAGCAGATTTTAACAGAACGCCGAGAAAAGTTGTTTAGTACTGCTTTAAAGTTAAAAGCTACAGAATCTTCTCTGTTAATTTCATTGTAATTTAAATTTTACAAATTCATAAAACTAATGCATCATGATTTGTTTTCAATAAAGAAATTCAGCAAAGCTTGAATAAAGATTCGTCTTTCTTTCATTTCCAAGCTGCGATGTCTGATTGCAACCCAGCAGTCAGTTGTAACTCCAGCTGGAATCTTTTCTTTTGTTTCTCTTTAGATCTGAGGAGAATGACAGCAGGTTTCATGGGCATGGCCGTGGCTATCATCCTGTTTGGATGGATCATCGGTGTGCTTGGATGTTGCTGGGATCGAGGTCTTATGCAGTACGTGGCTGGTCTCCTTTTCCTCATGGGAGGTGGGTCAAACATAAACAAACTGATTTTGGTTAGATTTAACATCAAGATGCTTTTATACACCCGATTTTCTGGTGCATCTTGAAAAGGTGTTAAATGTTCTAAATACGATGAAAATCTTTGTGTTGAAAATCACATTTGACATTTTTACCAAAGGTCACTGAAAACTCTTCTCTTTAATTATCTGGTTAAAGTTACAGTAAAAGATGTCAACTAGTTTGGGATTGATGGTCCTACAACAAGCGGTGCCTGTTATAAATCTTATGATTACACTGTCAGTCCACTTGAGGAAAATATACACTCCTCACAAAGACTTTAGGATGTTTGTCTTCCAGGTGGAATCTATAGAAAACATAAAGAGTTCACATTACAGTGGTGTTACATCATGACAGTAGAAGCATGTGATGGTGATGTCTTCATCTCAAACTATTTATTGAAATAAAAACCCACAACAGTTGGTGAGTAAACAACAAGAAAAGACGTCAATGTCTTAGTAACGTGTCATGTGACCTTCAGCATCGGTTACAGCTTGACAACGACGTCTCATGATGTTCAGAAGTTGACTCATTGACTGCTGAGGAGTGACATCACACACGTCTTGAAGGTCCTTCAGGTTCTGGGTTCAGAGTTACGAGTCTCTACATGGAGACTCAGCTGATCCCAGAGGTTTTCTATGGGATTCAGGTCTAGAGAGAGTCCAGGTCCCTCAATTCAAGTCTCCAGCAGCTGATCCCTCATAATGAGACCTGGATGATCTGGATCTGTGTGGTCCATGAAGATGAAATGAGTCCTGTGTTGTTCATGCAGGGCCACGATGACTCGATTCATGATGTTATTCAGGTGGTTTGGACTCATCACAAAGTTTACAGTTCTGTATCAACTAGACACACATGTCCACACTGAGACACCTGTCCACACTGTAACATCTGTCCACACTGAGACACCTGTCCACACTGTGACACCTGTCCACACTGTAACACCTAGCAACACTGTAACACCTGTCCACACTGAGACACGTGTCCACACTGTAATATCTGTCCACACTGAGACACCTGTCCACACTCAGTGTAACACCTGTCCACACTGTAACACCTAGCAACACTGTAACACCTGTCCACACTGAGACACCTGTCCACACTGTAACACCTAGCAACACTGAAACACCTGTCCACACTCAGTGTAACACCTGTCCACACTGTAACACCTAGCAACACTGTAACACCTGTCCACACTCAGTGTAACACCTGTCCACACTGTAACACCTAGCAACACTGTAACACCTGTCCACACTGAGACACGTGTCCACACTGTAACATCTGTCCACACTGAGACACCTGTCCACACTGAGACACCTGTCCACACTGTAACACCTAGCAACACTGTAACACCTGTCCACACTCAGTGTAACACCTGTCCACACTGTAACACCTAGCAACACTGTAACACCTGTCCACACTCAGTGTAACACCTGTCCACACTGTAACACCTAGCAACACTGTAACACCTGTCCACACTGAGACACGTGTCCACACTGTAACATCTGTCCACACTGAGACACCTGTCCACACTGAGACACCTGTCCACACTCAGTGTAACACCTGTCCACACTGTAACACCTGTCCACACTGTAACACCTAGCAACACTGTAACACCTGTCCACACTCAGTGTAACACCTGTCCACACTGTAACACCTAGCAACACTGTAACACCTGTCCACACTGTAACACCTAGCAACACTGTAACACCTGTCCACACTCAGTGTAACACCTGTCCACACTGTAACACCTAGCAACACTGTAACACCTGTCCACACTGAGACACGTGTCCACACTGTAACATCTGTCCACACTGAGACACCTGTCCACACTGTAACACCTGTCCACACTGTAACACCTAGCAACACTGTAACACCTGTCCACACTCAGTGTAACACCTGTCCACACTGTAACACCTGTCCACACTCAGTGTAACACCTGTCCACACTGTAACACCTAGCAACACTGTAACACCTGTCCACACTCAGTGTAACACCTGTCCACACTGTAACACCTGTCCACACTGTAACACCTAGCAACACTGTAACACCTGTCCACACTCAGTGTAACACCTGTCCACACTGTAACACCTAGCAACACTGTAACACCTGTCCACACTCAGTGTAACACCTGTCCACACTGTAACACCTAGCAACACTGTAACACCTGTCCACACTGAGACACGTGTCCACACTGTAACATCTGTCCACACTGAGACACCTGTCCACACTGAGACACCTGTCCACACTCAGTGTAACACCTGTCCACACTCAGTGTAACACCTGTCCACACTGTAACACCTAGCAACACTGTAACACCTGTCCACACTCAGTGTAACACCTGTCCACACTGTAACACCTAGCAACACTGTAACACCTGTCCACACTGAGACACGTGTCCACACTGTAACATCTGTCCACACTGAGACACCTGTCCACACTGAGACACCTGTCCACACTCAGTGTAACACCTGTCCACACTGTAACACCTGTCCACACTGTAACACCTAGCAACACTGTAACACCTGTCCACACTCAGTGTAACACCTGTCCACACTGTAACACCTAGCAACACTGAAACACCTGTCCACACTCAGTGTAACACCTGTCCACACTGTAACACCTGTCCACACTGTAACACCTAGCAACACTGTAACACCTGTCCACACTCAGTGTAACACCTGTCCACACTGTAACACCTAGCAACACTGTAACACCTGTCCACACTAAGACACGTGTCCACACTGTAACATCTGTCCACACTGAGACACCTGTCCACACTCAGAGTAACACCTGTCCACACTGTAACACCTGTCCACACTGTAACACCTAGCAACACTGTAACACCTGTCCACACTCAGTGTAACACCTGTCCACACTGTAACACCTAGCAACACTGTAACACCTGTCCACACTGCGACACCTGTCCACACTAAGACACCTGTCCACACTGAGACACCTGTCCACACTGTAACACCTAGCAACACTGTAACACCTGTCCACACTCAGTGTAACACCTGTCCACACTGTAACACCTGTCCACACTGTAACACCTAGCAACACTGTAACACCTGTCCACACTCAGTGTAACACCTGTCCACACTGTAACACCTAGCAACACTGTAACACATGTCCACACTGAGACACGTGTCCACACTGTAACATCTGTCCACACTGAGACACCTGTCCACACTGAGACACCTGTCCACACTCAGTGTAACACCTGTCCACACTCAGTGTAACACCTGTCCACACTGTAACACCTAGCAACACTGTAACACCTGTCCACACTCAGTGTAACACCTGTCCACACTGTAACACCTGTCCACACTGTAACACCTAGCAACACTGTAACACCTGTCCACACTCAGTGTAACACCTGTCCACACTGTAACACCTAGCAACACTGTAACACCTGTCCACACTCAGTGTAACACCTGTCCACACTGTAACACCTGTCCACACTGTAACACCTAGCAACACTGTAACACCTGTCCACACTCAGTGTAACACCTGTCCACACTGTAACACCTAGCAACACTGTAACACCTGTCCACACTGAGACACGTGTCCACACTGTAACATCTGTCCACACTGAGACACCTGTCCACACTGAGACACCTGTCCACACTCAGTGTAACACCTGTCCACACTGTAACACCTGTCCACACACAAACACCTAGCAACACTGTAACACCTGTCCACACTCAGTGTAACACCTGTCCACACTGTAACACCTAGCAACACTGTAACACCTGTCCACACTCAGTGTAACACCTGTCCACACTGTAACACCTAGCAACACTGTAACACCTGTCCACACTGAGACACGTGTCCACACTGTAACATCTGTCCACACTGAGACACCTGTCCACACTGAGACACCTGTCCACACTGTAACACCTAGCAACACTGTAACACCTGTCCACACTCAGTGTAACACCTGTCCACACTGTAACACCTAGCAACACTGTAACACCTGTCCACACTCAGTGTAACACCTGTCCACACTGTAACACCTAGCAACACTGTAACACGTCCACACTGAGACACGTGTCCACACTGTAACATCTGTCCACACTGCAACGTCTGTCCACACAGTAACACCTGTCCACACTGTAACACCTAGCAACACTGTAACACCTGTCCACACTCAGTGTAACACCTGTCCACACTGTAACACCTAGCAACACTGTAACACCTGTCCACACTCAGTGTAACACCTGTCCACACTGTAACACCTGTCCACACTGTAACACCTAGCAACACTGTAACACCTGTCCACACTCAGTGTAACACCTGTCCACACTCAGTGTAACACCTGTCCACACTGTAACACCTAGCAACACTGTAACACGTGTCCACACTCAGTGTAACACCTGTCCACACTGTAACACCTAGCCACACTGTAACACCTAGCAACACTGTAACACCTGTCCACACTGAGACACGTGTCCACACTGTAACATCTGTCCACACTGCAACGTCTGTCCACACTGTAACACCTGTCTACACTGAGACACGTGTCCACACTGTAACATCTGTCCACACTGAGACACCTGTCCACACTGAGACACCTGTCTACACTCAGTGTAACACCTGTCCACACTGTAACACCTAGCAACACTGTAACACCTGTCCACACTGAGACACGTGTCCACACTGTAACATCTGTCCACACTGAGACACCGGTCCACACTGAGACACCTGTCCACACTGAGACACCTGTCCACACTCAGTGTAACACCTGTCCACACTGTAACACCTAGCAACACTGTAACACCTGTCCACACTCAGTGTAACACCTGTCCACACTGTAACACCTAGCAACACTGTAACACCTGTCCACACTGAGACACGTGTCCACACTGTAACATCTGTCCACACTGAGACACCTGTCCACACTGAGACACCTGTCCACACTCAGTGTAACACCTGTCCACACTGTAACACTTAGCAACACTGTAACACCTGTCCACACTCAGTGTAACACCTGTCCACACTGTAACACCTAGCAACACTGTAACACCTGTCCACACTGAGACACGTGTCCACACTGTAACATCTGTCCACACTGAGACACCTGTCCACACTGTGACACCTGTCCACACTGTAACACCTGTCCACACTGTAACACCCAGCAACACTGTAACACCTGTCCACACTCAGTGTAACACCTGTCCACACTGTAACACCTAGCAACACTGTAACACCTGTCCACACTGAGACACGTGTCCACACTGTAACATCTGTCCACACTGAGACACCTGTCCACACTCAGTGTAACACCTGTCCACACTGTAACACCTGTCCACACTGTAACACCTAGCAACACTGTAACACCTGTCCACACTCAGTGTAACACCTGTCCACACTGTAACACCTAGCAACACTGTAACACCTGTCCACACTGAGACACGTGTCCACACTGTAACATCTGTCCACACTGAGACACCTGTCCACACTGAGACACCTGTCCACACTCAGTGTAACACCTGTCCACACTGTAACACCTGTCCACACTGTAACACCTAGCAACACTGTAACACCTGTCCACACTCAGTGTAACACCTGTCCACACTGTAACACCTAGCAACACTGTAACACCTGTCCACACTCAGTGTAACACCTGTCCACACTGTAACACCTAGCAACACTGTAACACCTGTCCACACTGAGACACGTGTCCACACTGTAACATCTGTCCACACTGAGACACCTGTCCACACTGAGACACCTGTCCACACTCAGTGTAACACCTGTCCACACTGTAACACCTGTCCACACTGTAACACCTAGCAACACTGTAACACCTGTCCACACTCAGTGTAACACCTGTCCACACTGTAACACCTAGCAACACTGTAACACCTGTCCACACTGAGACACCTGTCCACACTCAGTGTAACACCTGTCCACACTGTAACACCTGTCCACACTGTAACACCTAGCAACACTGTAACACCTGTCCACACTCAGTGTAACACCTGTCCACACTGTAACACCTAGCAACACTGTAACACCTGTCCACACTCAGTGTAACACCTGTCCACACTGTAACACCTAGCAACACTGTAACACCTGTCCACACTGAGACACGTGTCCACACTGTAACATCTGTCCACACTGAGACACCTGTCCACACTGAGACACCTGTCCACACTCAGTGTAACACCTGTCCACACTGTAACACCTGTCCACACTGTAACACCTAGCAACACTGTAACACCTGTCCACACTCAGTGTAACACCTGTCCACACTGTAACACCTAGCAACACTGTAACACGTGTCCACACTCAGTGTAACACCTGTCCACACTCAGTGTAACACCTGCCACACTGTAACACCTAGCAACACTGTAACACATGTCCACACTGAGACACCTGTCCACACTGTAACATCTGTCCACACTGAGACACCTGTCCACACTGTGACACCTGTCCACACTGTAACACCTGTCCACACTGTAACACCTAGCAACACTGTAACACCTGTCCACACTCAGTGTAACACCTGTCCACACTGTAACACCTAGCAACACTGTAACACCTGTCCACACTCAGTGTAACACCTGTCCACACTGTAACACCTAGCAACACTGTAACACCTGTCCACACTGAGACACGTGTCCACACTGTAACATCTGTCCACACTGAGACACCTGTCCACACTGAGACACCTGTCCACACTGTAACACCTAGCAACACTGTAACACCTGTCCACACTCAGTGTAACACCTGTCCACACTGTAACACCTAGCAACACTGTAACACCTGTCCACACTGAGACACGTGTCCACACTGTAACATCTGTCCACACTGAGACACCTGTCCACACTGAGACACCTGTCCACACTCAGTGTAACACCTGTCCACACTGTAACACCTGTCCACACTGTAACACCTAGCAACACTGTAACACCTGTCCACACTCAGTGTAACACCTGTCCACACTGTAACACCTAGCAACACTGTAACACGTGTCCACACTCAGTGTAACACCTGTCCACACTGTAACACCTAGCAACACTGTAACACCTGTCCACACTGAGACACGTGTCCACACTGTAACATCTGTCCACACTGAGACACCTGTCCACACTGAGACACCTGTCCACACTGTAACACCTAGCAACACTGTAACACCTGTCCACACTCAGTGTAACACCTGTCCACACTGTAACACCTAGCAACACTGTAACACCTGTCCACACTCAGTGTAACACCTGTCCACACTGTAACACCTAGCAACACTGTAACACCTGTCCACACTGAGACACGTGTCCACACTGTAACATCTGTCCACACTGAGACACCTGTCCACACTGAGACACCTGTCCACACTCAGTGTAACACCTGTCCACACTGTAACACCTAGCAACACTGTAACACCTGTCCACACTCAGTGTAACACCTGTCCACACTGTAACACCTAGCAACACTGTAACACGTGTCCACACTCAGTGTAACACCTGTCCACACTGTAACACCTAGCAACACTGTAACACCTGTCCACACTGAGACACGTGTCCACACTGTAACATCTGTCCACACTGAGACACCTGTCCACACTGAGACACCTGTCCACACTGTAACACCTAGCAACACTGTAACACCTGTCCACACTCAGTGTAACACCTGTCCACACTGTAACACCTAGCAACACTGTAACACCTGTCCACACTGAGACACGTGTCCACACTGTAACATCTGTCCACACTGAGACACCTGTCCACACTGAGACACCTGCCCACACTCACTGTAACACCTGTCCACACTGTAACACCTAGCAACACTGTAACACCTGTCCACACTCAGTGTAACACCTGTCCACACTGTAACACCTAGCAACACTGTAACACCTGTCCACACTGAGACACGTGTCCACACTGTAACATCTGTCCACACTGAGACACCTGTCCACACTGAGACACCTGTCCACACTGTAACACCTAGCAACACTGTAACACCTAGCAACACTGAAACACCTGTCCACACTCAGTGTAACACCTGTCCACACTGTAACACCTAGCAACACTGTAACACCTGTCCACACTCAGTGTAACACCTGTCCACACTGTAACACCTAGCAACACTGTAACACCTGTCCACACTGAGACACGTGTCCACACTGTAACATCTGTCCACACTGAGACACCTGTCCACACTGTAACACCTAGCAACACTGTAACACCTGTCCACACTCAGTGTAACACCTGTCCACACTGTAACACCTAGCAACACTGTAACACCTGTCCACACTGAGACACGTGTCCACACTGTAACATCTGTCACACTGAGACACCTGTCCACACTGAGACACCTGTCCACACTGTAACACCTAGCAACACTGTAACACCTGTCCACACTCAGTGTAACACCTGTCCACACTGTAACACCTAGCAACACTGTAACACCTGTCCACACTCAGTGTAACACCTGTCCACACTGTAACACCTAGCAACACTGTAACACCTGTCCACACTCAGTGTAACACCTGTCCACACTGTAACACCTAGCAACACTGTAACACCTGTCCACACTCAGTGTAACACCTGTCCACACTGTAACACCTGCCCACACTGAAACACCTGTCCACACTGAGACACCTGTCCACACTCAGTGTAACACCTGTCCACACTGTAACACCTAGCAACACTGTAACACCTGTCCACACTCAGTGTAACACCTGTCCACACTGTAACACCTAGCAACACTGTAACACCTGTCCACACTGAGACACGTGTCCACACTGTAACATCTGTCCACACTGAGACACCTGTCCACACTGAGACACCTGTCTACACTCAGTGTAACACCTGTCCACACTGTAACACCTAGCAACACTGTAACACCTGTCCACACTGAGACACGTGTCCACACTGTAACATCTGTCCACACTGAGACACCTGTCCACACTGAGACACCTGTCCACACTGTAACACCTAGCAACACTGTAACACCTGTCCACACTCAGTGTAACACCTGTCCACACTGTAACACCTAGCAACACTGTAACACCTGTCCACACTCAGTGTAACACCTGTCCACACTGTAACACCTAGCAACACTGTAACACCTGTCCACACTGAGACACGTGTCCACACTGTAACATCTGTCCACACTGAGACACCTGTCCACACTGAGACACCTGTCCACACTGTAACACCTAGCAACACTGTAACACCTGTCCACACTCAGTGTAACACCTGTCCACACTGTAACACCTAGCAACACTGTAACACCTGTCCACACTCAGTGTAACACCTGTCCACACTGTAACACCTAGCAACACTGTAACACCTGTCCACACTGAGACACGTGTCCACACTGTAACATCTGTCCACACTGAGACACCTGTCCACACTGAGACACCTGTCCACACTGTAACACCTAGCAACACTGTAACACGTGTCCACACTCAGTGTAACACCTGTCCACACTGTAACACCTGTCACCACTGTAACACCTGTCCACACTCAGTGTAACACCTGTCCACACTGTAACACCTAGCAACACTGTAACACCTGTCCACACTCAGACACGTGTCCACACTGTAACATCTGTCCACACTGAGACACCTGTCCACACTGAGACACCTGTCCACACTGTAACACCTAGCAACACTGTAACACGTGTCCACACTCAGTGTAACACCTGTCCACACTGTAACACCTAGCAACACTGTAACACGTGTCCACACTCAGTGTAACACCTGTCCACACTGTAACACCTAGCAACACTGTAACACCTGTCCACACTGAGACACGTGTCCACACTGTAACAGCTGTCCACACTGAGACACCTGTCCACACTGAGACACCTGTCCACACTGTAACACCTAGCAACACTGTAACACGTGTCCACACTCAGTGTAACACCTGTCCACACTGTAACACCTAGCAACACTGTAACACCTGTCCACACTCAGTGTAACACCTGTCCACACTGAAACACCTGTCCTCTCTGTAACACCTGTCCACACTGAGACACGTGTCCACACTGTAACATCTGTCCACACTGAGACACCTGTCCACACTGAGACACCTGTCCACACTGTAACACCTAGCAACACTGTAACACCTGTCCACACTCAGTGTAACACCTGTCCACACTGTAACACCTAGCAACACTGTAACACCTGTCCACACTGAGACACGTGTCCACACTGTAACATCTGTCCACACTGAGACACCTGTCCACACTGAGACACCTGTCCACACTGTAACACCTAGCAACACTGTAACACCTGTCCACACTCAGTGTAACACCTGTCCACACTGTAACACCTAGCAACACTGCAACACCTGTCCACACTGTGACACCTGTACACACTGAGACACCTGTCTACACTCACTGGAACACCTGTCCACACTGTAACACCTAGCAACACTGTAACACCTGTCCACACTCAGTGTAACACCTGTCCACACTGTAACACCTAGCAACACTGTAACACCTGTCCACACTCAGTGTAACACCTGTCCACACTGTAACACCTAGCAACACTGTAACACGTGTCCACACTCAGTGTAACACCTGTCCACACTCAGTGTAACACCTGTCCACACTGTAACACCTAGCAACACTGTAACACCTGTCCACACTGAGACACGTGTCCACACTGTAACATCTGTCCACACTGAGACACCTGTCCACACTGAGACACCTAGCAACACTGTAACACGTGTCAACACCCTAATTTCTGCTCAAGATGAATAGACTTCCATCAGAAACAACAGAGTCTCACTGGTCCCTTGTCCAATATAAAGGATCCTTGAACCATAGACAATGACACCTGCACCTGGTGGTGTGTTCAGGTACCTTGCAGGTTGTCTAACACACAGACCACACGGATGTAAATTGGTCTGATGTGACATCTGTTTCCTCTCAGCTCCTTAAATGTTCCTGGAGTTGAATGACCTTCATCATCTGGTTCCACAGGACACTATGGACAAAGGAAGTCCACTTCTATGTCTTTCTGTGACTCCTCCAATCTCTCCGTTGAACCTGCAGATGACACTCTAAGCTCAGTCACCACTTCCATCTGAGAACATCCTGTTTGAAGCCTCTTGATATCGAGGAGTTGATCAGCTGTTTAAATCCCAACTCTGATTGATTCATGGATCAAACACCTTATTGTGGATTTAGCTGTTAAATTCATTATTAGAGAACAAGAATTTGTGTAAAAAGTACTTAAACATTAAACAGTAGGACAAAAGTTTTGTGAAGGTCACATGAAGGTCACCTGTAAAGGTGAGAGTGCAGTTTAGATTCATCCTGCTATCCGAAAGCCAGACGTCCCAGACTTTTGGTGAGACGTGTATAACTGGTGTATTTCACTGTCATCCGAGACAGATGACAGTGTGTGCAGTCATTTTACACAGACCACCAATCACAAAGATCTGAGCATTACCTTCTTTTTCCAGCAACAGAACCGTGAAATTTGTGTGGATTAAAAAATCGGCTGCCTTGAATGAAAACTTAACATTCTCTTTCAATAGTTTCATTTCTTTGCACACATCTTTTACAGAATGAAGCGTTATATAATAACTGCCCTGATCGAAGCACCAACAGAGTAACTCACATCTTACATCTTATTTTGTTTGTTGTTTTATTAGTGGAATGAAACATTTTGGTTCCTGCTGAATATAATCCAGTTATGTGGTTTGATAAAACCTGAATAACATTAAAGAAACCAGGAGAGGTTTCATTCCTTTTGTTTTTTTGCTTTGGTATTCGTGCTGTGACGGTTTTTTAGACTCTGAATAAACGTGTACTACGAGTGAGTGTTTGACTGCCTCGAGACATACAGTCATGTGCAGCCATGTGTCCCAGTTTCCAGTGTGAACAGTCAGTGGAAGATTCATGCACACTGATGTGCTGCACAGCTCCAGCCTGGCAAGAGGCAGCTGCACACTCAATTATGATCAGCCTTGGATTAAGGCTATGCCCTACAGTTCTACAATGAACAGGCAATTAAAAAGCCAATTATGTTTCTTGGTAATAAAAGCAAAAGAAACAGGCTGAGTCAGTCTGTAGAAGCCAGATCACAGCATAGGAGCCCACAGGGTCACAGAGCTCCCACAGTCAGGCCAGATTTAGAATCTGTTCCTCCAAATGTTTCTGCTCTAAGTGTCCAAAGAAAAGATGAGACGCAGCCCACATAGTTGTAAGAGAAATCCATGTTATTTAGCAGGAAGTCATTTCTGTGGTATGTCCTCATCACAGCAGGTAGGGCTTTGTGTGTTTTTGTTCTCTGGCAGCGGGCCATGATCCAGTATTCACACTGAAAAGGTGTTAGTTGTCTGCATACTGAGAGATTCTCAGTACTACCAGAAAGACCATCAATGGTAAATTACATATATTTAGAAGTACTTTGCTACTTTTAAAGTCCTTTTACCCTAAAATACAGTCATCTGTTCACACATACCAACATGGGGTTCAATGTGTTGCTCAAGGACACGTCAAGATGTGGTGGGAGCTAGGATTGAACCATCAACCTTGCAGCTGGTAGACACGTGCTCTACCTCCTGAGTACCCGCCACGGAGCCCATTTAAAATAACAACAGAGTCGACTGAGCTGAATGTGAGACACGAGAGCAGGTGAGATCCTCTGAAGACACGAGAACATGATCCTTGAGGTTAAGAGTCTTTGAAGAAGTTTCAAATGAATCCCGAAAGAAACCAGCAGTCAGTGAAGCCTCTTGCTATTCAGAACATTTAGTATTTACCTCCTCCAAGAGTTTGTTAATTTGTCTGTTTAGTAAGAGAACTCAAAAGGTTCGGGATGGATTTTGATGGAATTTTCATTAAAGGTCCGAGTGAATAGAATTCAAAGTGAGTAGATTTTAAAGGTGATCCGGATCAACATCAGGAATGTTTTTAAGAATTCTTCATCACTGTGAGTTAGAGCTGTTTTAACATAATCTGCATGCAACTCCACAATAAATGATCCAGATGCTCGGTAACAAAACACAGAGTGAGTTCTCAATAGGTTCTACATGAAACCAAGGATTAATCTGGATCAGGGACTGATCTGGATTAAGGATTTATATGGATCAAGGACTGATCTGGATCAGGGACTGATCTGGATTAAGGATTTATATGGATCAAGGACTGATCTGGATCAGGGATTGATCTGGATTAAGGATTGATATGGATCAAGGACTGATCTGCATCAGGGACTGATCTGAATCAGGGACTGATCTAGATTAAGGACTGATATGGATCATTACAAAATTCCAGATATGAGCCAGAAATGAACAAAATAGGGAACTTTCAGATTTGTAATCACTGTAGAACGTATGATGTTATAAACCTGCAACAAACATCAAAAGACAGTCGAGACTCTGTGGAATCAGACGTGTGTAACTGATTTGACGTTCCTTCAAAAGTTCTGGAGCTCAATCCAGAAAAAAAACACCATGATTAAAAAAGTGCTTTTCATCAGTAACTACTGAACTAATAATGAAATCAATGTCAATCCAGATGTTAAAGGTGTTTTATGCTCAATGAATCTGATAATGTCGATACAACAAAGAAGAGACTCAATATTTAGGAAATGAGGTGTCTGATGGAGGTCTGAGATCTACGAGGGATTTTCTACTTTTTGCTGGAAACATATTGAATCAAACTGCATCTGTATTTTCTACTAACACAGCTGAGACTCAGTGGAAGTATGTTTGTAATGTTCCTAATCTGCAATCCAGCCAATAATCAGCAGGTGATGCTTCAAACATCCTTGATTGAATGAACCACTTCTTGACAATCTAAACCTTTTTATTTACTTCAGACTCTATAAAACATCACTGATTAAATGACAGTAAGTTTGGACACGACGTTGGTCACTAACTTCAGCACTTTGTTCTGTTTTTGCAGGGACCTTCTGCATCATCTCACTCTGTACCTGTGTTGCTGGCATTAACTTTGAGCTTTCCCGTTACCCCCGTTACCTGTACGGCCTGCCGGACGACATTGGCCATGGCTACGGCTGGTCCATGTTTTGTGCCTGGGGAGGTCTCGGCCTCACGCTCATTGCTGGTTTCTTTTGCACCCTGGCTCCCTCCGTCCAGCCAATACCCCGATCCACCTGTCCCAAATCACGGCAAGAGAACGGCACCGTCTGCTAAGAAGACCAACCACACCCACCAATCAACAACAAACGGGGGGAAAAAAAAAACCCTTCCATGCGTTCATCTTTCTGATCATCTCCAATAGCTCCAGGTTTCAATGTTTTTTTTATCGTGCGTGAGTAAAATGGATGTCTCAATGATCTGCTGTCGTAAAAAATGAGCAAAAACTCAAGAACCAAATAATATTATTGTGGAAAAAATTCCACTTGTGCTTGTTTTGTTGTTGTGGAGCAGATGCAGAACTGGATGATGGACAAAAAGATTGGCGGAGTGTGTGTGGCTTCGGTTTGTCTCCTAACTGGCCCACTGGGTTCAATCAGGAATATTGTAGTGAAACAATCAAGTTGTTGAGTGCGAGCAAAGGTCTCAGTTTCTCATGAACCTGCCTGATAATTCAAGAGGAATGGACTGAACCTCGGGACTTCTATGTGTCTTCATGGATACGGGCTCTGAGTTTATTCTTACTGCCTCTTCCATGTGATGGGCGAGCAGTGAGATCCTCCACTGTTGTAATTACTATACAGAAAAAGAACAGAGTATACTGACTCATTTTTATTCTTGTGTACATGTATTTCATTCTGTCTGAAGATCCTGTAGGCCATTTAGCATTTTGTACATGCATTTTTTTAATTCATAGTGTATTTTCATTTTTATAGAATCCTTCATATTGTGAACAGACTTTTGACTGAGTGTACGTTCAGAGGAAATGTATTTTTGTGTTTCTTATTGTTTTCATTCGAGTTATGTGTCCGTGGGTTAAACTCTTTGCTGCCCCGGGAAACAAATGTGGGAGAATTCTGGAGTCACCTGAAAAAGGAAAACATCCACCTAATACAACATCCAGTTATCCAAAGGTCATAAAACTCACACATGCAACAGCAAACTGAGAGTATGTCCAAGCCAGAACCAGACCTAAATGGGTTCTGCTAAAAATCCCTAAAAACTGCTTGGGTCTTATTTTTACTTTTGTCCATTCTTTAATAATTTAATTAGGATTTAATTTATTGGAGATTTCTGTTTATTTTTCGCATGTGTAATATACAAAGCTGCTAAACACTGAGATGTGAGGTTTCAGTAGCTTGTAAGGATTTGGGATTAGAGTCAGTGACTTCCTGGGGACTGGCAGGAAGCAGCAGTAAACTTCACTAAGCCTCCACAAATCAATTCAGAAATTAACTTTTTTTCTCTATTTTTTCATAAAGTTTTGCAGCACCTGTCTGACACACGAGAAAAAAAGGTGCAGCATTATGACTGAGTGGCTGCTGCTTGAAAATATGGAGCTACAACTGCCTGATACATGCGCCTCCATATTTGAGGGATCCTCATTTCTCGTCCCGCTCAGTCATGGCGGTCCCTTTAACCCCGCTGGAAGGTCATACATCTCATTCCACTGAATGTGGACTTCACATCTGAAAATATCCTGAAAAAAAGTTAAAGGATTAGCGAGTAATCAAAAGCTTTACATCCTTCCATACATCTTTCTTGTTTTGACATGTTGAAGGCCTCTGAACTAGCATTCCTCTGATGGGAACTGGTTTAAATAACATGCATTTCCTGTTTGCAACATGATCACAGAACAGTTTGTGTGTCTTGACTTGTCAGACTGTTGTATTCATTTCACTATCTGAGATCCAGCTGAGATCTCAGAAACTAGCTTGTTTTTCTTTTTATTATTCATGAAATAAAAAAAAACAAGAGATTCTTTAACTGGGATTATTCATTAATACCAAACTTTCATGGTTAGTTGCTCTCATGTAACACTTGTAGTTCTGAATGGGCTGCTGCTGTATCACTTCGTGATCAGTAGGATCGGTGAGTCATTGTACAGCCGGTTGAAGAGCCTTGATTTAAAACTCAAGATAAAGGTAGAAACTATGTGGTTGTGCATCAGTTCAGTATTGTTCTAGATTAAAATAAAGTAGATTTGTGTGCCAGTTTACAGCAATGGTTGTCTTTGTGGGTCGACTGCAAAGGGCTGTTTATACAGGAGGTTCTATTCAGTGCTAATGTGGCTGCTACAGAACCCAGAAACGAAGGTTTCACTGGAAACTACTGATCCATATCAACCTTTAAAGCGTCACACAAAACAACAGAAATAATAATAATCTGCAGATAATCTGTAAAACGGTCATTAAAAAGTTTAATGTTTCTTTTTTTTCTTTTTTTTTTTTTGCCATAAGGTGTTAAAAAAATGAATATTTCAAGTGATTTAAAGCTGCTTTTTGGTTCCTAATACAAGGCCTGGGATTCTAAGATCCTTCATTACCAAACACACATAAATACCAGGTAACAACTTTTACAGGAGATGATGTGGAGCAGACAAAGTGAAACGTATCAGAGCATGAAGACATCTTACTGTCGTTATCATGGAGACGTCATATAAAGGACTCAGCCAGCTTTGTTGAGCTGAGTTTCCACCAAGGAGGTTCTCTTTGTGGTGGGGCAGATCACCGTGGTAACAGAGGCTGAACTCATCACCCTCTCCAGAGCAGCAGGTGATGGGTGGTACTGGTATCCGTCTCTGGGACCACGTCTGGATGCAGCTATGTGTTACAGGGTCACTTCATGCTTCTCCATGATCAGAGGATTTATTTTCTTTTATCCGGGAGGTTTCTGGGTCTCCTCCATCAGTTCCATCCTATCACACTGATATTTTCCATTTAACTTTGTCAAACACGACATTCATGATCATTTTTGTGTCGGATATTATAGTGTAAGTACTTTTTGAGACTGAAAGGCTGATGAACGTGAGCAGGTCATTAACTAGTACCAGCCTGCCTTGCAGTTGAAAAGAAGATCCAAGTTTACTACTCAAGTAGTAACTGTAAACATAACCAAGGAGTTTGAAGAGAGGACTGGGTTCACTTATGATATTATGATATTACATCATGAAAGATTAAAATACAATCTAATACAGTATATCTTTATTTATAAAGCACCTTCTAACAACATTTATGGACTTTTACATGCAACAGAATCAGTGGCCGTCTCTTTTTACCAACAAGTCCTCCAACTCATACGCCCATAGTTGACGTTTGTCCATGCACTCGAATACGACCCCATGGAGCGTTTTCTACGGTTTTACCACCCTCAGCGCCCCCTTTCGGTAAAATGGGAACAAATACTTTTACAGAACAACAGAAAACTTGCCTTCCGCCCTTAATGAGCTAACAAAGGGTTAGGGTTAGGTCGAGCTGGGTTGCGGCTTGATTTTTTTCTTCCGGCCCGTTGTTCCACCGGCGTCCCTAGCAACAACCTAGTAACCACTCAAACCTGAGAAAATGTACATTGAAACGAAAAAACTATGTACCGTTTCCATAAACCAAACAAATATTATGAAAATAAAGTTTATATTTCTCGCTAGAAATGTTATCAAAACAAGTCTAAAGCCACTGTCTATTTTGAAATAGAACAATTTCTGCCAAAAATTGAGGGGAAGGCCGCCATGTTTCTCTCATTTTGCCAGCGAGAAACTGCAGTCAGCATAACCACCGCCAGAGGTCGCTTTAAATACGTCACCCTTGGTCGTAATTTGATGACTGGACATACGACCACTGTGTACGTTTTGCTTTGGAGGACAGTCTGGTTTTTACAGAGGTGAAATGACAGCAAGACTGGAAAAACTGTTCAAATCAGTCATTTGGCCACTTTATTAGGCACACCTGTTCAACTGCTTGTTAATGCAAATTTCTAATCAGCCAATCACATGGCGGCAACTCAGTGCATTTAGGCATGTAGACATAGTGAAGACGATCTGCTGCAGTTCAAACCAGCATCAGGATGGAGAAGAAAGGTGATTTGAGTGACTTTGAACGTGACATGGTTGTTGGTGCCAGAATGGCTGGTCTGAGTATTTCAGAAACTGCTGATCTACTGGGCTTTTCACGCACAACCATCTCTAGGGTTTACAGAGAATGGTCCGAAAAAGAAAAAATATCCAGTGAGCGGCAGTTCTGTGGGCGGAAATGCCTTGTTGATGCCAGAGGTCAGAGGAGAATGGCCAGACTGGTTCGAGCTGATAGAAAGGCAACAGTGACTCAAATAACCACTCGTTACAACCAAGGTAGGCAGAAGAACATCTCTGAACGCACAGTACGTCGAAACTTGAAGAAGATGGGCTACAGCAGCAGAAGACCACGCCGGGTGCCACTCCTTTCAGCTAAGAACAGGAAGTTGAGGCTACAATTCATACTGAATCACCAAAAATGGAGAATAGAAGATTGGAAAAACGTTGCCTGGTCTGATGAGTCTCGATTTCTGCTGCGACATTCGGATGGTAGGGTCAGAATTTGGCTTCAACAACATGAAAGCATGGATCCATCCTGCCTTGTATCAACGGTTCAGGCTGGTGGTGGTGGTGTAATGGTGTGGGGAATATTTTCTTGGCACTCTTTGGGCCCCTTGGTACCAATTGAGCATCATTGCAACACCACAGCCTACCTGAGTATTGTTGCTGACCATGTCCATCCCTTTATGACCACAATGTACCCAACTTCTGATGGCTACTTTCAGCAGGATAATGCGCCATGTCATAAAGCTGGAATCATCTCGGACTGGTTTCTTGAACATGACAATGAGTTCACTGTACTCAAATGGCCTCCACAGTCACCAGATCTCAATCCAATAGAGCATCTTTGGGATGTGGTGGAACGGGAGATTCGCATCATGGATGTGCAGCCGACAAATCTGCAGCAACTGTGTGATGCCATCATGTCAATATGGACCAAACTCTCTGAGGAATGCTTCCAGCACCTTGTTGAATCTATGCCACGAAGGATTAAGGTCGTTCTGAAGGCAAAAGGGTCCAACCCAGTACCACAGGGCCGGTTCTGGGCATAGGCAGACTAGGCAATTCGGCACCCTCTGCTGGAGGGCGCTAATCTCTCTCTTTTTTTTTTTTTGACAAACTGTTGGGCACACCATTCATCTCAAGTAAGGAGCAAAATAAGTAGTAATTAAATATCTATCTATCATCTCTACTGTTCATTATAGTGTGAATAAACATTTTTTGCAATGTATTCCAGTTATTGAGTTGTTGTTTCTGTTCTGGGCAGTAGGGGGCGCCTAATAAAGTGGCCAGTGACATTATTCACTATAGAGGAACATGACGCAGGAAAATATGAGAACACATGTAGAACGTGTCCGGGTTCTGATGTGTTCTTCCTCTTGTCTCATTTTCCACTCTTTAATTCTTATTCTGCTCTTTCCTGTCCTTCTCAGTCTGGCTGCCTCTCTTCAGCCCCGCCCACTTGTGAGCCTGTTGCTGTTGCCGTTTGGATCACACCTGAAACTAATCATTAATCACCTGCTCTCCTGAGATCTGCTCAGCGTCTTCAACTCTTCTGTGCAACTGGGGCGACTGTGGCTCAGTGGGTGGAGCATTCACCTTCCATTTGGAAGGTTGACCCTGAACCCCCTGCAGCCCCATGATTTGCATATCGGGTTGTGTGATTGGCTGAATGTAAAACTTGTAGTGTAAAACTGCTCTGAGTGATCAGTAAGACTAAAACATCTTATACAAATACAGACTATTTACCATTTAAAGTCACTACAAGTGAAAGTTTCAGACAATTTCTTTAGTCTCCTGAGAAGTTTGAAGTTTAGTCTCAAGTTAAATCAAGTTTTTAGTTGTTTGTTAGTAGTTTCAGTAGTTTCTCCTGTGTTTTTAGTCCCCCTCAAGATAATTCTTTGCTGTGAACCACTGAATGTAGAACTGGTTCATTTCTCATTTTGTTGCTGCCTGGACCACCTTGACTCTCTGTTCCTCATCTCTGTGTGGGAACCGGATTCATCCCAGTCCTACTTCTTGGAACGATTCTCCAACACTCTTTAGATTGTTTCTACTCACCTCTAACTCTGCAGCGTTCCTCAGCTCACCTTCCCACCTCCAGTCTCTTCATCTGTTCCTCTCTAGGTTCCTCTGGTTGGTCCCCTTGGTCCTGTTCTTCTCCCCTCCTCATGAAAACCTGCAGTGAAAGACTGAAATAAGTGACACCATCTCATCTTCTCATCCTAATTTCACCATCATCTCTTCTGTCTCCAGAACCTGTGTAGCCCGGATCCTGTTCACCACTTACATCCTGTTAATAAAACCTCGTACTTACCTTTTAAAAGATGCTTTGGGTTGATTCCTTTAGTCCATGTTCTAACAAATACGACAGAATCAGACTTCAATTAAAATGAAAGACAAATCAAGGCTGCATGGTGGGTTATCTCAAGACAGCCCTGAGTTGCATGGTGCCCTAGGCAAAAAGGGATTTTGGCGCCCCCTACTGCCTAGAACAGAAACAACGTAACTCAATAACTTTTTATACTCAATAAATCCTCAACCGGGGAAATTCAAATCACTGCATTTTACCCATCTCTGGAGGAACACAGAACATTAGAACCAATTAGAACACAGAACATCTCCAGAGAGCAGAAGGCAGCTATTTAAAGCACCCAGGGAGCAGTGAGTGGGGGTTAAGGACCTTGCTCAAGCGCCCAAAGTGGTTCATCCAGGTGCCGAGCAAGATCTTTAACCCCCACCCACTGCTCCCTGGGTGCTTTGAGTAGCTGCCCTCTGCTCTCTGGAGATGTTCTGTGTTCTAATGGTTCTAATTGATAGGATTAATTGAGTATATAAAAAAATTGTGTTGTTGTTGTTAGTGTTGCCTTTAAAAATACTGTGATTGGTTTCACCTCTTTAGAGCAGATGCTAGCTCGCAGTCAGTTGAGGATAGCCTCCAGTGTTACAATTCAACAAAGGCACACACACTGGTAATCTCCTCTTCACAACTGGGGAAGTTTATCTTTCCCATGCTACTTGAAGCCAGCATTACATGGTGTATATTGCACAAATAAGGCCAGCCACTGCGGAATAATGGTGGGTGACATGTCAATCACCTGGGGGGGGCACCTGGGGGGGCCGGTGGGATGTCGGGGGGGGCCGGTGCCCCCCCGGCCCCCCCTCTAGCTCCGCCTCTGTGGATTACATTGCAAAAAATATTTATTTATACTAAAATGAACAGCAGAGATGATAGATACAGATATTTAATGATTACTTCTTTACATGAGATGAATGGTGTGTCCAACAGTTTGTCCCAAAATTAAAAGGAGAATTTGGCGCCCTCTCCAGCAGAGGGCACCCTAGGCAATGGCCTAATCCGCCTATGCCTAGAACCGGCCCTGGGTTATCTTCGCAGATGCCGGCTCCCTCCTACAGACAGTAACATGTATGTGTGTGTCCGTCCAGCAGCTGGTGGAGACAGACTCCAGCTCCATGCCACCCTGAACAAAAACTAGATTAATGAATGACAATCAAACTGGATATTATTGTTTTTTTTAAATATATTTTAGGGTATAAAAACTATCAAGTATAAATAAAGTATCTATATCAGACCCATTTGGATGAAATGATACGAGTTTTGTTCTCCACCATGTTTTCTGCTCTTCATGCTCAGTTTTGTTACAGTAAATAGTGTTAAAGATACTTCATGGTTAACTCGGTCTTTGTTCTGTTAGCTTGTCTTTACTGTGATTCATATTACCTGCCTGTTACTTCTGACTAGATGTATTTCTTTGAGTTACCATAGAAACACCTGTTAGTATATAAAAGCTAATTCTTTATAAATAATATCTGCTGCCTCTTGTAACTTTAAACAGCAACTGTTAGTATATTTCAGCTAATGTTTTGTGTTGCTTTGTGTTAAACCATATAAACTTGTAAATTATTATAAACTTGTCTGTATCGTTTTGGTATTTTTCACCTGCTTGTCCCGTCCAGCTGTGAAGGAATCTAGATGTTTGACATAGAAACACCTGAACAGATTTAATCTCACACGCTGAACGGACAGCATTCAGTATGTTCTGCTTGTTATTTATATTTTATTTTAATTTTACTTGGATGTTATGTTAGTTTATTACAAATGTTCAGGGTTAAAAGGAAGAAAGGAGAGAAATAACAAGGAACGTTAAAGGGAAGAAGGTGAAAGAGAACGTTAGCTGCTTCAACACCTGCAGAGAAAAACAAGAACAGAGAGACTAAAGCATCGAACAACATGCAAATAAAACAATGTTAATGTCATTTCAATAAAAGCTGTAAGTTTGTTTCATAAACGTATTTGACAGTGGGTGCAAAAAGGGGGCTGCAATGAATTATGGCTTCATCAGATTCCTGATCCAAGTTATTTGTGGAGTTACAGCGCCATCCTGAGGCCAGGCAAAACCCACAGCGCCTTTTTAAAAACAATCCAGAACATGTTAACAATTTTTAGAACTCCTAGATATATAAGATTCCTTCTTCAACGTCCCTTTGTGTTGTTGACGACTCGTGTAACTTTTCTAACCTAAATACTTTATCCTCTGTCTTTCAACATTTCGAAGTTCCCTGCCGAGATGAACCAGGACATAATCCTGAACATATCATGAACTCTGATACTTTGATGACTGAAATGTTTAACTTATATTTAACCTATTTTTCTATTCCTTTGCATCACATAGTAAAGTGGGTGATTAACACAGCATTCTATTTTTTATACATAAAAAAACAGACTAAAGTTATTTTTCTTATTTTTATTTTTACTATAGAATACTTTAGAATACTAGAATACTTTATTTTCTGTTATTTTCTGTTTTACTGAGGCCATATATGACCATATATGTATAATCATGATAATGAGTTTCCTACCATCACTGGTTCATGAGTGTGTGTTTAAGATGATCATGAAAGATTTTGCTCTTTATTTCTGGTTGACTTCAGAGTGATACCATTTTTAATAAATCCAACTTTAATTGTAAATAACTGTGTTGTTCCCATCGCCTGAGTTTTCTGTTGATTCTGCCAGCGTGATATCAACTGCTGGTTCATCCTCAGATTGAGGTACTAAGTTTGTGAAATTCAAGATTGTTCACAAAAACCAGGTGCAGGGATTCAGACTCCTCCTCCTTAGGTCTGTCCCATCTGAGCTGAAGGTCGTTCCACCGGGTCGAGGCTAATGCAGTTTCAACATTAAATCAAAAAGTTGAAAAGCTGAAAAGGGCGTTTAGGCTTCATCAGCTGGAGCTCGAATGTCTGATGTTTCAGCTGTGTCTGGTGGTTCTGATCAATCTCCCACGGTTTCCTATCAACCAAGAACTTTAGATGTAATTAGGGTTTGGTTATGTTGCAGCAAGGTTGTGTCCTTTCTGTTAGGTAGGAATGTTGCTCCATTCAGTTTTATTTATACAGTTTACAGTTAATAAACAAAAGTCACTTCCTTTCCAGAAACATCAAGTTCACGTCAACTTTCTTCTGCCTGGATTCACGGATTAGAAATAGAAGCTGGTTCTACAGGAGAGGAGCCTGATAACTAAAAGCTCTTCCTCCTGTTCTACTGTTAGAACCTCTATGAACCACAAGCAGACCTGCAGTCTGAGAGTGACGTGTTCTGTTAGGAACATCTGGAACAATGTTGTGTTTTTAGGGATCCTGGATGTTCCTCAGTCTCAAAAAACTCTTTTCCTGCTGAAGTTATTCCTACCTGAGAGCTCATTCGTTTTCAAAAGCTGAAGAGGAAAATCTCAGAGTGATGAGCTTCATTTATCTGCCAGTTTGTTTGAACACGTTTTTTTCAGGTTTATGTTGAATCTAACACAGACGAGGTACTGAAACCCCCCACTGGTCAGTCTTTACCAAACACTCATCAGTTCTTCACCAACAGGTTTTGTCTGATTAAATTGGCATGTTTTGGGGAAACAGGAGCTCTGTTATTTTCTGCCAGCGTGGTGAGGCCTTGAGACGTTTCATCCTTTTTTGTTTAGGTGGTTCTGAGTACAAGAACAAGTGTTATTTGCTCTACATGTGTTTTTTTTTCAATATTACTGATTCTTTGACACTCAGCTGCTGTAAAATTCCTTGAGTCTTTCTGACAACAACTAATCACATGGTACAGGTCATGGTAGTCTGCAAACCCATCCTCTACAGGGCCGTGGGGAGCTGCTTGTCTATCTGCAGGAGTCTGAGTCCAGTCCACGGCGATACGTAAATGCACAGAGGCAATCTAGATCTTCTGCCAAAAGATCTCTAAAAACATTCACGAGAGGATTTGGAGCCTGTTGTTTCTTCCTTGTTGTCACATTTGACAGTTGGACCCTTCCAACATTTGGGTTTACCTGCAGCTGCATCAGATCAGTTTTCACCTGGAATGAAAGAGTGAAGCCTAAAAAGCACATAAACAGGAACACGCATGCATGTAACAAACCTCTGGATGGTGCTTCAGGTGTTTTATGGTTGTTGCCTCACCGATGTTTTATCGAACAGACTACAGAGAGTTCTGGTAAACAGAACCCAGCTATGGTTCTCCTTTCTCTGGATCCCCTCAATTAAGAGTGCAGATGATTGTGTTACGGAGTCTTTTATTAGTTTTTTGCTGAGATGAATGTGAAAAAAATCTAACCAGTGTCCTGCTTGTTAGAGGAGACTCTGTCCACCTGTGTGATCTGAAGATCATCAGCTGTAGAAAAACCTGGGAATTATTCTGGAGGATGAGAGGAACTTAGATTCAACACATGGACAGACAATAAATCAGTGTCTGTTCATTTCTGGAAAATTGCAAAATTTAAAAGTTGATCAAACTTTCATGAAAATATATTTGAACATGCTGGTTCTAATAAAAGAAACCCGAGAAAGAAGGTGAGGCTGTGCTTCATATGGTGAGTTAGATTGTGAAACATGGATTCTTGTGGTTTCTAAACATCTTCTCATGCTGAGTTCCAGCTGCTTTCAGGCTGTAATGCAGCTCTTCATTAGCATAGATCATGATACTCAACTCTTCTTATACTGATATGTACGGGACACTGTGTGATGTGAGTGTACATTATGTTATAAGTGAGGTATCAATCAGCTGATCTGACACCAACCAGCTCTCTGCAGACGCTGTTTTGTTTTAAAGTGAATGAATCTGAACTCTCCTGTTCAGTCCTACACACGTCCAACCACATTTCAGACAACAACAATAACAACTCTGGAGTTGAGAAAATTGTGTACATCTTTTTTTTTTTGTCAGCTTAGATGGTTATTGACCAAATGTGTTACAGTTAGTGTTTCATTACATGACAGCTACAATCAGAACCTGGAGTTCAGCACAAGAACAGTTTTCTTCTTTCATCGTGGCACAATCTTCTGTTACGTTTGCATCATTCTTCCCTTACAATTCCAAAAGACTCTTCAGTCCTTACTCAACAACTAGATGGTGCACGCTTCAGCGATTATGACGAAACACTGAAAACAATGTGAACATTAAATACAGAGAAAGGTGCCTTTTTGGAAATGCTTGGGTTTTTTGCCAAAGTGTTTATGTGTTTTAATCATTTCATGCACATGTGGTCTCAACCTGAAGAACCTAAAAGTTAAAAATTCTCTTTAAAAGTCTGGATTAGTGTCCTTCTGGGGACCAATCAGTAGTCTCAGAAGAAAAGAAAGGCAGGGCCGCTTGTGCTCCTCGTATCAAATCCCTGAGCAAAGTCAGTGAACATTCAGAACCAATAGGCCAGTGTGTAGGCACAAGGAAAACAGGAAGTGGGAGACAGGAAACCATCATGTCCTCCTCTCTGGGAGCCTCTGTGACCAAAGGAAGGATAATTGTAGCTAAAGCTTTAGCTTCAGTAAGGAGCTGAGTGAAGAAGCCTATAAAAGGTATAGTGAAGGAGTAGAATGGTTCTAGAGTAGATTGTCATTCCCGAGGCCGGTATGAACTGTAGTATCTGGGATAAAGTGGTGTGTAGTGGCTGGAATGGCTGTAGGACGTGGGTGTGCTGGGGCTCAGGTAGGAGCTAGAGGGGGTAAAAGTGGAAGAGGAGCTGTAGTAGGCAGAAGAATGGCTGTGGGAGAAGGAGGGGGAGTAAGAGGAGGAATAAGGGGAAGACAAGGAAGAAGTGTGGAGGACAGAGGAGCGGGTCATGCTGGACAGCGGCCGAGTTCGAGCTGAGGGGCTCCAAGTAGGGCGTCTGATCCCTAGAATGGGAGAACGATACGGGGAGGAGGGGGCAGATCCGGGCTGGGTGGTCCTGATGGTTGTAGATGGGGTAGAGGCATGAGGATCTGAGGTGTAGTGCCTGGATAGGCCTGAGCTACGAGACAGAGCCGGGGACATGTTGACGTTAAAACTGTGAGAGTCAACTACTAATGTTCGTGCCCCCAACGTCCACTTGGAATGAACCAGCCCATGAGGAGTGGACGGTGGGGTCTGCATCGGAGGAGAGGAGGGGACTTCCAAAGAAGGAGGGCTATCTTGTGCTGAAGGGCCAGTTAGTGAAGCAACAGATGGTGATGATGGGCTGCAAGGGGGTTTGTTTGACGTAGGAGAGGTGAGAGCTGAGGCCAGGCCTGTAGCTGCTGCGCTGACCATAGACAGGCTGGGGGGGGCAGAAGAATCATAAAAAAGAACTGATGTGGGACTAGTCAGGCTGGTGGCAGGAAGACTGCCAGTTGTAGCTGAGCCTTGGGCTGGAGTGGAAGCCGAGAGACTTACTTTGGGGGTGCTGGTCTTCCCACGGGCCCCCCTGCCCCCCCTGGAGCAGCGAGTCTGCTCTTGATCAAAAGCCAGATCCTCCAGGCGCTGCGTGAGGGCCAGTTTCTGTTGGATGGCCATACGCAGGAGAGAATTAAGAGTCTTCTTTTCATCCTCGGCTGCAGCCAACTGCCTCTGCATCTCATCCAGCTGTGTCGTGTACTCATCACACCTGTCGAGAACAGAAGTCAAAAGAATCAGTTAAATGAACAAAAAGAAGGTGCATGAAAGCAGAATTAATAGAAAGAAGATTAGACTAGGTTGTTTAAAAGACAAAGGGCACCTGCACATGACTTTTAATAACATCTGATTCTTAATCTGTAGGATTTAATATGGAGTTGGTTCTTCAGCTCCTTCTAGAAGCATATTTGTGAGGTCAGAGACTGATGTTGAACCAGAAGGTCTGACTCACAGTCTCCACTGTAATTCATTCCAAAGATGTTTAGTGATGTTGAGGTCAGGACTCTCTGCAGGTCTGTCCAGTTCCTTCACACCAAACTGTCTAATCCAGGTCTTTAGAACCTGCTCCATGTTCTGGTGAGCAGTCATGTTGGAACAGTAAGAAGCATCTCCAAACTGATCCCACTAAGTTGGAACATGAAATTGACTAAAATCTCTTGGTATGTTGAAGCATTAAAGCTTCCTTTAACTGGAACTAAGAAATTAAACCCTGAAAAAACAAGCCCGCATCATGATCCTCCCTCTGCAGAACTTTACTCTGGACACAATGCAGTCAAGACCAGTCCTGTTCTCCTGGACAGCGACAGGAATTTGTACCCTTCTTGTCGCTGGGGGTGTACCCTGTAGTCCAGGTCCACTTTTGTATCTTATGAAGTTGTTCCACTAAAACAGGAAAATTACACCATGTTTTGAAGTCTAAAACCAACATTCTGAAACATAATATTGAAAATGATGGAAGAAACTTAATAAAATGGAGATTAACCAGCCTTGACCAGGGTTGTAGGTGTGACGCACACAAAGATGTGGTCCCAATTTTTGTTTATGTATTTTTCCCACTGCATGGGGTTACAATATATATTCCAGTTTGTGCTGAAGATTATTTATGGATTAACTAATTCCATTTCAGCCCTAATGGCTTTGTTTTATTTATGGTGTAATACCTATTAATGTCAGTAGGTGGCAGTAGGACACTGTGGGGAAAGCCGGAAGTTTGCTTGGCGCTGTTGTTGGCTCTGTCGCCATTCTGTGACGATGTATCAACGCAGCAGCAGCATGATGGTGTCCTGTCTGCTTATTTAACCTTTTCTACCAGGTTAGTGCTTGTTATAAGTGTTAAAAAGTAAGAGTAACGAAGGAGTGTATTGTTTAATGTGTCGTTTCAAGACCGGTCTAACAGATGATGGTGTTAGTTTAGTTACATTGCCGTACTAAGTGGCGCGGCTGAACGCTGTACGGTTACCATGGTCACATGGCGCAGCCATGTCAAGCCATAACGAAAATGGGAATTAATCAGAAGCTCCTGTAATTGCATTAGATAGTTATTTTATTATTGTTCATTCATGTGGTTCTGTTTAATATGTTTAATGAAACTGCTTAAGTATTTGGGGGCCTTGGGGGCCGGACCCCCAAGAAGAAAATCAAATAAAAATCTAATTTTGGCTTATCTTATCAGGCTCCCATCACCTATACCACAGTCAACCACTAGGAGTTGCTTTAATAGTGTGGACCACTATTTTCTTTTTGATTCTCACAATTTTGGAATCCAGTCGAGGGCCGGATTGAACGGCTCAGCTGGCCGGATTCGGCTCGCGGGCCGCCAGTTGATGATCAGTGTCATAAGTCATGTGGCTTTAGAAATTAAAAAAATATTGAACAAACATTTTTCTGTTAATCTAAAAAGTTTGTTTTGTGTCTGACCTGGTAGCAAACAAGGCTCGCAGAGAGGAGAAGGTGGCGGCGTCCTCCTTCAGGGCCTTCAGCTCGTTCCTCAGCTTCATCATAGTGTCGGTCACCATGGATTTCTCTGTGTCATACTTACTCTTCAGGCTGGTCAGAGCCACCTCTGCTGTCTGAGTGGACACAGATGAAAACACATGATTTTTACATCTATATCAGGGGCTTGTAAATACAAACTCAATATTTTATTATTAATTTGGTGTAACAAAGCTTCATGGTAATAAATCTACCACTGGAAAGCCTGTTTACATTTTTATAATGTGCATCAGTGTTCATTGGATGAACAGGATGACATCACACAGCAGTGTGTCACCAGGTCATTTCTACACTAGCTAACAAAAGTGAAATTCCTGGATTATTTATGCAAAAAATTGTTCATAAAAACATGTACTATGACCAGAAACATGCCATTTTCTTCAGCTAAACTAATACACTATTTAAACTGGATCTACAGAGTGACTGACTGGTCCGTATTATTCAACCCAACATTTCAAAGAAACACGTCTTACTTCTGACCTGTTTGTTGGCCTTGAGCACCAGTCTGAGAGTAGCTATCTGCTCCCTCTTGGTGCTGAGTAACGACTTAAGCTTCAAGATTTCTTCCATGCAGCTCTCTTTATCCTTGTCCAGCAGAGGGGTCAGTTCCCTGGCTGCAGCTCTCTGTCTGGAGAGCTGTAAGGACCTGTCTACTGCACGCTGGAGGTGCTTTACCTGGAGCACAAGAGAAGAAAGATGGGGAATTTGGGAGGTGCTGAAACTATAGGAGGAGTATTAGTTTATTCTGAACGGGCTTAAGGTGAAAAGAAAAAAATCCGGAGTTTGGTTTGAAAGAGAAGTTTCGTCTTCGGCTGAAACAAACAAGTTTAACATCAAGAACAAAGACGACAATAATACACAGCAATGCATTACTGTCACTTTGGAATTACAAGGGATTAAAAGAAAGAAAGTGTAAAACTTACTGAACAGTAGAAAACAAATCCCACTAAAAACAACTGAGATTGAAGAAAACAGTTGTTGAGACCCGGATTCACCAAGAATTGGGGCGGCTGTGGCTCAGTGGGTAGAGCGGTTGCCTTCCAATCGGAAGGTTAGCGGATCGATCCCGGCCTCCACCTCACATCAAAGTGGGCAAAACACTGAATCCCATGTTGCCCCCTGATTTGCACATTAGGTTGTATGAATGTGTAAATGTTAAACTTGTAGTTTTAAAGCACTTTGAGTGGTCTGAATGACTAGAAAAGCACTATACAAATAAAGGACATTTACCATTTAAGAATATAAAGAGCCTATTTTTCACTCCATTTGAAATAAAATCCAGATATCTGCTCCTTCACTGTGGAAATAGTTCTAATTATCTGTTGATGCAAACACACTCACGCTGCCACCTGCTGGAGCTCAGCAGGTGGCAGCTCCAGCTGATCTCCGCTCCGCTGCTCTCACTGCACAATCTAAAGATAGATTTCTGTCACAATCATTGTTAATAATTATTGTCTGCAGAGGCCTGTTAGGAAACCAGCCTTGCAACTTTGCACAGCACAGAAAGATGCATTTTGACTGGGAGCTCAGAACGAGGTGTTAATGTTTGTTTTTTTTTTTTTTATGAGGACTTTCAAAATTCAATAGAGGCGCAAAATTTTAATTTGCACCTTCTGCAACCCCATAATAATCCCCCTGGTGAATATAGATGTGAGTTAGATAAGAGACAGAATGATTTAAAAGGAAACGAGTTCTGCTGATCCTAACAGAACATGAGTGATCCATTCTACCTGGTCTCTAATGATGGCATTGAGGTTGTAGATGTTCATGGGCTCCTTGCGCAGCTCACCCAGAGGGTCCAGAGCAGGTGACGACGACGATGATGAAGATGACGAGGCACTGATGCTGGGTGAACATGTAGGAGGCGTGCAGGACAGCGCACTCTGATCACATGGTCCCTGAGGCCCGTCCCTGCCCACCTCCTTTTCGTCTTTTCCACTCTCCTGGGACAGGGGCTCTTTGGATGGAGACTCAGAGGGACTCCGTGATTTCCCTGGAGAGGAGGATGTTGATGCGACTGCAGCCATCCGCCTGGCCAGACGTGGTGTCAGGAGAACTTTGCTGCTGTCGGACGACATGGCTTTGAGACTGGCACTGTGGCTCCGACGCCCTCTGCCTTGACTGGAAGAGAAACAGGTTTTTTTTTCATCAAAGTGAAAGTCAGTTCTGTAGAAGTTTTTTTTTTTTTAACACAAAAGGAAGATCTCAGTTTCTATCTATCCCTATATTTTCTGTTCCTGCTCAGGGTTGCGTGGAGCCGGTGCTTATCTCCAGCGGTCACTGGGTGGCAGGCAGGGTTACACCTGGACCTTAGTTTGTTTAGCGAATAAAAAAAGCAATGTGTAATAACAGCATGACGGCACAAGGACATCCAGTTGCATGAGCTGGTCAGAACTTGCCGCTCAGGAACAGGAAGCTGGAACTTTGGCTTATGTGGAATAGTTCTGGAGACCATTTATCTTCAAATGATAAGGCCAATAGTACATTTAGAATACACCAACCCTTATGAACCCTCTCTATAACATTAGATAATAGTATAACCCTGATTTCAAAATATTTTGGACTAAAATGTTAATAAAAATAATGCTTTGTAAACCCACATTTAATTCCCATCAAACATAAACAACATATCAGACGCTGAAACGAAGATTTTTTACTTATTCATGGAAGAAAATCAGCAACTTGTCTCAAAAGATTTGGAACAGAAGCATCAAAATTAAAATTAAAATACACTGGAGGAATATTTGATGCTCAGCGAGGTTAATAAACCACAGCTCAGTAACATGACTGAGTATAAAATGATCATTTGCAGAGACAGAGACTGTAAAGATGGGCAGAGGTTCACCAATCTGAAACAAACTGGGTCTAAATAATAGGGAACCAAATGTTCCTCAATGTAAATGAAATAATTTGGAGAACCACCATCTTCAGGGAATAATAACATCATAGATTGAGAGAGTCAGGAGGAATCTCTGTAAACAAGAGACAAGGTTGAAGGGCGTGGCTCTGAAGCAACACTGCATTAAGAACAGGAAGGATTCCCTATTGGACGTCACTGTCAACACAGTTCAGCATGTGATCCAGAAACACCAGGTAAATATGTGCTGGTCTGTCTATGTTACAACCCATGACCTACAGTCATGAGATCTAGATCCTGACCAAACAAGATCCTGGATCCAAGCAGCTGAAATGAGCCTCCTCTGTAGGGTGGGGAGCTCCATCGTCCAGGAGGAACTTGAAGTAGAGCCGCTGCTCCTCCACATTAAAAGGAGTCAGCTGAGGTGGTTCAGGTTAGGATGCTTCCTGGTCTCCTCCCTGTGGAGGATTTCCAGGCATGTCCCACTGGAAGGAGACCCAGAATTAAGAGGATTATATATCGTCTCTAGCCTTGGAATGTCTAGGGATCCCTCAGGAGGAGCAGGAGAGTGTTTCTGGGATGAGGGAAGTCTGGGTTTCCCTCCTGAACCCGTCCACCCCCCCAACCCGACTAGAACCAAGTCTATCCATATGGATGGCAGTTTTAAGAGGATGATTTCATTTATTAAGAGACACTCTTTTCAAACCAACATGCTCAGCGTGAAAAAGTAATTACACCCTATTAAAGAGCAAATAAGTGAATCTATCAGTATGAAACGGTTACAGAGACGTTTCTACAGCTTTGGGACTCTAAAACACCAAAGTGAGAGACATTATCTGCATGTGGAGAGAATATGGAACAGTGGAGAACCTTCACAAGAGCAGCTGACCAAAATTACTCCAAAAGCTCATCAAAGAATCATCCAGAACCAGAACAACATCTAAAGACCTGCAGGTCTCACTCACCCCAGTCAGAGTTCATCGTTCAACAATAAGGAAGAGAAACTGGGTTAAATTCCAATGATCTGCTGACCCAAAAAGAACCCAAAGACCCATCTCACATTTACCAAAACATATTGATGATCAGACACTTTTGGGTGAATATTCTGTGGACTGATGAAAGTGGAACTTTTTGGAAGGTGTGTGTTTCGTTACATCTGGAGTAAAACTAATAGATAAACAACCTCATATCAACAGTCTAACATGGTGGTAGTGTGATGGTCTGGGCTACTTCAGCACCTGGACAACTTACTGTAACTGATGGATCCATGAATTCAGATCTCTAACAGCAGGTCTACCTCTCAATGGTTACTAAAGAACCAGATGAAGGTTTTGGAGTAACCTGGTCAAAGTCTAGTTAAATCTGAGCTGCTGCAGCAGGAAAATCCTCCGATGTGTCTGAATGTAAAACTTCTCTGTAAAGAATCGGTTCTCCACAGGGACGGGAAAGAACCCGTATGAAAAACACTTGGCTGCAGCCAAGAACAACCAGATTTTAAGTTTGGGGTGCAAATACTTTTTCCACAGAAAACAGGTTGGTTTGGGTAGATTTTCTCTGAACAAAAAAATCATTTAAAATTGTATAATTTATTTATTCAGTTCATCTTTGTCTGATATTAAAATATGTTCAATGATCTGAAACATTAAAATAAGTTGGTAAGGGGGCAAATACTTATTCACAGAACCGTATCTCTGAACTTAAAGTAGCGTTGTCCCTCTAGCTGTGCTGAAATACTGCTAACCAATCTAAAACGACACCATGATACACATGCTTCCCATCAGCTCGAGGAATATGCTGCTTCATTTGAACATTGAGTAGAACTTCAGACCTGTAGTAATCCAGCATGACACGATTGGGGGTCTCATTGTTGCAAAGGCAGACGTGGTGATAGAGCTGCGCAAGCTCCTCACTTAGAGTAACCAGTTCATCCTGAGCGGCGTTCAGAGCCTCCTGCTTCTCACTGGAACTTGACTGAGCTGCTTTTAATTCCAACTGCAGGTTCAAAATCTGAGAAAAAAAAAAGAGAATCAAATCTTACTGTTGTACATATTCTCCTATTAGTCATTCGTAAATTAATCCTGTTACCTTGGTTTGTCCCTCCTGGCAGATTTTCTCTAAAAAGATGACCTGCCTCTCCAGCTTGTGGAGCTGAGTGTATACTTCTGGCTTCTCTTTAACCTTCTCCTTCCCACACTGAGCCAACTTCTCATGGAGGTCTATCAACTCCGCCTTCAGCTCCACCACTTCTGTCACAGCAACGCGGTATTTACACTGCAGGATTTCCAGTCCAGGGGTTTGGTATGAAAATACTTCACTTTTACTCAGTACTTCATCTTTAGCGTCCCCACCTTCTAACTCGTCGTTGGCCTCCTCATCCTCGTCCAGCTCCATCAGGGTTTCAGAGGACGGAGAAATGGAGCTGCCGTGCGCTTCTTGGTTTCTCTTTAAATGAAGGCGACGGAGAGCTGTCACTTTCTTGCTGAGGCGGCAGGCCTTTTCATGTTGTTCAGTCAGGGCTCCTTGTGTGTGCTGAAGTTGAGTCTGGGACTCCTGAAGGCTGGTCATCAGTGCAACTTTATCACGTTCAACCTGCAGGGGGCAGCATCACAAAATAGAGACAAAAAAACCCCACTTTAATTGGATTTTGTTTACTTGTTTCTACCAGATGGATAGAAATATGTGAGTAGGTTGTAGTTTCACCGTCATCAGCTGTTGTTTGAGCTTCTGAATCTCTGTTGTATTTATCTCACTAAAGAGATCTTCAGCAGCCACGCCCTCTGCTTTTCGACCTGACCTTAGGTGCTCTCCTGCAGGTCTGGGCACGAACCCCGCAGATGTCTCTGCAACTGATCCACCCTGTAGGTGGCCATTACACCTAAAAGATAAAAACAAAGTACAATAATATTCAGTTTTTGTGAACATGTATTGTTTCATTATGACAAGCAGGTCCACCAAGAGAGTGGACCATGAAAATATTGTCTGAGATCAGACTAAATCTAACATGTTTTTATGATGCTCAGAACCATTATGTTTGATTTTATGAGAAAAAATATACATTTTACATAGTTTTACTGTATTCTGTGTTGCAGGAATGAAATACATGTAAAAATCAGTGTTGGGCACGTTACTTTAAAAAAGTAATTAGTTATAGTTACTCACTACTTTTTCCAAAAAGTAATTGAGTTAGTAACTGAATTACTCTACAACAAAGTAACTAGTTACCTGAGAAAGTAACAGACTGCATTACTGAAAAAAAAACCCAAATCCCTTGTATTATGCAAATAAAACTTAGCAATAAAACTGATTCGACATACAACCTGCCAGTACCAGGGATCAAACCCTGGTACTAGTACCAGGGATCAAACCCTGGTACTAGGAGTGAGAGGCAGACTCCCTCCTACTAGACTACACTGGCTGACTTATCTCAGAACCCACTCAACCTCCATACAACTGTGTGTATGTGTAGCCACGTTGTGCAGTTTCTTGCACTAATTCATAGTAACACACTGCATTTTACGTTTAATAACGATAACGCTGTTGTAAAGTTGGAAATTGTAATTAATTAGATTATTCTGTTACTGAAACTTCAACCACGTTGCGTAATGTCGTCATTTTAAACGGCGTTATTCCAAACATCTTCCACTCCATGTCAAAACTTGCCCACTAGTTTTGGCTCATAGGGTTCGGCTAAGCCCGGTCATAAACAAACAAAAACAAAAATGTACACAAAGCAACTGCTTTGGACTTATCACTAGTAGGAAGAGGGGTCACCTTGTACACCATGTACACCTCTGAGACCAAACTACTGGAAGGGACTTGTCTTTTTCCTGTTACAGAAGGACCAGGCAGATGTGGAGACGTTCACAAGTCCCCACCTCAGCGTTGGAGCTCAGCCCTTTGAATGCAACAGTGCCTCCTAAACATCTTTGAGATGTGGTAGGAAAGGATAGACTATACTTATGCACCCAATACTAGTTCAAATCACCCAACTTTCTTAAAGTCTTGGAAGGAGTTCTGCATCAACAGATACCTTCATGGAGAGACTGAACCATCTAGAAGTGTGAGACTGAGAAGAATAACCTCCCTGATCTCAATCTGTGAAGTGTTCCAATGCTGGGCTTCTGTAACAGGTAATCCATGATGAACACCATGTTAGAACCTATAGGATGTTCCTTTAGTCTGTCTGGTACCAGGCAACCTATAGCCAAGGATATCATCAGACTTGTGGTCCACCCCAGTTAGGAGAGGGGCAGCATTTTCAGGCGATAACTACCTGGTGATGTTTGGATGTAGTGGATGTGAGGCTGCCAGACACACCTGTTAAATGTAAACAAGTAGTGAGGATTATCTGCCATTGTCTGACAGAGGCCCCGTCATACTTTTATCTTACACCTCAGAGAGAGTCTTTCTTGTATTCCAAGGTCAGCTGAGGACACAGAGGACACGTACAAGGCTGACACAGCTTATAGGACGTGTTGCCAGCAGCAACTAAAAGACCTATTAACATCAACAATGATGGAAGCCATCAAGCTGAAGGAGGTGGTTAAGAGAGCTAATCTGTCCAAGGATTTCCTGTCACCGCTGACTGTTACTAAGTTACCAGACAGGCAGAATCTGCTGAGGTTGCAGGTGTAAAAGAAAGGGTGTAAGAGAAATTTAAATAAACCATGGACAGGGACTTGGATTCAAGGAGCCCCGGGTAAATCTACTAATGACTTAGAAAAGGGAACTAACGTCACCACCATGTTTACTGCCGAGGAGAAGGAGTCTTACATTGACAGAGATCAGTAAGAGACTGTAATTAAAAATGATTAATTTGGATTTCTACCAGAAGATCTTGTAGAAGGATCAGTTTGCAATCTGATGCTTAAGCCCACGGATTCTGCAGCAGATTACTGATCTGCTCTTTACAGACTTAAAACGATTCTTGTAAGAAGAGGCGGAGAAAAGTTCTGTTCAGAGATGAGGAAGACTCATCGTGAGTTTTCACGAGCAGTTACTTTCACACAGAACATGTTGCTTTGAATAGTAAAATAAATCAATCTGTTTAATGATCTGAAACATTTAAGTGACTAAAAGTATCAACAGAAATCTCTGAGGGAGTGGGGGGGGGGGCAAATACTTTTTCCACATGACTGCAGTTTGACATATTTCTAACTAAAACAGAGTAAATCCTTTTTTGTTTTCCTGTTTGGATTTGACAGAATAAAATCCACCTTGTTGGATCTTCTGCATTAGGGGAGAGCAGAGAAGCCGGGGTGGTGGTGCCGCTGGGTGGAGCAGAGGTGAACAGCAGGTGTGCGCTGCCAGTGTACGCCACATCACACATGCTGAGGTGGTGGACCAGCTCTCTACGCAGATGCTTCCTTTGCTCTCGCTCACTCTTCAGAGACTGCAGCGCCTCCTCCAGCTGAGCATCCGCGATGTCCTTCAGCCGCAGCACATCCTGTAACTGGCTGTTGAGAAGCTCCGTCTCCTCCTCCAGGACCTTGATCTGATGTTTCAAGCCTTCATATTCCACCTGAAGCAAGGTTGAAACAAGTAATTAAAAAGGCTGCATTCCAAACAAAATTACAAACCAGCAAGTAGGAGAAACATATCCAGTACTGTTGAAAATGTTTTTAGAAGCGTGCAAATGTTTGAGACTCAACAGGGTTTACATTTATTTATTTATTTATAGTGACAAGATGGAGGCAGCTGATAAAACTAAAGGGGAGTTATGGTTAGTTGCTGCTAAGTGATGAGAGCTTTACACTAACTAACCAGTGTGGTGGGGGCCTCATGTCACAGAACAGAAATATTAGTTATATTGAACTTTGAGGTGTAAAAACAGAGGTTCCCTCTGAAGAAGGTACATAGGAAACATAAGTAAATATGTTTTTAGAATCTTTTATCAAATAAAACGTCTTTGCACAGAGAACTTCCACAGAACATGGAGAGTTTTTCTGGTGAAGGAAACTTCTAACCAATCTGACTCCAACAATAAACATAAAATACTTGTCAGGTTCAGTGTTTGTGCTGTGTTTTTTTCTGTGTTGGGTGAGTCACCTCTTCCAGTGAGGAGCTGCGCTGGAGAGCGAGGCAGATGATTATCTACACCTGGCGGCGATCAGCGCTGATGAGGAGCAGGGTTGTATATAAGCCTGAGGAAGACACTCATTCTTTGCCTGGTTGTTAACCTACATGGTAGCTCCCGTGTGCCAAATCTTAGTGATTAATTCCTAGTGATCGTTTTGAGAAACGGTTTTTGATATCTCCTCGTGTGTGACTAACCTCTGTTCTTCTCAGGACATCTGCACCCTGCTCCTTGTGTGTTCCGAGCACCTCCTTGTGTCCCAGCGTCTGATCTCCCTGAGCCCTGCCTGCCTCCCTTCGGCGCCCTCGCCCGACCTGGACTCACCATCTCCCTGCACTGGACCTGCCCCCCTTCCAAGCACTACCAGCACAAGTCTCCTGTGAGTCCAACCCCTCATTCTTCCTGCAATATCTCCTGCTCTCTACCTGTGGCAAAGAAACTAATTCTCCTCTCCCCTGCAGTTCTGGAAACCTCCCTGGAGCACAAAATCACCAAGCACATTTTCCACTTTGTAAATAAACCTTGTCACTTTTTGCACCTGAGATCGCTGTCTTGTCCTGCAATGTGGGTCACAAAGATCACTGAGCCCGTGACAATACTTGTCAAAAGGAGTTTCAATTATATGAAAACAAAGTTCATTCTCCTTCAGGATCTTAGAGAGCAGAATTCATGGATCCATCAGTTACAGCAAGTTGTCTTGCTGCTAAAGCAGCCCAGATCATCACACTACCACCGCCATGTTGGACTGTTTCCAGCATGTGTTGGAGTACCTGGCTCTGTTTAAGTGTTGAAACCAGTTTCTGCAGAGAGATGTTCTCCTCCTCCAGCTCTGTGTAATCCTGGAGAAGTCGTGTCTCCCGAAACTTGTACTCCCTGATCTCCTCTTGCATCCGGCTCCGCTGCAGCTCCAACATCGTGTGACTCTGCTGAGACGATGCAGAAAAGGAACATGGAGCTGAATATTGTTCATGACAGATAAGATAAACACAGGAAGTCCATTTTTCATGGTGCTGATCACATTAAATGAGCTAATGTTCTGAGAACACTTGGACACCAGAAACCTTGAGGTCAGAACTCCAGCGTACCTCCCGCAGCTCATTCAACAAGGTGCTCATGTGCTCATTGTGAGCCTGTGTGTTGGAGGCTGCGGTCCGGCTGTGCTTCAGCTCTGACTGGAGCTCACGAAGGCGTCCCATGTAGTAGGCCTCTTTGGTGGCCGACTCTTGCAGCAAAGTCTCCTCGTTGCTTTCTCCATCTTCAGCGACTTTACGCTGAGTAGAATAAGCCTGGCTGAAGGCCTGAACACAAGAAGCATTAGGGGTCAATACTTATAATCTACCACAGGTTTGACTTTGCATTTGAGTCTACGTTTACTGCTTGTTGCACTGTTCGCGTATTTCAAAGGGTATTTAATGGTCTAAACATGTTCACATGTCCGTGTTTAGATGAGTTGAAACATGCTATGGCCACTGAGGTGCGTCATGGAACAGCCGCCAACCACATCTACACATGAATCATTCATAAAAACACCTGGTGTGAACGTTTGAAAGGGCACCTTCTCCAATCACAGCACAGAAAGCAAACCATAGAAACAGATGAGAAATAAACAAAACAAGAAACTAAAGATCCAATTTCACAGAAACTAAATAAATAGAACTGACATCAGTTTATACATAAAACACAGAACTAATGTAACAGATTACATAAAGATTCTGACTGGATGCAATGCAAAGCTGCACAACAGACTGTCTGTATGCTGCATATTAAAGCTGTCCATGGGCCTTGTTTATGGGGGGGACATGTTTTTTGAGAGGGGAGGGCAAAATGTGCTTTGTCCCCCCCATGTTTTTCTGAACAAAACAAAATAAAAAGTGGAAATTCGCTAGTTTCTTATAAAAATCCTCTGCCAGTGACAATGCTGAATTTTCTCTTTTGTAAGTTACTGTCTTGTTTTCACTTTGTTCCTTACTCTTTGAGATTTGCATGTTTATGTAAATATTAATAAACCATTTCTAACTGCATATATGAAGTATGCATCTAAGATCAGGACAGAATCAAAGTCCTATTTTTGTGAATTGTGTTGTCTGTCTTGTCTGTGTTCAACCTTTTCACTTTGTGATTTCACAAAGAATGGATTCAGTGACAATGACACTGATTTCTTAAATTTAATAGAACCTTTCCCTTGGCCTGCAAGGGGGACCTGCGACTGCATTTTTAATAAGAAATGCCCTTTTTCTACATTTTTGCAGGACTATGGTAGACAAATATATCATGAAATATGCAGTCAGAAATGCTTCAAAAATCGCCTCCGGCCATCTGTAACTCGTTGGCAGACCCCCGGCCGCTAGTGCTTCGGCCCTTCGGCCCTCGCATTGACCCCCATTATATCATATCAAACAAGGCCCTTGAAGCTGTCGCTCACCTAAAGCAACTCAAGTGCACAAGCTAGTTTGACACCTAGATTAACAAGATCTGGGTTAGATGCTGGAGAACCAGGACACGAGAAGTCACATACTGGAACTAGATATGAGGGTATAGAACCTAACAGAAGTCTAGTGAAAGAAGCAACAAGCAGAGGATGTTGTAACCATGGAAAATATGACACCCAACAAGAAGACAATAAGAAACTACTTGTGCTCCCTGAAATGAATAAATAAAGTCGTAGTGCTGCTCTCTGCTGCATTCTATTATTTGAAAGTTGGATTTTTTTTTTTTAAATAATTTTGAGTTACTTTAAAAACATTTTGCCTGTTTTGCAACCACATTGTAACATGACGTGTTTACGTTGTATAACAACTAAAAAAAAACCTGCTGTGATGCATTAAAGTCATAGTTTTATAGTGTTAATAATATTCTGCATGTTGTCATAATGTAAAAAAGGATTAGAGTAATTATAGTTTGAGATGGAACAGGAAAAAGGACTAAAGAGGAACTTACTACTTGCTCCAGTTAGAGAAAAAAGTCGAAAACAGGATTCAAGCTCAGAAGGACAAACATGAGACAAAGACATATTTGAGAACAAAACAACACAAACAATAATCTGACAGGAAGTAACTGAAGACCAGAATGACAAATATGAGGATCAAGTTCTCGCTGCTGAGAACGAAAATAAAGTTTGAAACACAGAAAGGAACAAAATTATACACAGATTTTATAATAAAACCAGTAACGGGAAATATTTCCAGTCAGTCAAAGATGATTTCTTGAAGCCTGTCCTGAGTGAAAATGAAGCTATTGGAAATTTTCTGAATGCCGGTTCAGAATGGGAATGGGAAGTGAATTCAGATTTGAATCTGGAAGTGGAGACTCAAATGTTTCTCTGCTGTAATGCATCATTTAATTATTGTAATACTCCCAAACGTTCAGCATTACATGAAGAAGCAAGAAACAACTCCTATAGAACAAGATTTCCCTTTCACTGCAAACCATCAGTGGGTTCTCCAGGAACAGGAATCACATTCACATTTAGTTTTATTAAATCCGAATCAGACAAGGGTTCATGCATTTTCCAGCAGTGGAACCAGAGGACAGACTGCAGCGCCACTAGGCCAGCATCTTCACACACACTTTGATTTGGGTCTGTCATGGAACAATGAGGTGCAACAGCAATGCAACAGTCTGTTCTGCAAACGCAGGGAAAGGTAAAAATGTACTTTGCACTGCCACCCTCGTACTGCACGGCCATCAGGAGTCTTTTGCTGTTACTCAGGTGCATTAAAGGTCCCGTGTCCTGCTGTTTTACAGCTTTCAACATCTGGGATCGGCACAGATATGATAAAATATTACCATTTGGTGTTATATAGTCTTCATTTGTCCTGAAATATAACTTATATTCTTTGACCAGGAAGTAAAACACGAAGTTTACCTAAAATCCCATCTCTCCCCTAGGCCCCCCTCCTCAAGAGTGCTGCCCCTCGAGCTGCCTGAATAAAATGGTGGATAACTGTCTGTAACTCTCACAGCCAAATGCAGATTTTCACTGAGACATTTTTAGAAAGTAAAATACTAAACGGTGGTGTTTAGTGTGTTGCTTCAGACTCTCGCAGCTCGGGGTGTGTGTTTAATCTGCAGGAGCAGCGCAGACATGCCGGGCACCTTCTGGTGTAACATTGTTACATCACTATGTTACAGTCAGTCATTTCCAGGAGAGAGTAGAGCAGCTGCTCACAGCGCAGGATTCAGGAGGATTGAAATGCATGAATTAAGCCAAAAAGGAAAGGAAATAACATCACAACATAGTTAAAAGCTCCAAAAAGTGATTGCGCATGGTACAGGACCTTAAAGGTAAAACACACCTGGACATACTGGAATAAAAACAGGTTTTAAAACAAGATTTAATACACAACCCATTTCTAACATCCGTGACCCATGATGACAGAAGAAGCTTCCAAAAGAAAAACAGAAAAGGTTCTAAATGGATGTCTGATGGTCAACATATTCCTGGTTATACATAGCTCTCATGATGACGGTTTTAGTCTTACATAACACAATAAAACTGTAGAAAACAAGACCAACTGCAGACTGTCTGAGTCCACGTGGTCTGAAAGACTTTGTTGGACTGAGTCTGATGTCCTGCAGGTTGAACAGTTAACCTGAGCATAAAGACTCAGAGGTCTGACCTCAAGTCATCTAATCTGTTTAATAACAAATGACATCAGGCTTTTTAAAGAAAGGAGTCATACCGCTGCTGAGCCCACCTCCTGTAGTTGCTCCAGCTCCATCCTCAGAGCCTCCTGCTCGGCCTCCAGCTCCGCGCACTGCTGCTTTAGGTTCTGGTTCTCCTCCAGCACCATCAGCCCGCACTCAGCCGCCCGGATCTTCTCTCGGTTGGCCTCTGCCAGCTCCCGGGTGAGGCGCTCCACCTCGGCGCGGCATTGTTCCACCTTGTCCCCGCATTCTGCTCCGCCAGCAGCCATCACCCCCTCTCCCTCCCCCCCTTCCGCTCTCTCCTCCCTGCGTCGAAAGAGAAGAGAGCCCCGCCAGAGGGAGAAACAGCTGAGACAGATAGCAAACCTCCACCGCCTCCCTTCACAACCACAGCACCACCTCAGAAATCATCAACAACACGAGCAATAAATGTGATCCCGAGCTCATCCATCAAGGAGGAGGACACCATCTCCTGCTGGCTAGCTGGGATGCGCTTCATACAACGCGTCCTCTTCCTCTCCCTTTCTGCTTATTCACTGGTATCAGGAAGTCATCTCTGCCCGCAGCCGTGAAGCAAGGCACACCACTATGTTTCCACTGTCCTTCCGGCGACTCTCATCAGGTCTTTGTCAGCTGTCTGGATGCACCATGCGCCCCCTAGATGAGCTCTCTCCTCACCACAGTAACAACGAATATAAACCAACTAATTCATTGTTAATAACTGATGAAACGAGACAAAACCAACCTTTAACTATTGTTGTTAAAATGTAAAAGAACAAAAGTCAAAGGAAACCTCCAACACAGTATACAGGTCGTCAGGATCCAAGCTGCAAACTTCAAGTGAAGCTTCAGCACCATGGTCAGCTCCACAAAATCAGAACACTTACCTCTAAGGGACAAATTAGATTCATTTTACAGGACACAGCAATCAGTAATAGATTTTTCAGTAACTTCTTCCACTCAGTTCATGTATATTGTCCCGCTAATAAATAAAGGTTCCTAAAAAAAATTCCTCCTCAAGTGGAGATAGAAAGAAAAACAACTTGAGAGCAAATTTGGAGGGAAAATGTTTTCCTGTGTACAATATCTCCACAGCTAAGTGTGGTACATGATTACAGTGTGTTCAAGTGGATGATGTCATTACTGTCCAAAAAACATTTTTAATGTAGCAGTTAAAGTCAATCTGAAGAGGAATAAATGTGGACGGCGACAATCGAACAGTCAACACTAAAACACTCTGCACTACTCACCTGACGTCCCTCAGAAAAAGGAGAACTTCAGGTGGACGTTTCATTTTTTACATTTTTAAAAGGAGAAAAGCTGAATTTGTAAATGTACATATTTAGACAATTTACAATTTAAAGCGACTTAAAGGGGTTATGACATCAAAATGCGCTTTTTTAAGTTTTTTGGGGTATATCATGATGTGTTGTGCACTGATGAGGCCGTGTGAACGTCCAAAGCGAGTATCAAAGTTCCTGTTTGTGGGCGGTCCGCTTTGTTTCTTATTTAAAAAACGGTTGAATCGGAAAGCACCATTTTTCCTACGTGGCATTTCATCCTACGTATTTCATAGCGTCCAATAACAGTGCACAGTAAACTAAACTGTCCCCCCCCCCCCACCCCACCCCCAGCCCATACACCGTTAGCTGCGTTGCGCTAGCTTGTGCTGCTGCACTTGAGAAGAGATGGCTACGCAAATGGGGACCTGTTGTGTCCAAGGATGCTCAACCCATGCTGGAAGTTTACACTCACTCCCGAAGGATGAAAAAACTAGAGAAGAGTGGCTGAAGTTCATTTATGGAGAAGTGCCACGCAGTTATAACCTCAATTTGAGAATATGTTCAGCTCACTTCACGGACTGCTTCCATAACTTGGGTGAATTCAAGTTGGGATTGTCAAAGAAACTGATTTTAATTAAAAATTCTTTACCAACCCTGAAGGAGGCGACCACATCGTCAATACCCGTAAGTTTATTTATTTACTAAAATGCTAAACGTTTGTTCGTGGTCTGAAGAGTTCATGATGCTAGCATGTGATAGCCGCTCTAGCAACAATGTCCGTGAGCAACAGGTTTATCATACCATATTGTGAATCTATTTTCATTGATAACATCTGACAGCACTGTTTATTCGCTCATGTGATTAGTTGAGTTTTATGTGTTCACCCCTCCGTCTTCCTCAGAAGACGTTTCAGGCTCGAACATATACGGTTGTAAACGTCCACTCGCCATGTTACTGGACTGTTGACGGAGCCGAGAAGAAAGGCTTGCTGCGGGCAATGGTTTGTAGCCAATCAGAGCGAAGTCAGCCAGGGAGACCCACATATCATTAACGAAAGGAACCGTGTTGCTGAGAAGAGGATTCTGACCTGCCCGTACACCCCCGCCCTGTTAGTTTTTTTAATCAAATTCTTTTGAGAGTTGACATATGCGGGCATATCTACTACATGAAATAGCTTTACGCCAGTTTAAACAGTGATGTCATCTCACCTTTAAGTATTAACCTGTAATATGAAACATTTAGGAAACACTGATTAACAGAACTTTCAATCTGTCAGCGTTAAAATTCAGGTAGTTCCTGCTCGTTCTGTCAGGCTTCATCAGCAGCTCGATCATTTTGATTATTCAAATTTGCTGGACTCAAGCAAGGTATACTGTTTCCTGCCCCGCAACAGTAGACGTTCTCTCTTCCTGTTTGCTACGTTATGCTAACAGCTTTTAGCCAGCAGCATGCTAGGCGTGGTTTCAACTGCGGGAGCTGATGGGTAAATATAAATGTAAATGTCCTGTATTTGTATAGCGCTTTTTTAGTCAGATCACTCAAAGCGCTTTCACACTACAAGTTTTACATTTACCTTTTCACACAACCCAAATACTAACAAACCAAAAAGTTGTGACAAAAGAGATACAGGCCGTTCGGACTCGGGTGTTATCTCCACCTGCGTAGTTTGAGAGATAAAAACTGAAAGAGAAGTTGTTGACCTGTTTTCACACCCACTATGAAGGTAAGAACACCTGTGGAGCTAAAATATTCAACAGAAACACTGTTTTTAATGGAAGGACCTCTTTAAAAGAGCTGTTCATCCTACAGTTGTTCAATCATTGTTTGGTTTCTTCATACTTGTTGTTTCGAATCTCTGGATGTTAAAAACCTATTTTTAATTAGGATTTTCTTCCAGCTGTCTTTCATTCAGCTGTCAATTTTATTTTGTTTAAAAATGCATTAAATACAAATTTGACAGAATAACAAACAAAAGGTTTATTTTGAAACAAATCTAACAAACAGTATAAAAACAATCTAAATCAAGATCCAGCGTCTAAGAGACAACAGCATTGACTCCTCAGACTGCTAGAACATCAGGATGTGGTCCAAAACTCGACACTAAACTCTAAACTCCTCCTTCTCTCACCTAACTAGCGTAGCTGTGGTTAGAAGCAGATCTCGGTGTGTCCAGCTGTGATCCGTGCGAGAACAGCTGCTCCAGCAGAACACAGTGAGCCGTGGTGTTAGCGGTGGACCAGTGTCCTCCTTCTGATGCGTGTCCACAGGCTGCGAGCTGTCTGGGTGATGGTGGCGTTGCGTGGCAGACGGATGCTCCTCAGAGGTTCTCGTATACATGACAGAACTCCAGACTCGGCAGGCTGCCCCAGGTGCTCAAAGGAAATGTAGTTTATCCTCTTCAGCTGTTTGGAGTAGTAGTTCCTGAGGTCACAGAACTCTTCAGCTGCTGTGTCAGAGATGACAGAAGCATGTGAGGGGGAGCTGGGTGCTGAGGGGGCGGGGCTGTCACATGGAGACTTCACACCTGCAGCTGCTACTTTAGCACGAGGAGTTATTCTCATGCTCGGAGAACTGGGTGATTTGTGTTTGCAACGAGGTTTACTTTGATCTGAATGTGATGATCGCCTAACACGATGAACTCTGTTCATTTCTAAGTCCACTTCAACAACATGTTCAGACACGAGAGGTCTCCTCCCACCCTCCTCTTCCTCCCCATGTCTGTTCTGTGCTTCCTCTTTCTCTCCATCCAGCTTCAGGTCTTGTTTTCTTGAGATGTTTCTCTGTTCCTTTAGTAGTTTGTGTCTGAGTTGTGTTGGACAGCTGTTCTGGATGCTCGTATGGCCGGAAGTCACGCTGACCACACCTTTAACAGCTGACGTCTCCTGTAACCATGAAATGTAGTTAGTGAAGCGTTTTGGAAAGATGAAGCACAGATAAAGCAGACAAGTGTTTTCTCTGTCCGTGGGTTAGTAGAGTGTGATGAAATGTTAGTGAAGCTGCATGTTTCTGACTGGGGCTGCTGCCACCAGAGAGCAGATACATTCATTAGAACAGCTGGAATCCTCACAGGAAGCTGACTTTTAATTTGAAAGTCCTCTCTAAGTTTTCCAAATGTAAAAAAGCTGAATTCAAAAATCTGCTTTGAATAAGTGATGAAGGTTTTTTTCCTCCGAGCATGTGAGCTGAACCCACAGTGATGGTGATGGCAGAGGCCCCAGTCAGTCACATGACGCTCGGTGACACATGGGAAACCTGTTGGATAGTTTGAGGAACTCACTGAGGTCATGCTGCTAACCTGGACTTGACGTTTCAAAAATCTGAGACGTTCAGGACAAACATGTCCGATCCATGGAGGCTCTAACTGACCAACTTCCAGGATTAAAAGGAACCAGAACCAGGAACTAACCTTTAGAGGACCAGAAGATGTTACCTTACTGGGTCAGAGCTGTGTTAGGAGCAACGTGCTTCTTATCGAGTGAACGTTCATAATGTTAGGACTCATCAGTGTAACATTTACTGTGTTTGGACACATTTTCTTTATTTAAGAAAATCTTTGATTGACCTCGCAGATATTAAACAGCTACCAGTCAGAGATGTTTAACTCGGACCATCGGGTCCTGGAGACGCACGAAACACAAACAAAATCCAAGTAATTCATTCAGTCTGACCGCCCGTCCGTTTCTCATATTAAAAACAGGACTCGGTTTCTGAACTATCCAACAAACTTCAGGTGAGAGCTTGAAGAAAAAGAGAGTGTGATGACGCTGGAAGCAGAATGAGCAGAGTAAAGAGTGGTGACTGTACTTTGTCTACTTGTCTTCTGGGTGGAGGGGCCTATGAAAGCTGGACTTTCTTGGACACAGGGCCGTCTCCCGTGCTCTGAACTGATCTCTTTCCTTCTTTGGCTTTGCCCTGGCCACTTGCAGCTTTTACCTGCAGGTCATTAACAACAGTCTTTACCTGAAAGAGTCCTGCCTGACGTGGACAGACTGGATGTTACATGACAACATTCAGGATGGAGCTCCATCTTCTTCCTTCAGCATCACAGTTTACAGAGCAGCAAATACAAGACAGAGAATCAACCCGACTATCATCAGCAACAAAATATAAACTGATTCCTTTAGAAGGAAATGAGCAACAGATTCAGAACTTCATCCTTTAGCAACGTTCTACATCTTGAAAGGAGCTGGAAGGATTTATATTCTGTTCAAAATCAAACTAAATGTCCCGCCTCCATTTCCAAAAATCTATTTAAACCCTGATTCATTCTAAGAGTGAAAGTCCTTCATCAACTTCTGGTTAAACATCCGACACAAACCAACACTGACAGCCGGTGGTCCAGATATCAGTCCCTCTGTTGTCCAACTACAGACAGAAAACAGCAACCAAAACTATTTACAAACAAAAATAAACATGTCAGCTGACCACCAGGTGTGTTCTAAACAACACATCCTGAATAAATCTGTCACACAGTTGGAACTCTGCAAAAAAGGACCATTTTATCTTCGTCTCCATTCAGGAGTCTCCACAGCAAATCCTTCGTCTCCATTTGTCCTCGTCTTCTCTCACACCAACCAACCTCATGTCCTCCTTCACTATATCCAGATATCTCCTCTAGACCTCCTGCCTGGTAGTTCCTACCTCCACATCCTATCTCTCCTCTCTACGTGTCCAAAACATCTCAGTCTCTCTGACTTTATCTCCAAAACATCCAACATGTTCTGTCCCTCTGATGGACTCATTTATGATTCAGTCCATCCTCGTCACTCCCAAACAACCTCAACATGTTCATTTCTGCTCCCTCTAGCCGTGTCTCCTGTCCCTTCCTCAGTGGTACCGTCTCCAAACCAGACAACATGGCCGGTCTCACCGCTGTCTTGTCCACCTTTCTTTTCACTCTTCCTTTAACTGCTGATACTTTCCTCCACTTGTTCCAATCTGCTTGAACATGTTTCTTCACCTCTGTTCCAGACTCTGTTGCGTTGGACTGTTAACTCGAAGTACTTCTTTATTTCTGCTTCCTGTAGTCTCACTGTCCCACTTGTGTCCTTCTCATTCACACACATGGACTCTGCCTTGCTGCAGTTAACCTTCATCCCTCTTCTCTCCAGATGTTCCTCCACCTGCTCTTCCTACAGATAACATCTGCCAACATCATGGTCCATGGAGGTTCCTGTTTGACCTCATCTGTCAATCCGTCCATCCCCATAGCAACAAGAAGTGACTCAAGGCTGATCCTTGATTCAGTCCCACCTCCATGTTTTTTTATAGATCTACAAAGACACAATGAAGCTCCTCTGGTTTTCTCTGTACGTCTCCATCAACATTCTCAAAGTAAATACTGCATCTGAAGTACTCCAGCCATGAAGTCAGACTGCTGCTCACAAGTACTCACTTCTGTCCTTAATCTAGTTTCTAGAACTCTCACAGCTTCATTCCACTTTATTCCCTTGTAGTTTCTACACCTTGTTCTTAAAGCTATAGTGTGTAACTTCTGTCGCCCCCTAGCGGAATTTTGCGTTATTACAACAATGAAGCTGGCGCTTCCATATGACGTAAGAGGAAGAGGTAATTATTGTATTTATTTTCCGCAGAAACGCAAATAGCTTATTACAAACGGGAGACAAGGTGCCTGCTAATTTGTAACTGACAGGTTAGTGAATGATCTCCTGCTACGAGACTCTCCGCTCGTCCTCCCCCTCCCTTCTTGTTGTGATGTAAAAGACGTAATTTCCTGCGCGCCAGTGCGGGAATGTCGCCGGTCGACACGCAAAGTAAAAATGATATATATTGAAAAATACCGTGAGATGTTTGAGGAGCCGATCGGCTTAATCTGCATTGTGTCATCTCCTCTAATAGTGGCTTGGCTGAAACGGACATTCACGAACATGTAAAAGTTACGCACTATAGCTTTAAGGATCAGCTCCATACCATACCTGCTCCTTTCTGTGTGTTCACGCCTCGTGGTGCAGCTACAGATACTACAGGCATCTCATCTATGAATCCAGTTCAAAAATGAGCAAATGTGTTAATGAGATGATGTTATATCTGTTCTACAGATCAAGTCAAAATAAGAAACATATCAGTTTACCACAAGAATACAGTCACAATATTTTCTCTCTAATTCAGTTTTCACTTACCTTTAGAGGCTTTCTGAAACGTTTAAAATGTGTGAAAACATTCAGAAAGAGAAAAAACTGCAACGTCAGTCAGTAGAGGGAGAAGACAGAGATCAGTTAGAGACAGACAAGAATAAAAAACTGTCAAAATAATCCAGGATGTACAGACGGACGGATCTGTGACGAGACACTGGCTGCCTGGTGCATCTGCCCCCCCGTTCCACAGGACACAGACCAGTGGACAACCGCCCCGTTCCACAGGACACAGACCAGAGGACAACCGCCCCGTTCCACAGGAGAGAGACCAGTGGACAACCGCCACGTTCCACAGGAGAGAGACCAGTGGACAACCGCCCCGTTCCACAGGACACAGACCAGTGGACAACCGCCCCGTTCCACAGGACAGAGACCAGAGGACAACCGCCCCGTTCCACAGGACAGAGACCAGAGGACAACCGCCCCGTTCCACAGGAGAGAGACCAGTGGACAACCGCCACGTTCCACAGGAGAGAGACCAGAGGACAACCGCCCCGTTCCACAGGACACAGACCAGAGGACAACCGCCCCGTTCCACAGGACACAGACCAGAGGACAATCGCCCCGTTCCACAGGACACAGACCAGAGGACAACCGCCCCGTTCCACAGGACAGAGACCAGAGGACAACCGCCCCGTTCCACAGGACAGAGACCAGTGGACAACTGCCCCGTTCCACAGGACACAGACCAGAGGACAACCGCCCCGTTCCACAGGACACAGACCAGAGGACAACCGCCCCGTTCCACAGGACACAGACCAGTGGACAATCGCCCCGTTCCACAGGACACAGACCAGAGGACAAACGCCCCGTTCCACAGGACAGAGAACTAGTGGACAACCGCCACGTTCCACAGGAGAGAGACCAGTGGACAACCGCCCCGTTCCACAGGACAGAGACCAGTGGACAACCGCCCCGTTCCACAGGACAGAGACCAGAGGACAACCGCCCCGTTCCACAGGACAGAGAACTAGTGGACAACCGCCACGTTCCACAGGAGAGAGACCAGTGGACAACCGCCACGTTCCACAGGAGAGAGACCAGTGGACAACCGCCCCGTTCCACAGGACAGAGACCAGAGGACAACCGCCCCGTTCCACAGGACACAGACCAGTGGACAACCGCCCCGTTCCACAGGACAGAGACCAGAGGACAACCGCCCCGTTCCACAGGAGAGAGAACTAGTGGACAACCGCCACGTTCCACAGGAGAGAGACCAGTGGACAACCGCCACGTTCCACAGGAGAGAGACCAGTGGACAACCGCCCCGTTCCACAGGACAGAGACCAGAGGACAACCGCCCCGTTCCACAGGACAGAGAACTAGTGGACAACCGCCCCGTTCCATAGGACAGAGACCAGAGGACAAACGCCCCGTTCCACAGGACAGAGACCAGAGGACAACCGCCCCGTTCCACAGGAGAGAGACCAGTGGACAACCGCCCCGTTCCACAGGACAGAGACCAGAGGACAACCGCCCCGTTCCACAGGACAGAGAACTAGGGGACACCCGCCCCGTTCCATAGGACAGAGACCAGAGGACAACCGCCCCGTTCCACAGGACAGAGACCAGTGGACAATCGCCCCGTTCCACAGGACACAGACCAGAGGACAATCGCCCCGTTCCACAGGACACAGACCAGAGGACAAACGCCCCGTTCCACAGGACAGAGACCTAACGACAACCGCCCCGTTCCACAGGACAGAGACCAGTGGACAACCGCCCCGTTCCACAGGACAGAGACCAGAGGACAACCGCCCCGTTCCACAGGACAGAGAACTAGTGGACAACCGCCACGTTCCACAGGAGAGAGACCAGTGGACAACCGCCACGTTCCACAGGAGAGAGACCAGTGGACAACCGCCCCGTTCCACAGGACAGAGACCAGAGGACAACCGCCCCGTTCCACAGGACAGAGAACTAGTGGACAACCGCCCCGTTCCATAGGACAGAGACCAGAGGACAACCGCCCCGTTCCACAGGACACAGACCAGTGGACAATCGCCCCGTTCCACAGGACAGAGACCAGAGGACAATCGCCCCGTTCCACAGGAGAGAGACCAGAGGACAATCGCCCCGTTCCACAGGACACAGACCAGAGGACAAACGCCCCGTTCCACAGGACAGAGACCAGAGGACAACCGCCCCGTTCCACAGGAGAGAGACCAGTGGACAACCGCCCCGTTCCACAGGACAGAGACCAGAGGACAACCGCCCCGTTCCACAGGACAGAGACTAGTGACAACCGCCCCGTTCCACAGGACACAGACCAGGAGGACAATCGCCCCGTTCCACAGGACACAGACCAGAGGACAACCGCCCCGTTCCACAGGACAGAGACTAGTGGACAACCGCCCCGTTCCACAGGAGAGAGACCAGAGGACAACCGCCCCGTTCCACAGGACAGAGACCAGAAGACAACCGCCCCGTTCCACAGGACACAGACCAGTGGACAACCGCCCCGTTCCACAGGACACAGACCAGCGGACAACCGCCCCGTTCCACAGGAGAGAGACCAGTGGACAACCGCCACGTTCCACAGGAGAGAGACCAGTGGACAACCGCCCCGTTCCACAGGACAGAGACCAGTGGACAACCGCCCCGTTCCACAGGACACAGACCAGTGGACAATCGCCCCGTTCCACAGGACACAGACCAGAGGACAAACGCCCCGTTCCACAGGACAGAGACCAGTGGACAACCGCCCCGTTCCACAGGAGAGAGACCAGTGGACAACCGCCCCGTTCCACAGGACAGAGACTAGTGGCCAACCGCCACGTTCCACAGGAGAGAGACCAGTGGACAACCGCCCCGTTCCACAGGCGAGAGACCAGAGGACAACCGCCCCGTTCCACAGGACACAGACCAGAGGACAACCGCCCCGTTCCACAGGACACAGACCAGTGGACAACCGCCCCGTTCCACAGGACAGAGACCAGAGGACAACCGCCCCGTTCCACAGGAGAGAGACCAGTGGACAACCGCCCCGTTCCACAGGACAGAGACCAGAGGACAACCGCCCCGTTCCACAGGACAGAGACCAGAAGACAACCGCCCCGTTCCACAGGACACAGACCAGTGGACAACCGCCCCGTTCCACAGGACAGAGACCAGTGGACAACCGCCCCGTTCCACAGGAGAGAGACCAGAGGACAACCGCCCCGTTCCACAGGACAGAGACCAGAGGACAACCGCCCCGTTCCACAGGACAGAAAACTAGTGGACAACCGCCCCGTTCCATAGGCCAGAGACCAGAGGACAACCGCCCCGTTCCCCAGGACAGAGACCAGTGGACAACCGCCCCGTTCCACAGGACAGAGACCAGAGGACAACCGCCCCGTTCCACAGGACACAGACCAGTGGACAACCGCCCCGTTCCCCAGGACAGAGACCAGAGGACAACCGCCCCGTTCCACAGGAGAGAGACCAGTGGACAACCGCCCCGTTCCACAGGACAGAGACCAGAGGACAACCGCCCCGTTCCACAGGACACAGACCAGTGGACAACCGCCCCGTTCCACAGGACCGAGACCAGAGGACAACCGCCCCGTTCCACAGGAGAGAGACCAGAGGACAACCGCCCCGTTCCGCAGGACAGAGACCAGTGGACAACTGCCCCGTTCCACAGGACACAGACCAGAGGACAACCGCCCCGTTCCACAGGACACAGACCAGAGGACAACCGCCCCGTTCCACAGGACACAGACCAGTGGACAACCGCCCCGTTCCACAGGAGAGAGACCAGTGGACAACCGCCCCGTTCCACAGGAGAGAGACCAGTGGACAACCGCCCCGTTCCACAGGACAGAGACCAGAAGACAACCGCCCCGTTCCACAGGACACAGACCAGTGGACAACCGCCCCGTTCCACAGGAGAGAGACCAGAGGACAACCGCCCCGTTCCGCAGGACAGAGACCAGTGGACAACTGCCCCGTTCCACAGGACACAGACCAGAGGACAACCGCCCCGTTCCACAGGACACAGACCAGAGGACAATCGCCCCGTTCCACAGGACACAGACCAGAGGACAATCGCCCCGTTCCACAGGACAAAGACCAGAGGACAACCGCCCCGTTCCACAGGGGAGAGACTAGTGGACAACCGCCCCGTTCCATAGGACAGAGACCAGAGGACAACCGCCCCGTTCCACAGGACACAGACCAGTGGACAATCGCCCCGTTCCACAGGACACAGACCAGAGGACAAACGCCCCGTTCCACAGGACAGAGACCAGAGGACAACCGCCCCGTTCCACAGGACAGAGACCAGAGGACAACCGCCCCGTTCCACAGGAGAGAGACCAGAGGACAACCGCCCCGTTCCACAGGACAGAGAACTAGTGGACAACCGCCACGTTCCACAGGAGAGAGACCAGAGGACAACCGCCCCGTTCCACAGGAGAGAGACCAGTGGACAACCGCCCCGTTCCACAGGACACAGACCAGTGGACAACCGCCCCGTTCCACAGGACAGAGACCAGAGGACAACCGCCCCGTTCCACAGGAGAGAGACCAGAGGACAACCGCCCCGTTCCACAGGACAGAGACCAGTGGACAACTGCCCCGTTCCATAGGACACAGACCAGAGGACAACCGCCCCGTTCCACAGGACAGAGAACTAGTGGACAACCGCCCCGTTCCACAGGACAGAGACCAGAGGACAACCGCCCCGTTCCACAGGACAGAGAACTAGTGGACAACCGCCACGTTCCACAGGAGAGAGACCAGTGGACAACCGCCACGTTCCACAGGAGAGAGACCAGTGGACAACCGCCCCGTTCCACAGGACAGAGACCAGAGGACAACCGCCCCGTTCCACAGGAGAGAGACCAGTGGACAACCGCCACGTTCCACAGGAGAGAGACCAGTGGACAACCGCCACGTTCCACAGGAGAGAGACCAGAGGACAACCACCCCTGGAGATCTCTGGAGATACTGCAGTTCTTGTTTAAGGAACATCAGTTGTGATCCCCCACACCCCCAACCCCACTCCATCTAAATAAGCAAACAGATTCTATATGATCAAAAATCCTTTCTATCAGCAAAAACAGAAGAATTTCACAAGAAGTGGGACTGAAAATCTGTCTTCTGACATTTTGAGGATCCATAGACTGACTGAAATCTTCCTGTTAACAGAAACATCTCCACCCTGTCATGGTGCTTCTACAGCAGCGTGTGTGGTCATTAACTCAGGAAAGCTAGGTCTCCCTGCTAACTGCTTTACTGTTGGCCTGTTCAGTTGCATTGTGGGAGCTTGATGCACCAGGATGACCTGCGGAAAATCGAGACCCATACAGCTGGTGTCTCAGCGTGGACTGCAAGCTCCTGCCTAACTACTCCTGTTGCTATAGGAACCCCAGTGTGGTCTGCAGCTGGACGGTAACAGGTAAACATGTGAAGCAGGGAAACATCTGAAACATGCAGGACAGTGTCCCTGGAGACCTGGAGTTGGACACTCCTTGCCTAAAGCCAGAAAAAGACAAGAGGGAAAGGAACCTGTCTGGCAGGTGTGAATGAGAGAAAGTCCAACGTTCCTCAGAGGCGACGCCACCTGTATGTGATACTGGACACGGGAGGAAGAGAAGAACAGTCGCACACTCACCACAGAAGGTCCATCTCCAAGAAGTCTGGTCTTCATGATGACTGTGTGAGTCTGGTTCTTCAGTAGAGGAGCTTTGCGACCCAGTTTGATGTAACAGTAAGTGGTGTACGGCGTGAAGCTGAAATCCTCTCTGAGATCAACAAACCAAAAAAAAAAAGCAACTTCATCAGAACGCTGAAAGGAGGCGGATTCTTAACGAACCTTTAATGCAGCTGGCTCGTACTACATCATACCGTCATCAATCACGTGTGTGTACATGTTTCAGTACATGAACAAGGTCATGTGTCATTAACACAGCAACACATGACACTTTGTACAGAACGCTCAACATCTGATCCTCAGGATGCTCTCTGAGTCTGTGGCTCTGTTACTGCTGGACTAGTAAGTATCTTTCTATTCTCAAATCAAAATGCTAATGCCAGCTTTCGGAAATTTGCATGGAAGTAATAACTGGCCACCAGGTTGACATGTCATTCACTCAGCCACTGGAAACCGAAATGTAATGTAGTTCAATCCAACTGCTGGCGGACGGGGTATCTGGATTTTACGACGCTACGCGCTGGTGCTCATGGGAAATGCAGGCTTCGTTCACGTAAAATAATACCGCTTTTGTCCAGTGGCGCCGCCAAAATAAACCTAAACTGAAAGCTCCTAAGTACTGCTTTAATTGTTGAAAAAATCAAGAGAAACCAGTAAAATATAAAAATACTGGTAAAAAAAAACCTTCAGAGTTCAGGTTGGATTGTTTACAGGTTTGATTGTTCACTTTAATCTACATTTAACAGTTTGGTGTTGAAATTTATTAGTCAGCTGTTGGAGCTTCTGTCATTTACTGTAACTGTTTTTTGTTTTGAAATGATGAGGATGTTTGTAATGTGATGCAGTCAGATAAAAAGATACACTGGACAGTTATGGGGCATTGACTGCATATCCCATAATGCTTTGCGCGCATTCAAAATGGCGCGGATCACAGACAAATACGCTGATACTGTTGATTAAAACAGGTGGTTTTCTGTATTTTATAGCACAAAAAGGTAGTTCTACACGTCTGTGCCACGATGGTCTATTTGTCTTATTCAGTGAATTTTTTCAGTTTTGACGCGATGCAGAATCCTGCAGTCAGCTGCACTGATCTGACTGACTGAAAATCCGTCACACTGGCAAACTGATACACAGAGACAGAGAGAGACGCAGCATCAGCTGATCAGCTGGAACTTCGGCGCTCTGGCTGAGAAACATATCAGTCAAACAAAAGAAGTCAACGGGATTCTTCATTTATTTGACGTCATGGCTGATGTAAACAAGATGCCGGAGCTTTATCTTTACGGTCTCCTGTTTGGAGCAGTATTCTCTATTTTTTATTCCTATTTTTATACGTCTTCTTATTTTTTAATGTTTCATTTTTATAAGAAAATGTATAAACATTTGCAAAAAATGAAACAAAAAGCAATGTTTTGGGTTTTGTTTTTCCAATTACTGTACCGAAAATGAACCGAACTGTGATTTTTGTGTACCGGTAAACCCCTAGTCAATTATCAAGTAATCTTTCTGTTTTTCAACAACCATTAACTATCTACATTTTGCCTTTTAATACCTTGTAAGAACAAAAAAAAAAAAAGGGGGGGCGACAGCGTGTCTGCAGTGGTCTGAAAGTTGTTGGATTTTAATCAGAAAAAGCAGAACTAACTAACACTGAACAGACTGAGTCACCTGAGGTAACCCTGAAGCAGCAGGCGGATTATAACAGCTTCAGCCTGTGGTCGAGACAGCGTTGTGGTCTGGAGCAGCTTCCTCCGTTTAGCAGGACCCTTCCCCATCCACGCCTCCACCAGCTTCAGGGGGGTCAGCTTCTCTTCCACGGAGGCAGCGACCTCCACAACCTGCACCACCTGCCGTGCATGCTGAGTTATATCCACACTGGTGCAGCCTGCAGGAAAACAAGACCACCGTCACACCAAACACACAAATCAGATGTATAGAAAACACAGAAAAACAAGGAAGTTAAAAAAAAAAAAAAGTTAACAGAACAGAAAAATACTGTAAATACAATAAATCATGATTTTGAGTCACCAAATACTGTCAGACGTTTTGTAATGAGTAGCAATCTAAGTGTCAGTTGATATCAGCTGATGAACATCTGGTGTGAGAAAGACGATCTGAGAGATGTGAACGTGAGAGTCGGCTTAAGAAATTTATCAAATATCTCAAATAATATTTTCAGATTTAAAGAAACGGAAAAAGATGACGTTTGGTGGCGTGTATGGATTCAAACCTTCGGCATGGCGGCAGGTATCACACATCCGGTTACAGTCTTCTTCATCCCAAACCTCATCAAAATGAACCGCCATTAGAGAGCGCCGACACCTTCACACAGCAGACAGAGTCCAGTGAGATCCAGGAGCGTGTGAGCTGTGGATCTACAGCACGGTGCATCACCTGTCAACATTCTGGCAGTACTCAACCATCTGCAGCAGCTTCTGTTGACCAACATTCTCCATCACCACCATGGTGCTGATCCTGAAGATGTCTGCAAAGCCAAAGTAGACGATGCAGTCTGCCGGGACGTCATCTCGACCTAGAGACGCCACACAGAGAAACATCATGCATCGTGTCTCAGTCAATCAGTTAAAACGCTCCACTGCACACGCGCTGCGTCTACCTGCGCGTCCGCTCTCCTGGTAGTAGTTTTCGATGGACTTGCTGATGGTGTGATGGATAACAAACCTGACATCTGGTTTGTCAATGCCCATGCCAAACGCCACCGTGGCAACCACGACCTGAAGATCAACACAATCAGCTGGAACACCTCCAAAACAAAGCGCTTTTAATAAACATTGAAGAAGTTGAATTTGATTAGAGGCTGTTTATTATTTCTACATTTCATGTGAACGCACAAGGTTTAATCTGAAGACGCTGAGCACTGGGGGGGGGGGGTCACATGGAATCATGTCCAGTTTGCGAGTCTAGTACCTGGATTTTGTTGGATGTCCATTTGCGGTGAACTCGAGACTTGTCGTCAGGGTCCATGTTAGCGTGGTAGGGATACGCCAAGATGTCTCTTTTCTGGAGTTCAGATGAAAGCAGCTCAGCATCCTTCTGAGAGAACACATACACGATCCCTGCAGCACACGCACAGCTCAGACACGTCTGATCTGTCTCATTACATTCTGAAATCTAATGGCCTCTGGTGCCACGTTACCTGATTGGTCCTTGAATCTGCTCTTAATCAGAGAAGCAATCTCACTCATCAATGCATCGTTGTCAGATTCTTTAACACGAACCTGAAAGAAGTCACATGCAGAGAGACTTCAGAGAGAAGGACTCAGTTTTAAATCCAGTCTCCTGGAGAACTGCACTATAACTCTCAGTGATGACTCGATTTACTAATAAAATAGTTTTAATTAGAGAAAAAAAATCTATAATGTCCTTCCCACTGTTGTCTCTGGTTCGTCTCTGGTTCGTTGTCCAGTGAAGCAGGTTTAGAATCGGAATCATGCTTAGTTTCTGTCCAGCTGATCTTAACGAGGTAACACTAATTATAGCTTCTTCTAAACCATCTACATGTATGTTGGACATGTTCCAACCAGAGTTGGATCAACACATTGATATCAGACCTGATCAATATATCTTTAATGAATGATATGTGCATCAGGATTAAACCGCTGGGTAAACTTATTAGCCATAAATATAACTTTAAATTTGTGGTGTTGATGTAAACTGGACTGGATTTTTCCTGTAAAACGACCTGGTGCTGTTTAAACAAACTGAACTGAATTCAGTGTGCGAGCAGAGCTAATGAAGACAAGCTGGACAGTTAAAACATCCTGATACGTTCAGTCATAGTGAACCTATAGCTCCGTCACTGAGGGAATGATCATGTGTTCATGGAAAAGTTTGATGAAGATGGACGCTCGATCTGGTTCTGTTGGAAGTCTGTTCCTGTTTAGGAGAAGCTGATCCTGTCACGTCTTTCAGGATGGAGGACTGAATCAAAGTGAAGATTCAAAGATCTGCTGCTTTCTACCATCAACAGAATCAGACTCAGTCTGCTTTGGGTTTTTGTGAATTGCTGCTTAAAGATAAACTGAGCTGAACACATTCCCTTAAAGAGGCCAGTTCATATAAATTTCAGGAGTATGTGGTTATTTCTTAAGTATTAAAGGGACTTAAGGCAGCTTTACAAAATCTGACTCAGTGCTGCCGCGACAGGCGCTGTGGCTAACTGCAGCCACCAGCCAAGCCGGCACGGGAGCGCGCACAGACACTTTACAGACGGTTCGTCTTCACAGCACTGCACCGGGGAGGCTAACATACTTCACGTCAGGTCTCTCCACTCTGTTATTTGATTTGATCTCATCATTTTCATACTGTATCAGGCTCTAAACACGACCTATAATGTTTTCTCACCTGGTCACGAGGAAATGAGCCATGTCAGCATCCGTTTTCACTCCCAAATGCAGCTGAAGTTCCCTCCATGAACCGAACGTATATCCAATATTTATGCGGGTGCCTGCCCGGCTTCGGTCATATTTTTTTTTAGACTCACGAGATGCCGCTGATAAAGTCTTTTTTTTCTTCGTGGTGCCACTTTTTGGGGGGATGAAAGTGGATGCAGGTCGTTTGCTGGCTGCAGAAACATCCATAAGTATACCTTCAGTGTTTGAATCCAAGTCCACGGCGTCCATGTTCTTCCTGTTCAAGAGCTGTCGGCAACGCGCATGCAGCATCACATCCCTACAACTGCGCGGGAAATTCGGACGTCGAACTGCAGTGCATTATGTAGCACACAGCGTGTCCAAGGCAACAGACATATATGCGGATGGCCTCGTTATTTTGGGTTTTTAATGCTTCATGACCCATTAGCATTGAATAAACTGGAAATGCATGTGTAGTTTTTCACAAATCTTGCCTTAAGTCCCTTTAACNCTGTAATATGAAAAATTTTATATCTAAAAAACATCAGGAAATATTGGAGTGATTATGTAAGTGTTATGTTACAAACCCACAGAAACACTGATTAACAGACCTTTCAATCTGTCTGCGTGAAGATTCGTCAGGCTTCGGGCAGCAACTCATTAATATCCATTATGTGAATTTGCTGGACTCTGATTGGCTAACAAACTAGCCTATTTCTATGTCGAGGTATACTGTTTCCTGCCCCGCTGCGCATGGTAACACCAGACATACTCTCTTCCGGTTTGATAAGTGTTTATGCTAACAGCTTTTAGCCAGCAGCATGCTAGGCATGGTTTCAACTGCGGGAGCTGATAAATATTAAAGGAGTTGTGATGAAAAAGATACAGGCCGTTCGGATCAGGAGAACTCGGGTTTTATCACCACCTGCGTAGTTTGAGAGATTAAAACTGAAAGAGAAGTTATTGACCTGTTTTCACGCCCACTATGAAGGTAAGAACACCTGTGGAGCTAAAATATTCAACAGAAACCTCAGAAATACTGTTTTTAATGGAAGGGGCTCTTTAAAACAAACAAGCCCCCCAAACCTACCCCCAACCCCCCATCAGAAGCAAAAGGAGCTGCAGTTCTGAGGGAGGTTTGAACGTAAGAAGACAGAGCAGCCTGTTACACACGCGCACTGAGCATGTAACCAACACAGAGGAGTTCAGTGTGATTTATGGATGAAGCAGGCTGCTAAACTGAGTGTTACTACAGTGGCCATGGTTACCTCGTAATAGAGATTGGTGCGGTTGAAGGAGGCAGAGAGTGTAATTGGCTGAGGGACACACAGGATCTTCTCACAGTCCTTCAGGACACTGCTGGTTGCCGTGGCAGTGAGGCCGAGCAGCGGAACCTTTGGGAACTGTCTCTTAAGGATCCCCAAGAGTTTATAATCTAAGGAGCAAACGGGTCAGTCTTTAACTCCTCCTCAGTAAACATACTGAGTACTAAATGCTTCACAAGTCTATTGTCTCAAACATCCTGCCTGGAGGTGGCTGTAAGAAGAGCCTGATCAGAAACTGCTCACCTGGTCTGAAGTCGTGACCCCATTGGCTGCAGCAGTGAACCTCATCCACTGCAATGCGACTCAGTAGGTTTGCACTGTAAGCTTTTTCCAGACGAGACATCAGCAGCTTGCTCTTTGCGATCTTCTCTGGAGTCACATACAGAAGCTTAAAGGGAGCTTTAGGATCGGTCATCCCAGCCATGACAGCCTTCGAATGTTCCTGGGAATTAAAAACAATCTCCAAGTGTTCAGGAGCCACGCTTTTTAGTCTCTGCTTTGTAGGAGACAATTTCTGATCAGCTTTATATAAAGAACTAACTTTCCCACAGTCTAAATAAAGGATTACTTCATACTGTAGGCCAACAAATACAAAACAGCAGCAGTCAAAAGCTGCAGCATAAACACTGACCTCAGTGCTGCTGTGTAACTACAGAAACAAACAGGTCAGTCGTTACCCTGTTACTGGAAGCATTCAGCATGACGGCTGGAACATCAACAGACTTCAGATACATAATCTGGTCCTCCATCAGAGACACCAGGGGAGTCACCACCAGCGCGAAACCTGTGACACACATGACAGAGCAGGAGTGGACAATAAAAATGTTCAACATGAAATAAATTAAAAATGATAATAGTGATTTGTTTCATGTTTGCTTTGTGTTATAAATTTAATTTCTTCATTATTCAAGTCATTCTAATGAGCTTGGAATTTCATGTTTAAACAGAAGGAAAACAAAAAGCAAAAGGCCTCCGCCAAGAGTCTAACAGTCCAACACAAATTCATCTGAACGAGGCAGAGCGACAGGCCTCGCGTTACAGTGAACAGTCCAACACAAATCAATCTGAATTAATTGCACCATACACACTGTAATGTCTCGTCAGTCAGACTGCACTCATTTTCACTCCAAAATACTTCAAATATTGCATCAGCATCTGCGACGATCATTTGGAATCACATGTTCAAACTACAGCAATCAGAATTTTCAGTCAATAAAATGGGGGTAACACATTTATCGTGTGTCTAATCTGGATTTGAGGTCTGACTCCGACGTGAGGGTCTCACCTTTCATAAAACTGCACTGCATGTCACTGATGCCCTGAAACAAGGAAAAGGTTGGATACTTCATACTAACCTGCAGATGTGTCCAAACTCTTCACTCATGCTGCACGAGCAGAAACCACAGATTCCTCTTGAAAACAAACAGTGGATCTGTGTGTGTGTGTGTGTGTGTGTGTACACTGTGTGTGTGTGTGTGTGTGTGTACCCTTAGAGCAGACTGCTGGCAGCTGGTAGCAGAGACTTTTTCCTCTTCCTGTAGGCATCACCAGGAACAGATCCTGCCCTGCCAGAGTCATGTTGATGGCTCTCAGCTGTAGCGGTCTGAACTTGGAGAGACCAAACGAGTCCTTCAGGTACTGTTCCACCTCTCTGGACCAAGGGAAATCTACAAAGTTCAAATCAACATCAGGACATAATCCCCTACATTACAGTCACCAGACATGCAAACACCAGTCTTTCCAAACATTAAAAGCATCCTCATCGTTTGTGGGTGGTGGTCCAGTACCTGAGCCATCATAGCGCTGCATCTCCTGCTTGGTCATCACTGGCTGAGCCTGTGAAGACTTTGAGGAAGAGGAGGATGAAGTGGATGGTGTTCCAGCAACATCACAGGCCTCCTCCAGCTGCTGAAGAAGCTCATTCCTCCTTGAGGTCAACTGAGACTGCGTCTCTAGGAGTTCTGCAATCTGCAGCTCAACTGACTGAAGCTCAGCCTCCACCGAGTCCAGCTCTGCCTGCACGTCTGAACAAAGACCAGAACTACAGACTTCAGAAGAGCTGAAGGGGGGTCATAAAAACAGATTCCAGGTGGACTACACCTCAAATCTTTATGGGTCATGATGTAGGTGAGATACAGAAACTACACACCGTGAGTCAGAGAAGTCTACTAAAGCAGAAGTAAAGATATTTAGATGCTTGTCGGTTAACATCAGATCAGGATTAGGATTCCTGTGTCTGATGAAGGGATTACAGGAGTAAACGTACTGAACATTCTCCCTGTAAACACATTGAGGACAGTCTCACACCTTCATGGATACAGGTCCTCTGAGGATCACACCTCCACAGACTATGATCTTCATTGGTGTCAACAGCTGGGCCACAGCTGCAGGACACCTGGGTTCACTCTCACCTCTTCTTCTGCAGTAGAATCCTATATACTCACCGTTAGTTCCATCTGAAGCCTCCATGTTCTCCGATACTGGATCAGAACGTCTATATCCGACGTCTCACTACCCCCTGCAAGAGAGACAGACAGTCATTATCTGTACCTGTTTGTTCCTGTTCAGGGTCACAGGTGGTGTCTATCTCCAGCTGTCATTGGATGACAGATGAGAGGCTGAGCTACACCTGGACAGGTCACCGGTCCATCACAGGGACAGATAACATTCACACACCCACACCGAGGGACAATTTAGAGCTGCCAATTAACCTCAAGCATATTTTTTGTGAGAGGAAGCCTGAAGGAAACCCACACATGCAGGGGGAGAACATGCAAACACCTGGTTTGAACCTTCTCACTGTGCAGGTTTGTTTTTTTCTAAAACACTAATTGTTACATGCAGTTTCAGGAGACACCAAGTCATTCCTACAACTTCCATCTCCTCAGACAGAGCAGGTTCCCGCGCCTCAGACACCTGCAGTAACGGGACAGCAGCGACTTACCTGGATCTTCACAGAGGAGGTGATGCAGCTTCTGCATATAAGCTCAGAGTTTCCACATTAACACGGAGAGGTTTCTTTCAGCACCTGATGTCTGGCTGCGGGAAACAGTTTCGTGCCAAACGTCCGCCGCAGCCACGCCTCTTCCGGGTGACGCACGCGCAGAACTTTATAACGTTGTTTTTTTAGATTATGTTCAATATGAACTCAATTTGCAATCTCTGACCCAAATCTGAACACATATCCCACTTTTTAACCTCACCCATCGGCGCATGCGTGAAACATGGGACTCGGCAACCTGTTTGGATGAAGATTCTTCCAAAACTTTGCCCTGAATTTAACCTGTTAGGTTCTTAATAAATACTACACACTGAAAGTTTTATCATTTTAACCTAAGATAACGTCTGAGTTTGTAAAAATAAAGCAGAAAGAATTCAATGTTTGATTTCAAACAACCGTACCTTGTAGTTAGACGCTCGCACTAGTGTTACCTGACAGACACAACACGGGATCAAAACTTTCCCTGTCCATGTGGTGCATTCAAGAGATATATTCAGTAACATGTGTGTCGATAGTTTATATGTTGTTCATATAAACACGTAGTCCTCAGCCTTAATGTATATATGGGTTAAACAACGGGGATAGACATAATGTGTGTTAAACATCTGGGATAGACACATTTTGTATGATAATACTAATGTCAGTTTATGAACTCAACTCATATGAAACGTAGCTATGTTTAATGCTGCTCTTGAATCACTTCCGGATTATTACACGTTTGTGAAAGAGTGTTTCCGGAAGACGTGGCTGTTGATGCAGTGGCAGCTGTCACTGCTCTCAGAAACTCTCACATATTCATTATATTCTCTTGTTTTAGTAGCTTCTAGGTTTTATTTGTGTACTATCTTGGATTCAACAGCAAGATGATTTCACTAACGGACTCACAAAGTAAGACAGATGCAGCTTCCTTTCAGTTCTGAGACACTTAGCTTCATTTTCTCTGGTTCTGTGATGCTAACAGCTAACTGTTAACTGGCACCTTACAAGCCTGTTACTTTCACTTGTTGGTATTTTACACATAAAGTCATTAAATCATTAAAAAAGACCAGCATCCAGCCTGCTTGATGAAACTAATGTTTGTTTTTTGTGAAGCTGTTTACTGTGTGGATCACCTGAACCTGATCCAGAATCTGAATCTGTGTCTGCAGAGATTGGGATGGGATTAACGGGCTTCGGCGTGTTTTTTCTCTTCTTTGGGATGGTCCTGTTCTTTGACAAAGCACTTCTGGCTATTGGAAATGTGAGTATTGCGTGATGAGAGACTATCGTGTTTAAATAATTCTTCACAGTCATTTCTATGACCGCATGAATGTGTCATGTGACACAAAAAATATTAATTATAACATATAAAGAAAAGTAGCAAAAACACACATGTTCATCCTGATGATGATGATTAATATTTAAATCTTCCATTGCTGAAAAGAAGGGCTGCACCGTGGTGCAGTGAGTGTGTGTGTGTGGGAGAATAGTTGTTTGTCTGTGATGGACCTGTCCAGGTGTAACCCCGCCTCTTAACCAGTGACCTCTGTAGACACCCACTGGTCTCTGTATCAAACCTGTCTGCTCTCATTGCAGATCCTGTTTGTTGCTGGTTTGGCCTTTGTCATTGGGCTGGAGAGGACATTCCGCTTCTTCTTTCAGAAGCACAAGATAAAGGCCACCAGTTTTTTTCTGGGAGGAGTGTTTGTGGTGCTCGTTGGATGGCCCATCATCGGTGTCGTGCTGGAGATCTATGGATTTTTCCTTTTGTTCAGGTGAGAGGAAGCAAGACAAATTACAATCAAAAGATCTTCATTTGGTGTATGTATGCATGTATGCCACTGTATGTATGTAAACAAACAGTACAACAGCTGTGGCTATTAAAGTTAGCGTCCATCCTGCCTGGAACTCTACTGCGATCTATAAACTCAGTGATCATGTTGATCACATGATTTTTCCATCTGCTTCAGGTTTCTATTGAACTTAAATTCTTTCAGATTTCAAACATGTAAAAAATGATTTCTGTTATGAGACTTAATGTTTTGTGATGTTGAAAATAAAAGTTAAAAGGTTAATAATCTGAATTAGCAGCTGGTTAATAAAGAAGATGGTTAATCTCTTCAGTTTTAGTAAAAATTCAATTCTTAATGCTTCTAACTGAGTTTAACACACAGTCGTCTCTTTCATTCTTTATACTTAATCTTTCAGTTTCTGAGGTTTTCGGACATCAGACGTGTAGTTATTTATGTTGTAGTTTTTCCCAGCTGTTCATCACATCTGGTTCTTCTCTTCCTGACTTCTCATGCAGGGGCTTCTTCCCAGTTGTTGTTGGCTTCATCAGGAGAATACCTGTTCTTGGCTCCATCTTAAACCTGCCCTTCATCAGCGCAGTGAGTGTGACCCAGTTCAGATGCAGCGTGACTCGTTTTATTCTTTTATCACCTAAATGCAACATATTAACAATCTGACAGAATCCAGCGACTGTCCTGCCAGATTATTAACTGTGTTATTTAATCCAGCTTCAGACACGAGTCACAGCACACACAACTTCATGTCATGTTCCTCTGCACACGAGTCACAGCACAAACAACTTCATGTCAGGTTCCTCTACACACGAGTCACAGCACACACAACTTCATGTCAGGTTCCTCTACACACGAGTCACAGCACACACAACTTCATGTCAGGTTCCTCTACACACGAGTCACAGCACAAACAACTTCATATCAGGTTCCTCTGCACACGAGTCACAGCACACACAACTTCATGTCAGGTTCCTCTGCACACGAGTCACAGCACACACAACTTCATGTCATGTTCCTCTGCACACGAGTCACAGCACACACAACTTCATGTCAGGTTCCTCTACACACGAGTCACAGCACACACAACTTCATGTCAGGTTCCTCTACACACGAGTCACAGCACACACAACTTCATGTCATGTTCCTCTGCACACGAGTCACAGCACAAACAACTTCATGTCATGTTCCTCTGCACACGAGTCACAGCACACACAACTTCATGTCAGGTTCCTCTACACACGAGTCACAGCACACACAACTTCATGTCAGGTTCCTCTACACACGAGTCACAGCACACACAACTTCATGTCAGGTTCCTCTACACACGAGTCACAGCACAAACAACTTCATGTCAGGTTCCTCTACACACGAGTCACAGCACAAACAACTTCATGTCATGTTCCTCTGCACACGAGTCACAGCACACACAACTTCATGTCAGGTTCCTCTGCACACGAGTCACAGCACACACAACTTCATGTCAGGTTCCTCTACACACGAGTCACAGCACACACAACTTCATGTCAGGTTCCTCTACACACGAGTCACAGCACACACAACTTCATGTCAGGTTCCTCTACACACGAGTCACAGCACACACAACTTCATGTCAGGTTCCTCTACACACGAGTCACAGCACAAACAACTTCATGTCAGGTTCCTCTGCACACGAGTCACAGCACACATAACTAAATCTGGTGGCTAATAAATGTGCTGTTGTGAGTAAAGCTTTGTTTTGAGGTGAACGTTTCTCTGTCTGTCTGTACTTGTTTTAAAGCCTCCGTAAGGCTCTGAGGACAAGCCGCAGTAGTGGTCAGTCCTTCAGTTTTTCCTGCATGCTAACATGTTTCATGTGGTCTCGGGGGGGGGACTCACACACTTTCAGACGGACCTTTGCAAGTTCTGATCACGGACATGAATGTTGGATCTAATCAGCTTCTTGTTCAAAGTTTGTCTCTTGCCGGCTTAAACATTTCAATCTACTTTCAGATGTGTTGTAACTATCAAACTGTCACAGTACTGTGCAAATGTTTTGAGCCATCCCTCATTTCCTCACAAACAACCAGCTTTCCACCCACTTTCTGTCAAATCCCTGGACCTGATCAGTTTTTAATCAATGTTGTTTTTGTTTGACACTCAGCTCTGAATAAGTCAGAGATGCTTTTACTGAAGGGATGAACAGGATGGGTGTGTGGGATGTTGGAATACAAATTTTAGTAGAAACCTGTTATTCACTTTGTCTCTGGCCGTTCGTAGCAGAAACACATTATCTGTTCTAGTTGGTTTTAAAACGCTCCAACATGGATTCTCTCTGTAAAAACTGAGTGTTGTGACGTGATGATCCCAGCAGAACATTTTATCCCATAAAGTTTGTGCACGTTTTCAAGCTGTGCTCAGATCCAGAGAGCCACACCTCGACCGTACGGCTGATACAAACATAGCAGAGTTGTTCCAGTGTTTGTAACGTGCGTGNGTTCAGATGCAGCGTGACTCGTTTTATTCTTTTATCACCTAAATGCAACATATTAACAATCTGACAGAATCCAGCGACTGTCCTGCCAGATTATTAACTGTTATTTAATCCAGCTTCAGACACGAGTCACAGCACACACAACTTCATGTCAGGTTCCTCTACACACGAGTCACAGCACACACAACTTCATGTCAGGTTCCTCTACACACGAGTCACAGCACACACAACTTCATGTCAGGTTCCTCTACACACGAGTCACAGCACAAACAACTTCATGTCATGTTCCTCTGCACACGAGTCACAGCACACACAACTTCATGTCAGGTTCCTCTGCACACGAGTCACAGCACACACAACTTCATGTCAGGTTCCTCTACACACGAGTCACAGCACAAACAACTTCATGTCAGGTTCCTCTCCACACGAGTCACAGCACACACAGCTTCATGTCATGTTCCTCTACACACGAGTCACAGCACACACAACTTCATGTCATGTTCCTCTACACACGAGTCACAGCACAAACAACTTCATGTCATGTTCCTCTGCACACGAGTCACAGCACACACAACTTCATGTCATGTTCCTCTGCACACGAGTCACAGCACACACAACTTCATGTCAGGTTCCTCTACACACGAGTCACAGCACAAACAACTTCATGTCATGTTCCTCTGCACACGAGTCACAGCACACACAACTTCATGTCAGGTTCCTCTACACACGAGTCACAGCACACACAACTTCATGTCAGGTTCCTCTACACACGAGTCACAGCACACACAACTTCATGTCATGTTCCTCTGCACACGAGTCACAGCACACACAACTTCATGTCAGGTTCCTCTACACACGAGTCACAGCACACACAACTTCATGTCAGGTTCCTCTACACACGAGTCACAGCACACACAACTTCATGTCAGGTTCCTCTGCACACGAGTCACAGCACACACAACTTCATGTCATGTTCCTCTGCACACGAGTCACAGCACACACAACTAAATCTGGTGGCTAATAAATGTGCTGTTGTGAGTAAAGCTTTGTTTTGAGGTGAACGTTTCTCTGTCTGTCTGTACTTGTTTTAAAGCCTCCGTAAGGCTCTGAGGACAAGCCGCAGTAGTGGTCAGTCCTTCAGTTTTTCCTGCATGCTAACATGTTTCATGTGGTCTCGGGGCGGGGGGGGGGGGACTCACACACTTTCAGACGGACCTTTTCAAGTTCTGATCACGGACATGAATGTTGGATCTAATCAGCTTCTTGTTCAAAGTTTGTCTCTTGCCGGCTTAAACATTTCAATCTACTTTCAGATGTGTTGTAACTATCAAACTGTCACAGTACTATGGAAAAGTTTTGAGCCATCCCTCATTTCCCACTTTCTGTCAAATCCCCGGACCTGATCAGTTTTTAATCAATGTTGTTTTTGTTTGACACTCAGCTCTGAATAAGTCAGAGATGCTTTTACTGAAGGGATGAACAGGATGGGTGTGTGGGATGTTGGAATACAAATTTTAGTAGAAACCTGTTATTCACTTTGTCTCTGGCCGTTCGTAGCAGAAACACATTATCTGTTCTAGTTGGTTTTAAAACACTCCAACATGGATTCTCTCTGTAAAAACTGAGTGTTGTGACGTGATGATCCCAGCAGAACATTTTATCCCATAAAGTTTGTGCACGTTTTCAAGCTGTGCTCAGATCCAGAGAGCCACACCTCGACCGTACGGCTGATACAAACATAGCAGAGTTGTTCCAGTGTTTGTAACGTGCGGCGCACTGAGAAGAGGCGGCGCCGCACGTTAGCCTTGAGTTTAAGAGCCTCTCTCTGTCTGAATAATTCAGATGTCAGAGTTCAGTGTTTTTTACACAAACAAACAAAAACAACGTGTGAAAATAATCAGGTCCATCAGGAGTTAATCTGAGACCGATCGAGACTTCTGGAACAGAATATCAGGAAGCTAAATATCATACAAATGTAGAACGTTTGCATCAAACTGCAAACCAAATAAATGCATGAAGATTTGAAACCTCAAGGACCAGATTTTAAACGTGTCCTACATCATATTCATGAACCTGAATCACTAACGAGATGCTGGTGCAGACACCGTCTCCCTGGTTGGAAACCATGTGCACTTTTAGCTTCACAACCCACCAGTCAAATGCATGACATCAGTTTTTTCTTATAAACGCCCCACAAAGCTGCACAAGTGTGTTGAATCAGGACCTCAGTGTTATTGTCCATGTCCGTGAAGATGAGGTGAAGGTCTGATCTGATCTACACTCACCGGCCACTTTATTAGGTACACCATGCTAGTAACGGGTTGGACCCCCTTTTGCCTTCAGAACTGCCTCAATTCTTCGTGGCATAGATTCAACAAGGTGCTGGAAGCATTCCTCAGAGAGTTTGGTCCATATTGACATGATGGCATCACACAGTTAGCGCAGATTTGTCGGCTGCACATCCATGATGCGAATCTCCCGTTCCACCACATCCCAAAGATGCTCTATTGGATTGAGATCTGGTGACTGTGGAGGCCATTTGAGTACAGTGAACTCATTGTCATGTTCAAGAAACCAGTCCGAGATGATTCCAGCTTTATGACATGGCGCATTATCCTGCTGAAAGTAGCCATCAGAAGTTGGGTACATTGTGGTCATAAAGGGATGGACATGGTCAGCAACAATACTCAGGTAGGCTGTGGCGTTGTAACGATGCTCAATTGGTACCAAGGGGCCCAAAGAGTGCCAAGAAAATATTCCCCACACCATTACACCACCACCACCAGCCTGAACCGTTGATACAAGGCAGGATGGATCCATGCTTTCATGTTGTTGACGCCAAATTCTGACCCTACCATCCGAATGTCGCAGCAGAAATCGAGACTCATCAGACCAGGCAACGTTTTTCCAATCTTCTATTGTCCAATTTTGATGAGCTTGTGCAAATTGTAGCCTCAGTTTCCTGTTCTTAGCTGAAAGGAGTGGCACCCGGCGTGGTCTTCTGCTGCTGTAGCCCATCTGCCTCAAAGTTGGACGTACTGTGCGTTCAGAGATGCTCTTCTGCCTACCTTGGTTGTAACGAGTGGTTATTTGAGTCACTGTTGCCTTTCTATCAACTCGAACCAGTCTGGCCATTCTCCTCTGACCTCTGGCATCAACAAGGCATTTCCGCCCACAGAACTGCTGCTCACTGGATATTTTTTCTTTTTCAGACCATTCTCTGTAAACCCTAGAGATGGTTGTGCGTGAAAATCCCAGTAAATCAGCAGTTTCTGAAATACTCAGACCAGCCATTCTGGCACCAACAACCATGCCACGTTCAAAGTCACTTAAATCACCTTTCTTCCCCATACTGATGCTCGGTTTGAACTGCAGGAGATTGTCTTGACCATGTGTACATGCCTAAATGCACTGAGTTGCCACCATGTGATTGGCTGATTAGAAATTAAGTGTTAACGAGCAGTTGGACCGGTGTACCTAATAAAGTGGCCGGTGAGTGTATAAGCCTGTTTCTGTTTTATTTTAACTGACTTTCAGGGCACACACCACGGCTTTACCCAGAAATTAGTCAGACCCGACTAAGATTTCTCTCTGTGGATCGTTCACAATGTTCAAACAGGTTGATGTCACCTTGATGTGATGATGATGAGAAGAAACAGGATGGATTTGATCTTCAGATCTTTAAGTTACAGTAAACAGTTATTTACCACAGAGTTTATCTGTCTATCAAACTAGAATCGACATCAGAATATTTTGGAGGTACCAGAGTAGCTCGTGTCTGAAAGTCATCCACACCTGAGCTTCATCAGCTGTTCTCTCACCACATCAGACGTCTGTGTCGTTTGAGCTGAAAACAAAGCTTTGCTCAGCTGATGGTGCTGAACAAGCCACCAGAACAAACATCAGGAGCATGGATGGTCCGGTGTTGGTCCTGTGGTGTGTCCCCTCCCACCCCTTTGCTTTAGACACCCTGCAGTGTCACATCCAAACAGCAGATTCACCACACTAACACGTAGCTCCTCCTGAAAGCGTCGACTTCATCCCTCCGTCATGCTCCAGACGAGGACTGACAACATCCAAAAGATAACGTTTGTTTTTGTGTCTCTCTCTTTCAGTACGTGGATAAAGTGGGTGAGAGCAACTCGATGGTATAACAGTGACTTTTAGCACCTGCACCTGAGAAGCTGTTCCACCTCAGGTGGTTTTCTAATGAAGCCTGACATGGCGTTGATTTACGACGGTTACAGACTTTCCTCTCCAACAGACAGACTGTAAATTCCCTGGTCTGTGCCTCACAGCAGGTTCCTCAGTAACACACCCCCTGTCTGTCTGAAGGCTGGACTCATGGAGGTCACAACACTAAATACTTGACATGCTTTGATCTTTTCCCGCCACTGCCGACTTCATGACAAAGAACGATGGACTCAGAGCTTCATCAGCAGACCTCCACAGGGAGAAGTTCATCTTCTGCTTCCCGTGTTTCTTTGCCAATTTTTTCACCTTTCAAATGAGCATTTTGTCCTGTTATTACGACTACTTTTCTTTCTGCCTTACCTGCTGCTTTCAGTCTTGACTGGCTCAGAATGCTTTGGTATAAATTATTTTTAAACGATCAAGGTTTCTTGTTTTTTTCATGCTTGTACTACAACATGTATATAACAGTGGGATCTGGTCAGAACTTGCGTGTGATGACGCTGAATCAGGCGGTCGAGCTGTGTGACCTCCTGATCATATAAAGTTGTTAATAAACATCTGGTGTTGTACGTGGGACTGACCATGTACAGCGTCACGGTCCTTCAGCTGGCAGGAAATGAGCAGCACAACGTTTCTCTCCTGTTTCATAAGCTTTGATTCCACAGAGTAGTTAGAACTTTATCAACCGCTTCACTAAGCTGTTTGTGATGAACGCGCTGACCATCATACACGAAACACACAACAGTATCGATTGGAGGACAAGACTGTGGTTGGAGTGCAGGAAACAACAGGAACCGCTGTGGAATGGAACCACCCTCCATTTAGCTGTTTAATCTTTTAGAAACAGATCAGTAGCATGACATTGAGATGTTTTCTGGGGGAACTCTATCTTTGTACAACACTGAGACATGGAACATTTTTCTTCCTCAGAGAGGAAGTTCTCATATAGCCGACAGATCGACTCTACGGGATGCAGAGAAACTTTAAACCCGTTTGGTTGTATTCTGTCCTCTCAGCTACATGTCAAGATGTTTTACGCATCGTAGTAAGGAGCCTTTCTACATTTAGTTGTAAACGGTCTATAAAGAAAGTAAAAAACAAAGTGATTGTAATTTTGAGAACCCCCGTGGAACCACTGTGGATCTAGCTGATAGGAACAACCACCATGATTTCTACACTCCATGTTGTCTGAGTTTTCTTGTCAATCAGCTGAAACACTTCGTTCTGGACTTTAGGAACGACTCAGTACTTTGTCGTAACGCCAATATTTTATTTATTTTATTATATAATATTTGACTTTGTTCTTGCCTGTTTGAAATGGAGTACAAACTCCTCCCACCTGAGAGGCCCCCTGGTGGTAAATGACGTGCCGGAGGTTGGTTGTTTATCTTTGTGCGGCCCTGTGATGGACTGATTACCTGTCCAGGTGTAACCCCGCCCCTCACATGTTGACTTCTGGAGAGTCCAGCTCCTTGTGACCCTGCACATTTTCATCTGGTATGTTTTACAAAGCTGGAACGCTTGTTTGATAAATGATGTCTCATGGATTTGATTTGTTTTACTACAAAATAAAAGCATTGAAATAAGGATCATCCCAGAGTTCTGATTCCTTTGTGTTAAGCAGTGCAAATATAATTAAAATGTTTCCAAGCGAAAATGTATTTTATTATTTACATTATTAGGGTTTTTAAGCTGTTTGAGGCTTTCTTTGGCATTGCTTTGCTAACGTTAGATGCAATCTGCTGATTTAAACTGATGTATTTCACATAATTCAGTGAGGATAGCAGGAAACAACCATAAAACTTTAACTCAGTTTTGAACAAGATGTTGTCATGACTTGAAAGTCTAAGTAAAAAGAGAATAACAATCCTTGGTGTGTGTCTTACCGCCACAGTAGAAACACATTGGTGAAAACTTCCATCTCCAGGGTTGCACGGTTTCCTCTGTGGACACTAGTGATGGTTATGGTGGTACCTGAGGAAACTTGGGATATTTTATAGACACCTGGGGTCTCATTTATAAAACGTTGCGTAGAATCCTTACTAAAACTGTACTTAAGCTCAGCAAAAATAATCGACTTACACCAAGTAAGTTTGGGACCTATAAAACATGGCGTACGCACAGCTGCACGCAATCTCTGCTTTATAAATCACACTCTACCTAGAAATGTGCTCAGGTGTTTCTGGATCACATCCCGCCCTCAACACGCCCACTTTCTGCTGTAAATGGTCAATGCAAAGTGTCTTGTGCATATGAACCGGCTCGTTACAGCGTTCCACCAATAACGATGGCGACTGCAGATCAAGGAAGATCAAGGAAGCACAACTTCACCGAAGCAGAAATTGAGGTTCTTGTGGGTGAGGTGGTAAAACAAAAGGAAGTGTTTTTTGGAGGTCACAGCAGTGACATGACAAATAAGAGTAAATCTACGGAGTGGCACAGCGTTGCTGAAGCCGTCAATGCTGTGAGTTCTTCAGAGAGATCTGTAAAAAAAGGCAAAAAAAAAAGATGGATTGCCACCGCCAGAGTGTGTCTGCCACTGGAGGACCCCCTGGCACCTCTAAACCCTCACCGCTCGCTGTTAGGATCTCAGCAGTACTCGAACCAGCAAGCGTGCATGGCATCGTGCAGGAGAAGGAGGGAGACACTGACCATGCAGAGGAGACTAAGCCTTCTATTAATACAGATCAAATGTGTCCGTCATTAAAGTATAAAACAAAACCAAATCTCGTTGTATATTTATATATATATATATATATATATATATATATATATATATATATATATACATACACATATATAGATTCATTTATTGATTGTGTTGTGGCACAGCAGCTTGGCTGGCAGCTGTCTAATGGTTCTAAGTTGTATAAGTTCTGGTGTCTCACTGTTTAAAGTTGCGTTGACAGTTACTCATATTGCTGCATCCCTGCCAGTAAAATGACCCAGCAGCTTTATGTGTTAGTCACATTTTTGTTAATCTCTGAAAGTCTGAATTCATAAAACCAAGCTGCCAATGTATCTGGTATTCTGCTTCAGTGAACAAGGTGCAAGCATCGATATCTTTGAAGACATACTGCAGCTCTTTCAAACTGTAATATTACTCAGAGCCAGTCCACATTTCATTCTAATGTCCTGCAGCACCAACATGACGGATTCTGAACAACTATGAGGGGGTGCACGGATTTGTGGCAGCTGCTTTAATTCTGAATCATTTACAGTAAACAACAGCGCTCATTGAAAGGAGCAGTATTGATTGACACCTCCATTCATTCCCTCTCCCGCCCATTTCATCAAATTGGCATGACCTATCCCTGCTGGCATCGTGAAGGAGCGCAAAGCTCCCAGACTTCCCCGCCCTGGATAGTATAAATACAGGAGGAAGAGTCAGCTCCAGCAATTACCCTGATCCATTTACTGTATCATCATCTGAGCTCTGGACCTCTGGCACCATGAATGTAAGTACAGTACACTTACTTTTCACTGACACTTTCCATTATTTTACACAATATTTGAGAGTTACTCAGTCATTTTACGACTCACAGTTTTTTCTGATTATCTCCCTCAGGGTTTGAAGAGCATCACCTTTTTCCACCTGCTCACCCTTTTTCTACTGGCGACGTTTATCCTGCAGACATCGAGCACTCCTAAGGTAGTTCATTTTAACCAGTCATTAATAACCTCAAATCCAAATTTAGGACAACCCTGTGCTAACCACAGTGCAGGACTGTAAACCAGAATAATAAATCAAAGTGAATGGTTTTCATGGTTGTTTGATCAGGGCTCATTTCAGCGCAGAAACTGGACTCCACAGGCAATGTTATACCTCAAAGGCACACGTACGTTCCTGATCTTACTGTTTTATACTCGTACGCTCAAGAGTTTGATTGTATAACTTAACATCTTCTTTCAAATTTTGACGAAAAGACTTTTTATTTTACTGCCGTGACTGAATAAAAAATCTTCGATTGTGAAAGGAGATGAAACTTACATGAGACTTTCTCTCAGAGGGTCGTCGGTTCATCTCAGAAGACCGGAAAGAAGGAGATGTGTACGACACTCTGCACTTAGGTACAACAGTGTTTCTTCATTTTTCTGTGGTTGATTTTGAAGGAGCAGTTTCAGCTCACACTTCCCCTCGGAACCTGAGTCCTATCCGAGCCGCGCAGCTGACGGAACATCTGTGTTCTTTCTCTTTCTGTCAGAGACCCGCAGTCAGAACACAGACAAGCTGAGTGTGGACCAGGCAGCCACCATGCTGCTCAACGTCCTGCAGCAGGCCAGAGACGGACGTAAGCACTGCTGCAGACAGCATCTCCTCCTACCACTACTGGAGAACCTGTGGTTCTGAACAGAACTCTCCCTGGATTTCTGTTCCGTTTCGTTTTTATTGACTAATTTGTACATGTACTCTCAGAAATAGAGGTACGAGACAAGGACATTTTTGTACCTATAGGTAAATTGTTTTAAAATGTTCCCTTAAAAGTACAATATTGGTCTTTAAAAGGCCAGAAATGCACCTTACGGTGCAAATTTGTACTTTATATCAATTTGAACCCTCAGAGGGGCATTTCTGACCTTTTAAAGACCAATATTGTACTTTTAAGGGAACATTTTAAAACAATTTACCTATAGGTACAAAAATGTCCTTGTCTCGTACCTCTATTTCTGAGAGTGTGTAGCATTCGCCTTACGGTGATCTTCTCACACAGACCATTTACATTTCTCCTTTAATGTTGTTTTTCTTTGTCCTGTAGCTGATGAAAACACAGATGAGGTGTACTTCCAGGAGTTGCCGGTGTGGAAACGAGAATACTTCTGAGAGTTTGTCAAAATTTGCTGATGATCATCTTTGATTTGATGTTTTGTGTTCGGTGTGAGAAGACAAACTACTTCTCTGTATATCTGAATCGTCCGACTGTATTTGAAACACAATGTTTTAATAAAACGTGCAGTTTTACCATCTTCCCTCTGAGGTGGTCAGAGTTGTTTACAGTGTCATTTTCCCCACACGGGACAGATAATATACTAGCAGACGTTCAGACGCGATCGCAGTTATTTCTGTGTCCATTGTGAGTTTTTCTAGCAACCACGTCTGTATTGAAATGAAGCTTTAGTCTGCTCATGAAGGTAAACGGTTTTATCATCAGTGAGGACGGCATTCAGAGCTGAAGCCTGTTTTTGAACATATTTCAAAATAAAAGACATTTTAAAACCGCACCAACATAACAAAGATGATGAGAAAAGAATGAGGAGCGACTCAACTAACCTTGCGCTGCAAGATGGATTCTCGTGAGATTTGGAGTTTTCCAAACCCACGAAAATCTATCTTGTACCGCTCCAGTTAAAACCGTCTATCTCGGTAGAAAAAAAAATTAAAAATTCGGACCAATCATGTGTAAGCATTGTGATTTGGGGCGGATGTTCAGGTATGATTGGCAGCAAGTGCCAAAGCAGGCAAAGTAAAACAAAGACAAATCATGGTAGGTGGGCACTTTCTGGCTCGTCCTCCAATCAGCACAAAATATTAAACCACATGTCCCTCCCTTTTATAGACGGTTTCAAATGGAGCGGTTCCAGATGTATCTGTGTCCCTAACTCGACAAGAGGTGCTACACACAGATCTTGTCCGAGCCAGGTTACGACTCGACCAGCATCCAATGAAATAATTCCACACACAGAACATTTCATCATCAGTGAATTTGAAAAACCATTTTATATTTAAAAAAAACTTGATCAATAATATTTTTGTTTATTTAGACCTGCTGTTTTTTGTAACTTGTTTTTCACATTAGTATGTATTCAACATCAGAGAATGATCACACCGACATCAAACAGAATCCTTACTAAGAGCATGAATTAATCTAAAGAATGAGGAGTGGGAGCAGCCCTGTTTTTCCTCCCTGAGCTGAAACAAAGCTGCTCATCTGTCTTTCAGTTTTTCAGTAGATGGTGGTAAGAGGTGAATGCACAGCCTGTATGAGGTGGAGCTGAAGGGTCACCATCACTTCTTTAGTTGCTCTGCTCTTCTGGCTGCTTCTTCTTGCCCTCTGGAACAGCTCCCAGCACAAATGGAGCCTTAATGTTCAGCCGGTCCCTCTCTGCTTCCTCATCTTCATTGTATGGTTCATCATCATCATCATCCTCCACATCGCTGTGATGAGGGGTGGAGTGGAGGGAGGCAGAGGGGGAGGGGGGAACAGAGGAAGGTCGGGGGTATCGGAAACCCTCTGTCTGTGAACACATGGGAGTTTCAGTGAATCAGCCAACAGTTCTCTTAATCTTTTCTTTGTAATTCTCAGGTTTTTGTTTTCTTTCATGTCTTCCTCTTTCCCCTAAACCTGTTTTCTTTCCTTCCAACAAGCATCATCATCATCCCCAAACTGTTTTCCTTTCTTCTTCTCCCTCATGGTTGGAGATTTTAAGGTTTTACGTTGTTGGTAAAAGGTCACAGGTCATGCTGCAGGAGTAAGTGAACTGAAAGTGACCTGGCCTGAATCAACACTTGGTTTACGACCTGTGACTGTTGTCCATCCAATTATGTGTTTGTTTACAACACTCTGACTTCATTATCTGACCCACATTTGTTTCCCTTCCTTGCTTCATTCAGATGGGAGGTGTCTTTGTGAATAAAAAGGCAATGCAAAGGGGAACACAACAGAATCGTCTCAACAACTCAGTTGGGCGTTCTCCTTTGCAAAGCTCATTGAAACCATACCTCTGTGTCTTTTTGATAGTTATTTAACTTAGGGGAATTAAAATATCCTGACACTCATCCTCTCATTTCTTCATTTCATTACTGTGAATACGATCATTAAAGATTTCTCTTTTACTTTAAAATCTCTTTCTATCAGACGTGAGAACGTCAGAAACAACCGTTGGGACGGCCTCTTGATATTGGGTTGATGTTCAGGTTCTGACAGCTGTGGATGGGCTGTGTGGACATCTGGATGTCCAAGGTGTTCTCATTCAGCGGCTGGATGTGTGACTTCAGTGTCATTGATCAACAGTCATTTTTCAGCTTATATTTCTGCAGATGTGTCTGACCTAACAGTGATGGGGTGAGACTCCACACCAGTTTATCATGAACTCCTGTTCAGGAATAATGAAATAATCAGATGCCTTTTAAAGCTTTTCTTACCTTCAGAGGTGATTTGGGATCCATCATGAACTTGTCTGGAAACATTCTGCTGAGGGCCAGATGGCGTGCGTATATGTAGAACTGTCAATCACAATTCAGATAACATCAAAAACAAATACAACATTTCACTTTTACATTTGACTAAAAGAAAGGCGTTTATTATAAATGAAGCCATATTAAAACACAGTTTAACCCCGTAATGCCTGAATTGATTCCCTAAGTATGAAAAAAAATCACTTGTGTTTTTGCTTTCAAGTAGATGCTAAATTGAGTTGTGAAAGTTTATTTGACCATAGCCCATTATAAATAACTACATAGTTACTGTATATCCATGTAGCTTTAACTATAGCTCTGTCTCTGCTTGCAAAAGGTTCCTAGCCATGTTTTGGAAATGCATCAACCAGTAGTGGAGAATTACAGACAGTATTTAGGTTGTATTTGGAAGCGGATGGATGTAAATTTGCAACAATATGCATCAATGGGTTAAACAGTTTTCTCTGATACAAAGTCAGTTTCAAATCTTGAAATCTTGTTAGTGAGTGATGAATCAGGATTTATCTGCAGTAATGAGGATTTTGCTCCAATTTGTCCAAAAAATAATGGGATGGATAGACGGACGGACAGACGGATGCATCACGGTGTTCCTTAACAGAACGTAAAGTAGTTCATGTTGGAAGTGAATTTAGATAGATGATGAACATTAACTCCATTAGTCCAGTCAGTTCACTACAGCATTTTGATGCAGGTTTTGGGGTTTTGGTCAGTTTTTTTTATATTTTGGTGCACGAGCCAAAGTGTGATTAAAGTTAGTGTCCTAATGGGCTATGTCTCTTGGTGACAAGTCGGAGACATGGAACTGCAAGAAAGCTTGTTCATTCTGAGATGGAATTAGGAATTTCAGCACAGGAGCACCACAGGGGACTGTACTCTCACCATTCCTTTTCCCTCAGACTTTCAGTACAGGTCAGAGTCCTGCTGCCATCTACAAAAATACTCTGATGACTCTGCAGGAGAATAAATACCTGGTGTTCACCTGGACAACAGACTGGAGACACAACTGTGATGCTGTTTTTAGGAAGGGACAGAACAGCCTGGACTTCCTCAGGAAACTTAGATCCTTCAACGTTTGCAGCAAGATGTTGAAGATCATTTATTAGTCTGTTGTGGAGAGTGTGATCACATCTACAGTCACCTGTTGGGGGCGGAGCATCAGAGCAGTTGATGTAAAGAGGCTGAACAGACTGATAAAGAAGGTTGGTTCTATTCTGGTTCTGATCTGGATCCTCTTGAGTTGATTATCCAAAGGACGATGAAGAACATGATGGAGAACCCTCATCAACCTCTTCACAACACAGTAACTGAATAACAGTGTCTTCAGTCAGAAGATCCTTCAGATCTGCTGCAGCACAGACGGCTACAGGAGATCCTTCCTGTCCACAGCTAGAACCCTGTAAAGGAGATCCTTCTAGTCCACAGCTAGAACCCTCTACAGGAGATCCTTCCTGTCCAGAGCAAGGACCCTCTACAGGAGATCATTCCTGTCCACAGCTAGAACCCTGTAAAGGAGATCCTTCTAGTCCACAGCTAGAACCCTGTACAGGAGATCCTTCCTGTCCACAGCTAGAACCCTGTACAGGAGATCCTTCCTGTCCACAGCTAGAACCCTGTACAGGAGATCCTTCCTGTCCACAGCTAGAACCCTGTAAAGGAGATCCTTCTAGTCCACAGCTAGAACCCTGTACAGGAGATCCTTCCTGTCCACAGCTAGAACCCTCTACAGGAGATCCTTCCTGTCCACAGCTAGAACCCTCTACAGCAGATCCTTCCTGTCCACAGCTAGGACCCTCTACAGGAGATCCTTCCTGTCCATAGCTAGAACCCTGTAAAGGAGATCCTTCTAGTCCACAGCTAGAACCCTGTACAGGAGATCCTTCTAGTCCACAGCTAGAACCCTGTACAGGAGATCCTTCTAGTCCACAGCTAGAACCCTCTACAGGAGATCCTTCCTATCCACAGCTAGAACCCTGTAAAGGAGATCCTTCCTGTCCACAGCTAGAACCCTGTTCAGGAGATCCTTCTAGTCCCCAGCTAGAACCCTCTACAGGAGATCCTTCCTGTCCACAGCTAGAACCCTGTACAGGAGATCCTTCCTGTCCACAGCTAGAACCCTGTAAAGGAGATCATTCCTGTCCACAGCTAGAACCCTCTACAGGAGATCCTTCCTGTCCACAGCTAGAACCCTCTACAGGAGATCCTTCTTGTCCACAGCTAGAACCCTCTACAGGAGATCCTTCCTGTCCACAGTTAGAACCCTCTACAGGAGATCCTTCCTGTCCACAGCTAGAACCCTGTACAGGAGATCCTTCCTGTCCACAGCTAGAACCCTGTACAGGAAATCCTTCCTGTCCACAGCTAGAACCCTGTACAGGAGATCCTTCTAGTCCACAGCTAGGACCCTCTACAGGAGATTCTTCCTTTCCACAGCTAGAACCCTGTACAGGAGATCCTTCCTGTCCACAGCTAGAACCCTCTACAGGAGATCCTTCCTGTCCACAGCTAGAACCCTGTAAAGGAGATCCTTCTAGTCCACAGCTAGAACCCTGTACAAGAGATCCTTCCTGTCCACAGCTAGAACCCTCTACAGGAGATCCTTCTAGTCCACAGCTAGAACCCTGTACAGGAGATCCTTCCTGTCCACAGCTAGAACCCTGTAAAGGAGATCCTTCTAGTCCACAGCTAGAACCCTGTACAGGAGATCCTTCCTGTCCACAGCTAGAACCCTCTACAGGAGATCCTTCTTGTCCACAGCTAGAACCGTCTACAGGAGATCCTTCCTGTCCACAGCTATAACCCTGTACAGGAGATCCTTCCTGTCCACAGCTAGAACCCTGTAAAGGAGATCCTTCTAGTCCACAGCTAGAACCCTCTACAGGAGATCCTTCTAGTCCACAGCTAGAACCCTCTACAGGAGATCCTTCCTGTCCACAGCTAGAACCCTGTACAGGAGATCCTTCTAGTCCACAGCTAGAACCCTGTACAGGAGATCCTTCTTGTCCACAGCTAGAACCCTCTACAGGCGATCCTTCCTTTCCACAGCTAGAACCCTGTTCAGGAGATCCTTCTAGTCCCCAGCTAGAACCCTCTACAGGAGATCCTTCCTGTCCACAGCTAGAACCCTGTACAGGAGATCCTTCTAGTCCACAGCTAGAACCCTCTACAGGAGATCCTTCTAGTCCACAGCTAGAACCCTCTACAGGAGATCCTTCCTTTCCACAGCTAGAACCCTGTACAGGAGATCCTTCCTGTCCACAGCTAGAACCCTCTACAGGAGATCCTTCCTGTCCACAGCTAGAACCCTGTACAGGAGATCCTTCTAGTCCACAGCTAGAACCCTGTACAGGAGATCCTTCCTGTCCACAGCTAGAACCCTGTAAAGGAGATCCTTCTAGTCCACAGCTAGAACCCTCTACAGGAGATTCTTCTAGTCCACAGCTAGAACCCTGTAAAGGAGATTCTTCTAGTCCACAGCTAGAACCCTGTACAGGAGATCCTTCTAGTCCACAGCTAGAACCCTCTACAGGAGATCCTTCCTGTCCACAGCTAGAACCCTGTAAAGGAGATCCTTCTAGTCCACAGCTAGAACCCTGTACAGGAGATCCTTCCTGTCCACAGCTAGAACCCTCTACAGGAGATCCTTCCTGTCCACAGCTAGAACCCTGTAAAGGAGATCCTTCTAGTCCACAGCTAGAACCCTCTACAGGAGATCCTTCCTGTCCACAGCTAGAACCCTCTACAGGAGATCCTTCTAGTCCATAGCTAGAACCCTGTACAGGAGATCCTTCCTGTCCACAGCTAGAACCCTCTACAGGAGATCCTTCTAGTCCACAGCTAGAACCCTCTACAGGAGATCCTTCCTGTCCACAGCTAGAACCCTGTAAAGGAGATCCTTCTAGTCCACAGCTAGAACCCTCTACATTAGATCCTTCTAGTCCACAGCTAGAACCCTCTACAGGAGATCCTTCCTGTCCACAGCTAGAACCCTGTAAAGGAGATCCTTCTAGTCCACAGCTAGAACCCTCTACAGGAGATCCTTCTAGTCCACAGCTAGAACCCTGTACAGGAGATCCTTCCTGTCCACAGCTAGAACCCTGTACAGGAGATCCTTCCTGTCCACAGCTAGAACCCTCTACAGGAGATCCTTCTTGTCCACAGCTAGAACCCTGTACAGGAGATCCTTCCTGTCCACAGCTAGAACCCTCTACAGGAGATCCTTCCTGTCCACAGCTAGAACCCTCTACAGGAGATCCTTCCTGTCCACAGCTAGAACCCTCTACCTGAGGTCCTTCCTGTCCACAGCTAGAACCCTCAACAGGAGATCCTTCCTGTCCACAGCTAGAACCCTCTACATTAGATCCTTCTAGTCCACAGCTAGATCCCTCTACAGGAGATCTTTCCTGTCCACAGCTAGAACCCTGTACAGGCTCCTTCCTGTCCACAGCTAGAACCCTGTACAGGAGATCCTTCTAGTGCACAGATAGAACCCTCTACAGGAGATCCTTCTAGTCCACAGCTAGAACCCTCTACATTAGATCCTTCTAGTCCACAGCTAGATCCCTGTACAGGAGATCTTTCCTGTCCACAGCTAGAACCCTGTACAGGAGATCCTTCCTGTCCACAGCTAGAACCCTGTACAGGAGATCCTTCCTGTCCACAGCTAGAACCCTGTTCAGGAGATCCTTCTAGTCCACAGCTAGAACCCTCCACAGGAGATCCTTCTAGTCCACAGCTAGAACCCTCTACAGGAGATCCTTCCTTTCCACAGCTAGAACCCTGTACAGGAGATCCTTCTAGTCCACAGCTAGATCCCTCTACATTAGATCCTTCTAGTCCACAGCTAGACCCCTGTACAGGAGATCCTTCCTGTCCACAGCTAGAACCCTCTACAGGAGATCCTTCCTGTCCACAGCTAGAACCCTGTAAAGGAGATCCTTCTAGTCCACAGCTAGAACCCTGTACAGGAGATCCTTCCTGTCCACAGCTAGAACCCTGTACAGGAGATCCTTCCTGTCCACAGCTAGAACCCTCTACAGGAGATCCTTCCTGTCCACAGCTAGAACCCTGTAAAGGAGATCCTTCTAGTCCACAGCTAGAACCCTCTACAGGAGATCCTTCCTGTCCACAGCTAGAACCCTCTACAGGAGATCCTTCCTGTCCACAGCTAGAACCCTCTACAGGAGATCCTTCTAGTCCACAGCTAGAACCCTCTACAGGAGATCCTTCTAGTCCACAGCTAGAACCCTCTACAGGAGATCCTTCTAGTCCACAGCTAGAACCCTCTACAGGAGATCCTTCCTGTCCACAGCTAGAACCCTGAACAGGAGATCCTTCCTGTCCACAGCTAGAACCCTCTACAGGAGATCCTTCCTGTCCACAGCTAGAACCCTCTACAGGAGATCCTTCCTGTCCACAGCTAGAACCCTGTAAAGGAGATCCTTCTAGTCCACAGCTAGAACCCTGTACAGGAGATCCTTCTAGTCCACAGCTAGAACCCTCTACATTAGATCCTTCCAGTCCACAGCTAGACCCCTGTACAGGAGATCCTTCCTGTCCACAGCTAGAACGCTCTACAGGAGATCCTTCCTGTCCACAGCTAGAACCCTGTAAAGGAGATCCTTCTAGTCCACAGCTAGAACCCTGTACAGGAGATCCTTCTAGTCCATAGCTAGAACCCTCTACAGGAGATCCTTCCTGTCCACAGCTAGAACCCTCTACAGGAGATCCTTCCTGTCCACAGCTAGAACCCTGTAAAGGAGATCCTTCTAGTCCACAGCTAGAACCCTCTACAGGAGATCCTTCCTGTCCACAGCTAGAACCCTGTACAGGAGATCCTTCTAGTCCACAGCTAGAACCCTGTACAGGAGATCCTTCTTGTCCACAGCTAGAACCCTCTACAGGAGATCCTTCCTGTCCACAGCTAGAACCCTCTACAGGAGATCCTTCCTCTCCACAGCTAGAACCCTGTAGAGGAGATCCTTCTAGTCCACAGCTAGAACCCTCTACATTAGATCCTTCTAGTCCACAGCTAGAACCCTCTACAGGAGATCCTTCCTGTCCACAGCTAGAACCCTGTAAAGGAGATCCTTCTAGTCCACAGCTAGAACCCTCTACAGGAGATCCTTCCTGTCCACAGCTAGAACCCTGTACAGGAGATCCTTCCTGTCCACAGCTAGAACCCTGTAAAGGAGATCCTTCTAGTCCACAGCTAGAACCCTGTACAGGAGATCCTTCCTGTCCACAGCTAGAACCCTCTACAGGAGATCCTTCTAGTCCACAGCTAGAACCCTCTACAGGAGATCCTTCCTTTCCACAGCTAGAACCCTGTACAGGAGATCCTTCTAGTCCATAGCTAGAACCCTCTACAGGAGATCCTTCCTGTCCACAGCTAGAACCCTCTACAGGAGATCCTTCCTGTCCACAGCTAGAACCCTGTAAAGGAGATCCTTCTAGTCCACAGCTAGAACCCTGTACAGGAGATCCTTCCTGTCCACAGCTAGAACCCTCTACAGGAGATCCTTCCTGTCCACAGCTAGAACCCTCTACAGGAGATCCTTCCTGTCCACAGCTAGAACCCTGTAAAGGAGATCCTTCTAGTCCACAGCTAGAACCCTGTACAGGAGATCCTTCCTGTCCACAGCTAGAACCCTCTACAGGAGATCCTTCCTGTCCACAGCTAGAACCCTCTACAGGAGATCCTTCCTGTCCACAGCTAGAACCCTGTAAAGGAGATCCTTCTAGTCCACAGCTAGAACCCTGTACAGGAGATCCTTCCTGTCCACAGCTAGACTCCTCTACAGGAGATCCTTCCTGTCCACAGCTAGAACCCTGTAAAGGAGATCCTTCTAGTCCACAGCTAGAACCCTCTACAGGAGATCCTTCCTGTCCACAGCTAGAACCCTCTACAGGAGATCCTTCCTGTCCACAGCTAGAACCCTGTACAGGAGATCCTTCTTGTCCACAGCTAGAACCCTCTACAGGAGATCCTTCTAGTCCACAGCTAGAACCCTGTACAGGAGATCCTTCCTGTCCACAGCTAGAACCCTGTAAAGGAGATCCTTCTAGTCCACAGCTAGAACCCTCTACAGGAGATCCTTCCTGTCCACAGCTAGAACCCTCTACAGGAGATCCTTCCTCTCCACAGCTAGAACCCTGTAAAGGAGATCCTTCTAGTCCACAGCTAGAACCCTGTACATTAGATCCTTCTAGTCCACAGCTAGAACCCTCTACAGGAGATCCTTCTAGTCCACAGCTAGAACCCTCTACATTAGATCCTTCTAGTCCACAGCTAGATCCCTCTACAGGAGATCTTTCCTGTCCACAGCTAGAACCCTGTACAGGAGATCTTTCCTGTCCACAGCTAGAACCCTGTACAGGAGATCCTTCCTGTCCACAGCTAGAACCCTCTACAGGAGATCTTTCCTGTCCACAGCTAGAACCCTGTACAGGAGATCTTTCCTGTCCACAGCTAGAACCCTGTACAGGAGATCTTTCCTGTCCACAGCTAGAACCCTCTACAGGAGATCCTTCCCGTCTACAGCTAGAACCCTCTACAGGAGATCCTTCCTGTTCTACAGAATGAGTCTCTGAAGAAGAGCTGAGTTCAGAATCAGAATGGAATTTCTTGCCAAGTATCATTTGCATAATATAAGGAACTTCCATTGGATTTGGATGTTTTTGTGAGTGGACAGCTGAATCGGTCAGCAGCCAAAGCTTTGACTCACACGTGTCTTTTTTATGAGTAAAAATGACTCATAGACTTCTTCTTCTAAATTGGGGGGGTAGTCTACCCCAGGGTAGTTTGTGTTTTTTGTTTGGGGTGAAAACACACACGAATATTAATGACCAACATTTTCCCAACTTCTCTAATTCTCATTATGTCTGAACTTGACAGTGATGTCAAATCCCAACAACACAGCTGTTCTGCCGGTATGAAAAGGTCAGCTGAGGTCTCGGGAGATTTCATTCATCTCCGTCTTCTGTGAGCTGAGATTGAATTTCACCTGAGCGTATACCTCAAAAAGCTAGCCTTTACCTCCGGCTCTCTGTGACATCAGCTATAAAATTATATTACTATTTAGACTTTTTTTGTAGACAGTATGTGCTAAACATGAATAAGGTCTGACTAATAAAGTCATGTTTAGTTATTCAGCTCTTCTGTTTTTAAGCTCGTGTCCAATCGAACACCTCTGTGCAGCAAAGACTGACCCGTCCCAGGTATCTCCAGTCCAGCAGGTCAGACAGCCTCTCAGTTCGGTTCCGCTGGATAATGCGCTGACGCCGAGACTGCTGACAGAAATTGAACATAAACTGAGTCAGCTGGTTACAGGATTCCTCAGGGGATCTGAACCTTCGGTCAACAATGTAGATGCCTAAAGCAAAAAAAGAAGAGAGGAAGACCAAGGTAACACACATGTTGATGTTTAATGTGTTAGTATGTGTGTGTTTACGCACCGTAGGCTGCAGGGTCTGAGATATGCTCCTCCATAAAACATCCAAATCCTGACAGGTTAGTGGTCACACTGGGAATGCCCATAACGGTACACTCACCTGATGATGACACAGACAATCTTTAAAAATCAGACTTGGCAATGCCAACCACAGTTATATAACTACTTTTTTAGCTTCAAATGTCTGTTTAAAATTATTCTTTATCTCAACATTCACATCGATTTTAGAACAACTACAGCAGCTCTAAAAGCAGTTTACAGTTTAGATCAAGTTTATTTATTTATTTGTTTAACTGAACAAAGCAAGTGTGACCGGAGAGACAAGAAGTAAACCAGGACAGAACTTTTAAACCAAGACAAGCTAAACACACTGGAAGAGTTGCTGGAAACACCTCGAAGAAAGAGAAAAGAAAAATGTCCAGAATCTGTTACCATCAAAGGATAAACTGTTATCTTCACCAAAGCTGTTTCTGTGCTGTTTTAACAGATGCTCAAACAGGAGGATGGGGGGGAGGGGGGTATCACATCATTAATGAGAAGACGAACACAGTTTGACCCGGTTTGTGTCAGAGGATCGTGTATACATGTGGATTTTGGTTTCTGAATGATGGAGGATGTTGTCAGAAAACTAAAACAAAGGAATGAGAATGCCACATGTGAAACAGGCAACTGTGTCCATAGATTTATATAGAGGAAGTAGTTGTTGATGAGTGTTTTCAGTTTTATCATTGAAGAACTTAAATCTGCTGCAAAGGACATTGGAGTACAGTAGTAAATATGTCAGGGGGATGTAATATATGAAGAGAAAAGAGTGTCTTTGTTTCCTTCAGCAGTCTGGATGGCAACCCAGCAGAAAAATCAGGGAGTGGAGGGGGTGAGTGGAAGAGAGCAGATGTTTTTTTTTTTCTACATGAACTCCGATTTGACCACAAGGTCTAATTCTTACATACTGCGTGCGCCTTTAAGGGTTGCCTTACAGTGACCGACGGTTTGGGACTTCGTCCTCAGTGATGAGGAAGCTGCTTCAGTCTGTTACAATGAAGGAGCTGAGCTGGAGGGCAAAGCTGTGGATTTACTGGTCTGTCTACATTCCATCCCTCATCTATGGCCATGAGATCTGAATTCTAACCAAAAGAACAAGATCCCAGATAAAAGCAGTGGAAATGGTGTTTCTCTGTATGATGGCCGGGCTCAGCCTTAGAGATAACGTGAAGAGCTCCGTCATCCAGAGGGAGCTTGAAGGAGTCAGCTGAGGTGTGTCAGGTATCTGATCAGGATTAGGATGCCTCCCTATGGAGGTTTTCTGGGCACGTCCTACTGGGAAGGAGACCCAGAGTTTACCAGAGGGATTATACATCCTCTCTGGCCTGGGAACATCTGGAGATCCCCCAGGAAGAGCCGGAGAGCGTTGCTAGAATTAGGGATGTCTGCAGATAGATAGATAGATAGATAGATAGATAGATAGATAGATAGATAGATAGATAGATAGATAGATAGATAGATAGATAGATAGATAGATAGATGCTTCTACAACATGTCTCAGCAGGTACCAGGTGTATATCCCCAGGGTTCATAGTAGGAAGGGAACACGCCAAGGTTACAGCCACGGACAAAGTCCTCATAGTCCATTGGCAGCAGAGGACTGGTGGAGGACAGAAACTCAGGGTGGAAGATAATCTGGAAGCAGAACATTGAAAACAGTTAGATACAGATGTGCTCATGACTCAGCTGGTCATGGGACTGACCCCCACATCATCTCCCCCTACATGTTTGCTAGGTTTTCATACACCGCCTTCATAAAGTCCACAAAGTTTGGGCTGTTTGTGTTAAATGCAACAAAAAGTGAAATCTAGGATTATTTCATCTGTATGAAATTTGATTTAATAGAAAATCAATGTTGTTATTTTGTATGAAAGGAGCATCAATCAACATTATGATTTAAAGGTTTTTTTTTTTATGTGATATTTTTATTTATTCTCTTTTATTCCTGTCTTTGAGCCAAAGGGGGTCCTGCCCCACCTTTAATGGTTCCAGGGCCCGAAGTCTACTCGCCTTCAGTGATTGTGTTTGCTAACATTGGCTTTGGTTCTTCAGCTTATTTGACAGTTTGTTTCTTAGATATTTCTGTTTCTTTCTACCACAAGTATCTGTTTATTTTGTATTTAGTCTACAAGATTGAACTCTGGTCCCTTTTAAAAAACATGATAAATAAACAGATAAACGTTGTAACATGATGAAAGTCAAATATTTTTCTCCTAACTTTTCTTAGAACACATTCAATTTCTGAGATCAAAGCTGTTAAATGAATCCATAGGAAATCAGTTTGTGTTTGTGAAATAAAAGTCCTAACATAATAACGAAAAATTATTTTTACTCTCTCATTACTGCATTAGATAGTTATCCTTGTATCTGATCACATTCTGATGGTCATGTGGAGAGTTTGTAAAAGGGTCCAAGTGCAGATCAAACTCAGCAGACTTGATTATATGATGATATATTTCGTCGTGAATGTTGTTTCCAGGAGTTTCCAGTGGTATAAGTTTGTAAAACTAAAAGCTGATTTACAGAAAAAAATAATAAAAACACAGGGAACAGGAATAAATGCGCGAAACTGAATGACTAAATTTTCGTGAGTACTGTATGTTCTGAGCAACATGAATAAACTTTACAACTTCATCATCATGTGACAGAGTCAATGGTGAAAAATCTGTATGTTCAAGATAAAGAATGACCTGCTCCAGAATTATACTGAGGCCACGTAAAACAAGTTAAATAAATGAAACAGATGTTTGTGAAATTTTACTGTTTTTGCAAAGGGTTAAGGAAGGCTGAGAAACAACGAACACAATGGATGTCCTGTTTACCTTGACACGATCATTCCTGGAGTTGAAGAGTCCGATCCGTCTGACGTTGGACAGGATGGGGTCTGTTGTGTCCTCCAACATGTTGTGAGTAGTTACAGGAGGAAGACTGTGTCTCTAAGCAAAAATTTAAAAAGTAAGAAAGCAAAACAAAACAGAACAGATTGTGGTAATTCAAAGAATACATTTTCACTTGTTTCTTATTTTAAACAACTTCTTTTTGTGTGGATGAACCCTCATTATGTTAAACCTGAAACTCTGGGCAAAGGCACATTCATCACTACCATAAATGTTGCAACTTTGTTTGCATTAGCTTCAGTGAGCGTGAACAGACGTGAATATGGTTGAGCAACGGGTCAGTAGAACCTGACCCGAGCCAACCAATGAGAAAAGATGATGCCCAAGTCCAGAAAACATAGAGAGACTTTTGGAATTGTGCCAGCAGCTCTTGCGATGCAATGAACAGATAAACTACTAAAGCGCTCGTCAGGCGACCTCACTGACATTATTTAAATCCCGTCTGAAAACTCCCTTTTATCGTCAGGCATTTGACATGATTTGAGACTCTGCCTTGTTTTGGGTTATTCTACTTAATGATAACTTCTGTTTTTACTTTTTCTGTTTTAATGTTTTATGTGGTTTTTATTGATATTATGTTTTTTGCGGTTTGTCTTGCTTTTAAGTTGTACGCCTTGTTTTAACTCTTTGTCATGTTAAAGTGCTTTATAAATAAATTGATTGAATGATTGATTAAATGGGACTAAGTATTGGTGAGCAAAACTCCATCAACTAATTATAAAATCTATTAAAGTATAGAAAAGCTTTTTAGTCTTTTATTTTGAAGGAGTCAGAACTCAGAATACAAAATTACAGAGAGACAAAAAGCATAAAGTAGGTTTATTATAGGTTAATACTTAGGACAAAATAAATCTATAGGTCTTAAACTTGTTATTGAGTTTGTGCATTTTGGTTATTTTATAGTTTCAGCAGGAAGAAATGACAGAACACATTTTACAACAGAATTTCCTTCAGTCTGGAGACCAAATTCCATCACTCCTCACACATAGTCAATACAACTTCCAACTCAGATTCAAGCCAATTAAATATTAATGTTGATATATACCCATTTAACCATGAATGACCTTTTCATTGTTGCTTTATTCGTAACACAGTCAACTATCTGATTTCTATTGATCTGCGGAAAATAAAAAAGGAGAGAGAAAAGTCCCAGACAGCTCTGGGTGGTGGGAGTTTACCCCACATTGAACCTGGGTTACAGTGAAAGGGCATCTATTAAGTTTGTTTTTATGTAAGAAAAAATAGTGAATTGGCAAAAATTAAATACACGTAAAAACACTGGATATATGTTGAAATTGCTTCTAAAAATCTGCATTTAAGAAGGACATTTTATCTTAAAGGAGAACGCCCGTTTTTTGCAATTGGGGCCTTATTTATTATGTGAGATGTGTTTTACTCGTCATCAGTGGTACTTTTTTGCGATTCGGATTCGTCTCGGAGATTTTTGATTCACACGGCAAACACCTAAACGCCAATAAACGAGAGTAGGTTGGGCCTGCGTTCGCCGACCCTAAATCGGTTTAAAATCAGTTCAAATTCGTTATTTTTTTAATCTGGCCATTAGGATACTCTATTGTTTTTTCCGTTCCAGTGCCATTTTGAATCCTGCGCTCATAGAAATGATATTTTTTTACAGTGACGGGAGAGTGACGTCATCTCTCCGCACGCCCATTCTATTGGTGCAGTGGCTTAGCTTCCTTTGTTTATCATTTCTATGAGCGCAGGATTCAAGATGGCACTGGAACGGAATAAACAATAGAGTATCTAAATGGCCAAATTAAAAAAATAACGGATTTGAACTGATTTTAAACCGATTTAGGGTTGGCGAACGCAGGCCCAACCGACTCTCGTTTATTGGCGTTTAGGTGTTTGCCGTGTGAATCAAAAATCTCCGAGACGAATCCGAATCGCAAAAAAGTACCACTGATGACGAGTAAATCACATCTCACAGAATAAATAAGGCCCCAATTGCAAAAAACGGGCGTTCTCCTTTAAAGGCTGTAAAAAGTGAAGGGAGAACAAATGAAGGGAAACGTTCTGGTACCTGAGTGGCAAAGATGGCTCTCTTCATGATGGTCAGATCATCTCGGTCCAGTATGGTGTTCATATCTGGTATCTGCCCTCTGAGGAAAGAAACATTCACCAGATTCACACCATCAAAGATCATTCACACAGAGACTTTAAACTGTCATTTTTTTTTACTCACAGAAGCAATACACTTACTTCAACAGAGCATCATAGAGCTTTTTACCAAACTTCTCCTTCACAGCATGAGCTGTGTCCCTGTGAGAAACACATGGAAAATCCAGGATATAACCTTCAACATAAGGTACTGCACCTTGGAAAAGTGACACAGGAATACACAAATATTTCAATAAATTTGATGTTTAGCTTGTTAACTTCTGTGATGGATTGGCAGCCTGTCCAGATGTAGCCCCGCCTCTTACCCAATGACCGCTGGAGATAGACACCAGCTCCCTGAGACCCTGAACATGAATAAGCAGGTGTAGATAATGACTGACTTCTGTTAACTTCTAGCACATGGAGATTAAGATTAGATTAAGGTGGAATCACTTCACATGCTCAGTTCTGGTTATTGGATCAGTTTATGGCTGAAAATGTCAAGATTTACAGTTAATTTAGGTTTTATAAATTATAGCTATTGTCTATTGACCAAAATGATTTTTTAACATTTGTTATAATATAAGCCAGGAGTTTCTCTTCAAATATTTTTATTGAGAGGCACAAATTAAATCCAATTTGCCTTATTGGTTACCATTACCTTATTTTAACAGTTTTATATCAAAAACAAAAAAGGAAAAAACAATAATACAAAAATAACTAACAAATAAATAACTGAAACACAGTACAAGTATAAGTATAAGGATTTATATGTTTTAGTAATTTCAATATGTGAGTTTTTCTAGGGTTAATCTAAATGGCATACACTTAAGTACATCAATTTTTTCATATCTTATTGGCATCAATTCACTTTTACCCCAGCTTACTCTATATCCTGAAAAAAACTTTGGGAATCAAATCTAATGGTCGAGTAACAAACATCAAAATATCATCCGCATATAATGAGATCTTAGTAGAAGTATATTTTGTATCGTAACCATATATTCCTTTATGCGTCTGAATTGTTTCTGCCGATGGTTCTAATGCAAGGGCAAACAGTAGGGTCAGTGCATAGCCTTGCCTCGTAACGCGGAATAATTTAAAGGGTTTTGACAGAGTCTTGTTTGTTAGTATTATAGCACGTGGGTTGCTATATAACAGCTGTATCTAGGAGATAATAATAATAATACATTTTATTTATTAAGCGCCTTTCAGGACACCCAAGGTCGCTTTACAGGACATAAAACACAAAACATAGAAGGTTTTCCGGTGAGCAGCGGCAGCCAAACTTCTTTAATACTGCATATAAATATGGCCATTCGACACAGTCAAATGCCTTTTTTGCGTCGAGGCTCAGTATAATTAGATCTTTATCAGAATTCTTTATAGGAATTTCTGATATTGATTAATTCTTTTGTGTTCTTTTTGTGTTGGTCTCAGTGACCATGTGTCCTCCTCTGCTCCTCTCCAGTGTGGTGTCCCTCAGGGTTCAGTTCTAGGCTCCCTTCTCTTTTTTTTTTGTATTTGTTCCCTCTTGCAGGGGCGGACTGGCCATCAGGATTACCGGGAGGTTTCACGGTGGCCTGGCTGCCGAACTATACTCGCCCCTTACAGTTTTTAAATCTCAGTTAAAGACGCATTTCTATTCACTAGCTTTTACTGTAAATGTGATGTTATGATATTCAAACTAAATCAGCTGTGAGCACGCCAGACAGCTTAAAAATGTTTCTACTACAGAAAATATGTGGAAACTCTTGAAAGCATCAACTTTTCATGGACTCAGATGAGCGTTTGACTCACATGCAGAACTCAGGCTGGACTCAGATTTCAAAGTTGTTAAAACTGATTTTATTTTCAACAATGATCAAACTCAGGGCCATGGGCAGGCAGAAAGACAGGTTCGGATAACTCCGGGTTTCACAGAGCTCGGGAGGGTCCAAGGAAACACAAAAGCGTTGAGTGTAATCCAGCAGGCGCTCCGAAGCTTCTTCTCCCCCCACGCTTAACGAGCAGCTTAACGAGCAGGTGTTTCAGCTCCTACCAAAGATCTTCCTGAGATGATTCACTCAGTACAGTCGCTCACAGAACCTGACACAGCTCTTTCCCCCACGTATTCAGTAATAATTTCTTACCTTTCAAGCAAAAATGACGCAGACTGCAGGTCTTTACTCATGCCGAGATTCTCTCAGCATTTTCCACTTCTCAAATGCCGAACCGACCTTTACCTCCGTCAATTCGACTCAAGCTTCACCCTTTTTGTCACGCTGGAAAAAACTCTTGGTTGAGGTCTGGGCTGGAGTGCTCTTGTTCTCGATAGAATCCATACTTCAGACGCTACTCTCTCTGCAGCTTTTAGCTAGCGATAGTAAACAAAGTTTAGTTATGTCCGATGCAGTAGTTGGAGGCAGCAACGACGCGTCTGAGTTCATTTTGTTTCCACTGAATTTGTACGGATCCACATTGTTGATTGTCGACAATTTCTGCAAATATTGATCTCTAGCCTCCTTGACAAGTTTATCTGTAAGGGAGATATTTGTCCTTCTTCTTCTCCATTTTAGTGACTCGAGTGTGCTTCATTACCTTGGCTTCCTCAGTAGAAATGTGGCTTTAGCTTTGGCCAACAACAATGTACCACTAAGAGCGGATAAGGGACGCTCACCTGCTCCATGGAACCTTCCTCTCTTTCCTCTGTTCTGCTGCAACATGTCAATCAACCCACCACCCCCCATGTGTGCGCTGGTCCACCAGGCAATTCCTCCTTTTGAGGCATTTTTTAAAATGGGAAGCATGGGCAGGGGTTATAATCTGGAGGGGGTGAGTTACCCTTTAAGAGATACACTTTTTCTTTATAGCCAACAAAAACCTTAAGTACAGTTAAGTTTTTGACGAATGTCTCAACCCTTCTGTGTTTTTCTGTGTCTCTTTCCTGTCCTCTTAGATCCCAGTGGGTCGAGGCATGAGGTCTCATCCTGGTTCTGCTGGAGGTTTCTTTCTGTTAATAAGGGCATTGTTGTCTTTCCCTGTTCCACTGACTCAGCTCGATAACGGAATAATGCTTTCATGATAAAACAAAGTGGTATTGCAGCAGAAAACTTACAAAAGGGATTACCAAAGAAAGTAAATACAGAGGAACACGGGGACCATTGCACAAGGCAAACAGCAGGATCTGGCACAGAGTGAAAGAAATCAGGGGTAATACACATAAATACACATGGTTTCCAATCATGCCCACCTGTGTCCTGACGTTTTACACCTGTGTTTCTGTTTAGAAGCTCTCTACAGTCCTGACAATGTCACCAGATCATCTGCTTTCTTTTTGTCAGTAATCCAGCATTTGTTTAAGCCTTGATGACCACAGAGTGTTTTCAACATGCCTCTTTTTCTCTACCAATGTATTTTCCTTTTGTCAAACCTGTTATAGATATTGTTGTCAACTGCCTAATTATGACTCTGAGACTCTGCCTTGTTGAATCTCACCTATAGAAACATCTGAAATTAAACTGTTATTTTTACAACTGGAGTCTGTTCTACCTACAACCTTTGGGGAAGTACTCACCTGGATACTCACCTGCCTGATTGTGTTCCTCCTCCTCTTGAAAATAAAAGAAACCTATCAAAGAGAGAAACGAACAGGTAAATCACTCTATCATTACCTTGTTCTCAAGAATCAACACCACACTTACTGTTATCTCTGTCTCTACCACATAAATTGCTGTATATCCCAGAGTTGTGGATAAGAAAAATCTCAAATCTCTGTACATGTCTAGACCATCCCAGGCTCTCTGATTTTTTTCTCCAAAACATCCAACATGTTCTGTCCCTCTGATGGACTCATTCCTGATCCTCTCATCCTCGTCACTCCCAAACAACCTCAACATGTTTATTTCTGCTCCCTCTAGCGGTGTCCCCTGTCCCTCCCTCAGTGGTACCGTCTCCAAACCAGACAACATGGCTGCTCTCACCACCACCTTTGCTTTCATTCTTGCTGATACTCTGCTGTCACACATCACTCCTGGCACTCTTTGTTGCTGTGGACTGTTGACTGTAGGTAGATCCAAGTTATGTCTAATGTAAATGTTGCAGGATGTTAAAATTCACATTGCACGTAGAGAATTGTGTAAAAATTGACAGGTCATACCACAGCTGTTTGCGGACTGCTTGCCCTTTCAGTGACTCCACATTAAAGTTGTTAGTTTTAGCTGGCATGATGAAGAAAACTACCACTGTCGTGTCGTTTTTGTGGACCTGTGTACAAAGTCACATGAGTTTGGTAACTTCAGCTCTTAAACATGTGATGCACACAACAAAATGATTCCACAAAACTGGAGGTTCTTACCCGCAGCAAATAGTTGAGTCTAGACAGTGTTTCAATGAAAATATCAGCTCCCTTGTTGGAGAACTCATATCGTCCAGCAATGAAGAAAAACAGAGTTTTATCCAAGTTGAAATCAAGATGCCTGTCAGGACATAATACATTTATATTCAGACCGACTGAATCAGATATTCAAGTCACTATTTACACAAAATGTGGTCAATTCTTTCTGGTAATGAGCTGTTTCATGGAGAAACACTTAAAGGTGGTAAAGAGGATTTTGTAGCAAATTTAGATGTCAAATTTACTTTAAAATCATTTTATCAACTTGTAGCGGTCTTGTACTTATGGTTTCCAAAAGAAAAAGTTATAATATTCATAAATCACAGATCTGGTGGGGCTTAAAATAAAGTAGCCAATATACTGTATAACAAACCTGTTTTGTTATCTATTGGCTACTAAATTGTTAATCAAACTTCTGTACGTACTAACGCCGGGCTCACACTGCATCCAGATCCGGTCCGGTGCGGACCCCGCAGGTATTCCGTTAGATTAAAATCCCTTTTGAAGGCTCACAGTAGCTCCGCGCGGTGCGGGTCCGGTTACGGGGGCCGTACGGCACTACGGAAAGAATCCGCAAGGTTCAATTTTTTCCGGACGCCGGAGAGGATCCGTGTCAAGTTTGATGAAATCTGACGAACTATACAGGAAGTGTGGCTTGAATATCCGGTGTTTTTTCAAAATAAATGAGTGTACAAACAATTGTAACTTGACTCTTCTTTTTAAACAGCACACGCGCTAATAGGAAATGTAAACATTACATCACACCCGGTGACACAGGGTCCCGAAAGCCTGCAGCACAACACATTTTCACACATTTTCTAAATAATGGACGTGTTCTCGTGTGAAGTCCCGACAAAACGATAACCCACGTGAACTTCTGTTCTCGCGGGTGACGTTTACGCACCCAGCTCCGGAGCTGGCCGCACTCCCTATCTGGAGCAGATGTGAGTGGTAGCTTGCGGAAAAACCACACTGAAGCCGGACCGAAGCAGTTCCATAGGCAGTGTGAGCCCGGCGTAAGTAGTTTGCTTAGGCCTCAGTGCTGGTTAACACTTCACGTGGAAGTGAGGCCGCTTAGATTCGGCGCCCTTGTTAACATTTGTGACGTGACGTGATTATTTTGGTGTCTAGTCTATTTTTTGCGCGAGCCGTGAGTGTTTTGCGTTAGTTCTGGCAAGAAAAAATGACCAAGACCCACTAGACAGTATGATCATAAATAGCAATTTTTCAAAATAAAATACAGCGATTGACAAATGCGATCATAATTGTGTATCTAAACAGACTATAGAGATGAAAATAAACACAACACACACACCTACACAAACACACACACAGCGCAACGGAGTATGCTAACTACGTTGAGGGGGGTCGGGTTTTTGGGCGTCTAAACACAAACAGGAAAAGAGTAATGAAAGAGTTGAAGACAAGATGAACGATGTCAAATCAAAAGCAGGAGTAATTAAAACAAGCGCTCTACAATTTTTTTTTTAATGTTATTTACTTACCCACGGTGAAAAAATAGCTCTGAATGAACAGAGGAGCAGAAACGCTTGTGGACCGACGTGGGGAAAGATGCATCTGACATGAACACGGGAAAAGCTGAGCAGTGTGCAGCATCAGGCTTCACGGTGATTCACGCTAGCTAGCATTTCAGCACTAGCAGCACTTGTACTAACAATAAACAGCTTTTTACCATTGATGTCTCCGAGATGTTTGAAGAAACAAAGTTGTAAACAAGATAGTAAACAAAACAAGGGGACTTCCATGCAAATTGACGATTCACGGAGGTGTTTCTTACCTTGGGGGAAGGGGTGGGCTACGACACACTTTTCACTAACACTATTCGAAAAACAACAAACAGCCGTTGAGCTTCTCATTCGGAGCAAAATCGTCTTTACCACCTTTAACACAAAGAACTGAAGCTACTTGAATTTCATCCTCACGCACCCGTAGAAGTGTCCCCTGACAAATTCCTGGATACGGGCCTTGTTGATGGAGTGGAGGTTCTGAAACTCATGCATGGCTGAGAACTTCTTCACATTCAACCCATTAGGTGTCACCACATCTGTACCAACATGACAAATAGTTAGAACTGTTCTAAGCTTGTACTTACATTGGAAGGAGAGAACACGAAATGACAAGTATTTGGTTTCATTCTCTTTTTCAGGTGCTATCCTACATAATCGTGTCAGTCAATCATCATCGTGTTTACGTCAAACAACATTTCTGTACGGGAGGTCTGCAGAGAAAGTCTTCTCCACCTGGTTTTCTGTGCAGCATGTGGTTGGCCTCCACGGCAGTGATCTGGGAGACTGTGGTGAACACATGAGCGCAGTGTACTGCAGCTCGCTCCAGGCAATATCGATGGTAGATCTGCCTCTCTCCAGCTTCTTTGTCAATGTTGAACTGCAACACAATCAAGATCAGGTGAAATGTCAAATAGAAGGACTTTCCAAGAGAACATGAGTCACAGTCTGTATGTCAAAACCAAAAGAAGAATTATAATAACCAGTTTAAAGAGGTCATTTCATACAAATTTCATGACTTTGTGGTTATTTCTTAAGTATTAACCTGTAATATGAAACATTTTATATCTAAAAACATTAGGAAACACTGATTAACAGACCGATCAATCTATCTGCATCAAAATTCTGTTGGCTTCAGGCTGCAACTCATTAATATTCATTATTCAAATTTGCTGGACTCTGATTGGCTAACAAACCAACCTATGGTATACTGTTTCCTGCCCCACTGCACATGGCAACAGCAGACGTTCTCTCTTATTGTTTGCTACGTCTTATGTTACAGCTTTTAGCCAGCAGCATGCTAGGCGTGGTTTCAACTGCGGGAGTTGCCGAATACTAACGAACAAAGGAGTTGTGACGAAACAGATACAGGCTGTTTGAACTCGGGTTTTATCGCCACCTGCGTAGTTTGAGAGATAAAAACTGAAAGAGAAGTTGTTGACCTGTTTTCACACCAACTATGAAGGTAAGAACACCTGTGGAGCTAAAATATTTAACAGAAACCTCAGAAAAACAGATAGATAGATAGATAGATAGATAGATAGATAGATAGATAGATAGATAGATAGATAGATAGATAGATAGATAGATAGATAGATAGATAGATAGATAGATCATCCATCCATCAGTTCTAATTCAACCATATTTCAGTTGTTGTCATAACATATCTAGTCGTTTTTTAATATATTGTTTCTTAACATTAAGAGGGTTAAAGAAGAACAATGCAGTTTTTAATCCCTTTGAACGCTTGAAGACTTTTTTTACTCTCACAGGGATATTTAAAAGGGCTTTGAAACAATATTTTGTTGACTGGGAGAATGTTTACAATGATCTAACTAACTTGTGGGAGGTTCTTTGGGATTATGGGGTTTCAAGTTCCCACCGAAAGGCTATTTAACCAGATCAAGGCTATAAATAAACCCTTGCCTCAGTCAGAGAAGTTCAAGCATCTCAGGGTCTTGTCCCCAAATGAGGTTAGAATAGAGCAGGAGATCGATAAAGGTCTGAGATAACATCTGCAGTGATGCCCCCACCATCCTGATCTGTCATTTGTGTTGTTGTGAAGAGAGAGCTGACTTAAAAGGTGAAGCTACCAATTTATCAGTAGATCTGTGTTCAAACCCTCATTTGTGGTCATGAACGGAAGGTAATGGCCAAAAGAAGGAGATCATGAATATGAGCAGCTGAGACGAGCTTCTTCTGCCAAGTGGCTGGATTCAGCCTCAAGTGTGAGGTGAAGGGCTTGGCTTTTCAGGAGAACATCACCACGGAAACAGGGTTTTTTTGGTGTTGCATCCTGTTGTGCAGGGATGGATAGCTTGAGGCTAAACTGAAATCATAGAAGCTCCGACTTATTAAAACATCTGTACCAGGCCACTGTGAAACTGCTGAAGAGAGAAAACATTGGACGAATTGTTCACTGCACATACAGGTCTCTAAATATTAGAAAAGGAATGTTTACATTTTGTAGTGCTAAATACTTTTGTGATATATTATACATGTTTCATATCTATTTACATTCATTCAAGGCACACAAAGGTTAAAAAACCTACTGGCTAAGTCCTCATTTTTCACAACAAAGACTGAAATATGGTTATAATTTTTACTTGTTATTAGATATCGAACCACTGCTGAGCATCAAAAAGCATGACAGAGGGTGTACAGTCTGTAGCTGTAGGAAGTAATGTGACCTTACACTCCTGCTTTGTGTGCTAGGTCCATCTCACCTCATTTCCAATCTGCATATTGATGTGATTTCATCAAAAAAAATCAGTGATGCTCCCTTCAGGTTCATCTGTCAATTTTCCATCAGTCGAGCAACCTTCAGCTCTGCGCTGACCTTTAGGATGCGAGTTGACTGAGGCCCAATTATGAGCAACACAATGAGCCATCTGCACAGCTCGACGTTGCTAATCATGCTCTAAGTGATCGTAAAGGCCTGAACCTTTGAATCCATCTGACAGCTGCAGCGTGCTTGTGGAGACGCTCCAACAGTGTGTTTCAGACTTTAATAATTAGAATGCAGTTTACTGGAAACAGGAAATGTGAACAGATATGTGGCGATCATTTCCAGGTAACGTTTGATTTAAACATAAAGCTCTGTATGTCATCAGGTAAAAATGTCATGATGTTACTGTCATATGAGTTTTGAGTTTGTTTTATTTGTTTTGCCAGGTTTCCCTGTGATTTTATTCTGGAGTGAAGCAACAGGAAAACCAGGGACTGGAAAGAGTGGGATCTGTCAACATGACAGAGAAACCAAAGGTTAGCTGTTTGGGGGGGGTGATTACTGAGTGGAGGTAGCTGGACTGGAGGAAACAGGTGTGAAGGGCTGAGAGAACTGAGGGAAAGGATGAAACAGATGTAAGCAAGTGCAGGTGAGTTTGGGTTATGTCAGCTGCTTACATTCTGACTGGACTTTTATTCTGATAATATGTAAACCCACCTAGAGAGAGTTCGTGTTCAGGTACACGGGGAGCCCTCTTGACCTCTCACCTTGTCCAGGTTGTTGTAAAAGTCCACATTCCCAGCACAAAGGTATCTTCCCAGCAGGGTGGCATGTGTTGTGAAGACAGTTGCCATGGGAATCTTACGGGATCGAGACAGAATGAGTCCAGGGCCTGCCTGCCACTCGTGGAAGTGACTGACGACGTTGGGCTTGTCTCCAAGATGGTCTGTTAACTAAAAACCAGGAGATCATGTTGGATTGTAACAGTGTTTGTTTTAAGAGTTGATAAGATAAACTTTGTGTCAAGTAAAGACGTCTGTAGATACAACTGGAGATTCAACTTTTGCAATAATGGGACATGTCTGATAAAGTGTGTGAAGAACCGGTCTAAGTCTAACCTCTTTGAAGAACCAGGCGATCAAGGAGCCCAGGATCAGAGCGTCATTGGCCTCTCGGTCATGATACGGCAGGCCAATTTGACAAGTCTCCCACAGGTCCCCCTTCCAACGGTCCAGGTTCCAGGCTGCTGTGCCGATGTCAAACAGGATGACATAAGGACTGCCTTCAATCAACCAGCGGCCGAAATGAACCTGCAGCAGCCGACAAGATGAGAAAGTAGCACACATGAAAGGCTGTGATTCAAAGACTGTTCACAGGTTAACGTGTATGAAATATTTTACTGCAGCTGCAATAATACTACAACAATTCTTCATTGTTTCTGTCCTCGTTTCCAACGGAAATATTTAACAACAAATTTTCATTTCCAATGAATAAAAATAACATTTGCATTGATCAGAAAACTTCTAAACCTTGTAAATATATTTTAAAACCACAATATTTAGATAATTAATACATATAAAACTTACTGATTTAAAAGGATCAGAACTTTTTGATAAGACAGCAGGAGTTTTTAATCAGACTGTAACACATGGGTGCCTTCAAAGGAATTATTACTATGTGGACTCTATCTAGTGGTCAGTACAGGTGTTACACCTTTCTGCTTCTTGAAACAGTTGAGATACAAACTATCCTCATGAAATGCAAGTTAATTTCCTGATATACCTGATATTACTTGAAAAATACAGTTAGCGTCAGAGTTACAGGCTTTGAGTTTTTTTTAGTTTTCAGAAAATTTTGTCAGGATTTCCTGTGATTTTCTTTTGAAGGGTTTTTGTGTTTCCTGTTTCCCTTTATTCCGTGCTGTGCTCTTTATCCACAGTCGGTTTTTTGGTTATTGGTTTGTTTATTGTATCATTCTCCTGTTCTTCTTGTGCTTTTTAATTTCAGGTTTGTTCTTTTGGTTTTATTTATCCTCTCTTGTCTTCTCACATGCGTTCCTGTTCCCTGTGTTCCTAGTATATTTCTGTCTTGTTGATTCATTTATTACCTCCACTACGAGTTAATGTTTTCACCAGGGTTTGTCTGTCTGTCAAACAAACTCAAAAAGTGGTGGATAATTTAGCATAAATGTATTTTTTTTTTAAGGATTCTTCATCATTGTGAATTAGAGCTGATTTTAACATACCTGCACGTAACTCCACAATAAATAATCCAGGTGCTCAGTAACAAAATACAGGTTCATTTTTGATGTAAATAACAATATGGGGGAACTGAGGAGTTTGTCTGAGGTCTTCATTCTCCGAGTTATTTTCTAGTTTGATCCATTTCACTGGTGGTTAAAGTTTTTTTTGTTTTATTCGGTCTTTGCCATTAGCTTCTGAGTTCCTCCTTCTTTTTCTAATCACTGCTTTAGTATGACTGTTAAAGCCATTTATATGTTCTTGTTCTGGGTTTGTATTTTTGATCATTTGTTTAATCTAGTTTCAGTTAGTTAGTTCCATGCACTCTCAGAAATAGAGGTACGAGACAAGAACATTTTTGTACCTATAGGTAAATTGTTTTAAAATGTTACCTTAAAAGTACAATATTGGACTTTAAAAGGCCAGAAATGCCCCTTAGAGTGTTCAAATTGATATAAAATACAAATTTGTCCCATTTCAACTGAACTTGCAACCCTGGTCAAGGCGGGTTAATCTCCATTTTATTAAGTTTCATCCATCATTTTCAATATTATGGTTTACATGTTGGTTTTAGGCTTCAAAACGTGGCATCATTTTACTGTTTTAGTGGAACAACTTCATAAGTTACAAAAATGGACCTGGACTACAGGGTATTCCCCTAGCAACAAGAAGGGTATAAATTCTTGTCACTGAGGATGTACCCTGTAGTCCAGGTCCATTTTTCAATCAGTCAATCAATCAACATTTATTTATAAAGCCCTTTACAACACTCCAAGGTGACCAAAGTGCTTTCCATAAATTCAGTTAAATTCAAACAATTAAAACGTCAATAATCAAAAATACATCCAAAATAATAAATACAAAATCAAATCAAATCAAATGCCACCACATTACTGAGTATTAAAAGCCAGTCTGAATAAGTGAGTTTTAAGTGAGGCTTTAAAGAGGCCAAAGTCAGTTATGGTGCGTACGTATCTCGGGGGGCAGTTTGTTCCAGAGTCTAGGCCCTGAAAAGGCCCGATCGCCCCAGTGCTTATATCTAGCTCCAGGAACTTCCAGCAACAGCTGGTTTGTCGACCTCAACACTCTGTCTGTGTTCCGAACGGACAAGAGGTCTGACAGATAAGGAGGGGCAAGACCGTTAAGAGCTTTAAATACAAAAAGCAAAATCTTAAAATCAGTTCTAAAAGAAACAGGAAGCCAGTGAAGCGAAAAAAGGGCCCAAAACAGAGCCCTGGGGCACTCCACAAAACAAAGAAGCAGTGCAGGAGGACAGGTTACCAATCATCACCAAAAAACTCCTGTTGGTGAGGTAAGACTCGAACCAGTGTTTCTCAGGTGTTTAACTACATCGCTTAGGAATGACAAAGCAATGGGTTCAAAGTAATCAAACAATGCAGAATGTGGGGCAGTAACAGACTGGTCGAAGACACTGCTACTGGCACTTAATGCTCTCACAGATTTAACTTTATCAACAAAAAAGCGCAAAAAGCCCTCACATGTCGAAACTGAGGCATCAGACAGAGGATTAGAATGTGGATTCACAACAGAGTTAATTGTGTTAAACAAAACAAAATTTTTGTACCTTATGAAGTTGTTCCACTAAAACAGTAAAATTATGCCACATTTTGAAGTCTAAAACCAACATTCTGAAACATAATATTACAATATTGAAAATGATGGATGAAACTTAATAAAATGGAGATTAACCAGACTTGGCCAGGGTTGTAGGTGCAGATGAAATGGTACAAATTTGTATTTAATCAATTTGAGCACTCTAAGAGGCATTTCTGACCTTTTAAAGACCAATATTGTACTTTTGCGGGAACAATTTACCTATAGGTACAAAAATGTTCTTGTCTCGTACCTCTATTTCTGAGAGTGTGCATCATTTAATCCTCAGTTTCACTCTAGTTATTTGTTGCATCTGTTCCTGTCATCACTTCAGTAATACTTTAGTTTATTCAGTTCATTATAATTAGTACAACATAATAATAGAGAATAACAGAATGACAGTGGACGGTTTCAATCAACAGCAAACTCAGCATCTGTTGTACAAACACATTACTTACAGCTTGTGTCAACATTTTACATATACACACCTGGCAGCCGTTGTGTATAAGAGCATCCATTGCCTTCTGTACTGCAGCGTTGGGCGGCTCACAACCTTCCACCTGAGTCTTAAAGTTGTGCTCAAAATAGGGCCCCATCATGTAATAGTTCTCACCCCATTCGTCTGCCGTGATCTTGGCCTTGGACTGGATGACGGTGTAAATTCCCCCAACTGTAAGTACACAAACTGTGTATCAGTCCTCGAGAAGCTAGGAAAAAGTAATCAAACTAAACTAACAATTTTATTACCATCTCTGCATGTAGATCAATTATTTGTAAAATTATTTTGGATTTAGTCTGAGGATTCAGACATCTCGCGCTGATGCTAAGTTGTTCTGTGGTTGAGACTAACATGAACTTGTCTTATTTTGCAACAGTAATAAACACATTAGAAGGATTTTTAGTGTTACTTGGCAACAAAATGGTAAATACTGATATAACTATAAACTATGATGCTATCAGCAAACAGCTGAGAACTTGGTGGGGTCAAAACAACATACAGGTATATGAACTCGTCTGCAGTCTGGATTGAAAGTGAAAGCAGTAAGACAACAGCAGATGTTACCGCTGATTGATACCCGTCATGAAACCACTGTGAAACGTTGCTTGTTCAGGAACTCTGCAGCCTGCACTCTCAGAAATAGAGGTACGAGACAAGAACATTTTTGTACCTATAGGTAAATATTTTTAAATGTTCCCTCAAAAGTACAATATTGGTCTTTAAAAGGCCAGAAATGCACCTTAGAGTGTTCAAATTGATAAAGTACAAAATTGTACCATTTCATATGCACCTGGAACCCTGGCCAAGGCTGGTTAATCTCAATTTTATTAAGTTTCTTCCATCATTTTCAATATTGTAATATTATGTTTCAGAATGTTGGTTTTAGGCTTCAAAATGGGGCATAATTTTACCCCACCGACAATAATTTATACCCTTCTTGTCGCTGCTGGTATACCCTGTAGTCCAGGTCCATTTTTGTACCTTATGAAGTTGTTCTACTAAAACAGTAAAATTATGCCATGTTTTGAAGCCTTAAACCAACATGTAAACCATAATATTGAAAATGATGGATGAAACTTAAAGAGGCCCTTCCATTAAAAACAGTTCTTCTGAGGTTTCTGTTGAATATTTTAGCTCCACAGGTGTTCTTACCTTCATAGTGGGTGTAAAAACAGGTCAACAACTTCGAAGCAGCCTGACGGAACGAGCCGGAAACACCCGAATTTTAACGCAGATAGATTGAAAGGTCTGTTAATCAGTGTTTCCTGACGTTTTTTAGATATAAAATGTTTCATATTACTGGTTAATACTTAAGATATAACCACAAAGTCCTGAAATTTGTATGAAATGGCCTCTTTAATAAAATTTAGATTAACCAGCCTTGCAGGGTTGCAGGTACAGTTGAAATGGTACAAATTTGTACTTTATATCAATTTGAACCCTCAGAGGGACATTTCTGACCTTTTAAAGACCAATATTGTACTTTTGAGGGAACATTTTAAAACAATTTACCTATAGGTACAAAAATGTTCTTGTGTCGCACCTCTATTTCTGAGAGTGTGCTTTGCACTTATACATAAATGATAGCATCATGTGCAGACATCTTAACAACCTCACAACTTTCAATATACAGCACATGCAAAAGAGCAATAGTCCTAAAATGGCACCTTGTGGATGGCACAAGAACATCATGTTTACAAACAGTTACATGTAAGAATTGTTCATTTATTGTAAACCAGAATAAAGGGGTGGGCTTGTGTAACAGCAGTGTGTAGGTTCTATGTAAGTTTCTACGAGTCTCATTTTGTGACTCATTCAAAATAAGAACATTAAACGTTGATGTGACCATCAGCCAGAAACTGAGGAGCTGATGCAGAAACCATCTTTATGGTGTCTCTGATGCGTCTGCAGAAAAAAACTCCTCTTGCAAATTAGACCCATCCAGTGGAGAGTCCAAAGAACAGCACCAAAGAAAACTAAACTGGTGGAAGACGTGCAAAAGCAAAGACTGAATCCTAAGAAAGTCTGAACTGCAACCAACCAAATTTGGCAAGAGTTTAGGAGCAGAACGTAAGGTTTGCATTTTCCTCTCACTCTAAACTTAACCATAGAGCTTGAAGGCCATGGAGTTTCTGTCCCAGCTGAATGCAGAGTGACACTTTCGTGCACGTGCAGTGGGACTCTCACAAACACATACCTCGAACTTTGAACAGAAAATATTAATCTGAGCAAACAGTGATGTGTACTGCGTGAGTTCAACTACACAATCTAATACGGTGCTTCTTTTCATTCTACATTTTGTGCATTTCTGCTCCATCCTTTGGGTTTTGGAGACTTGTGGAAGTGATCTGTATAAGAAACCAGTTTTCACAGCATTCATTCCAAACAGGAGGAATGTATTAGTGGGTATTTGGAGCTGAAAGCCTGAAACACAAGAGGATGACGTCTTTTGTCTTGAGCTGACTCACAACTGAGATCTGAAATGATCTTTTGATTGGGAAGCAGTAACTGAAATATTGAAATATTAAAATTGTCAATTAGATTGTTGAGGAGTTGTTTTAAACTCAGATTTCAGTTCTGAAAAGGAGGAAAGGATAATAACAGGATAAGAGTAGGGTTTAATTATATGTTGCAACAGCTTGTCATAGCGTGCACATTGTCACAACACATGTTGTAGAAAACTGAACAACTTTTTCAGAAAACTTTTTTCTTTCAGAAGTTTAAGATAAACTCTTTCATGTTGGGAGTCAATTCAGTTTATAGTTTTTAAATATTGAACCATGAACATGAATGAATTCAGTTTAAACCTGTTTGAGCTGAACTTCAACCCAGTTTGGTGGAGTGAACTTACACAACACTGACTGGTCTGCAGCTACACACAGTCCCTAACATATACTATGATACTCCTTTTCAGTCATAACCAGCTGTAACAGGTTCATGCTTTAATCCACATATAACCTAATATAGAGGTTTGGTGCAATACTTATAAACAGGGGTGCACATAAGTGGTCCGCAGGTCCGCACACACTGTCAAAATATAAAATGCGCACCAGATGAAAAGTTGCAACACGCGTTTGCGTACTCAACATTGGTTTGGCTGAGCTGCGTGAATTTTTAGGTTAATCAGAGGCGGGGTTCATTGTCAAATAAATGAAGAATCCCGTTGACTTCTTTTGTTTGACTGATATGTTTCTCAGCCAGAGCGCCGAAGTTCCAGCTGATCAGCTGATGCTGCGTCTCTCTCTGTCTCTGTGTATCAGTTTGCCAGTGTGACGGATTTTCAGTCAGTCAGATCAGTGCAGCTGACTGCAGGATTCTGCATCGCGTCAAAACTGAAAAAATTCACTGAATAAGACAAATAGACCATCGTGGCACAGACGTGTATAACTACCTTTTTGTGCTATAAAATACAGAAAACCACCTGTTTTAATCAACAGTATCAGCGTATTTGTCTGTGATCCACGCCATTTTGAATGCGCGCAAAGCACTATGGGATATGCAGTCAATGCCCCATAACTGTCCAGTGTATCTTTTTATCTGACTGCATCACATTACAAACATCCTCATCATTTCAGAACAAAAAACAGTTACAGTAAATGACAGAAGCCCCAACAGCTGACTAATAAATTTCAACACCAAACTGTTAAATGTAGATTAAAGTGAACAATCAAACCTGTAAACAATCCAACCTGAACTCTGAAGGTTTTTTTTTTTACCAGTATTTTTATATTTTACTGGTTTCTCTTGATTTTTTCAACAATTAAAGGATTTTTATTGAAACAAATATAGAGCCAGGTAAAGTAAACAGACTGAATTTGAAGCTTGATGAAACCAAAAACAAAGCAGAGGAGCTCGGAAGAGACACAGCGAGACATATTTAAAAATGTGAGGACCAAGCAACAACCCTAGGTTCTCTTCTGAGAACCAGGACAAAAATATTATGTGCACCCCTAATTATAAAACTAACTCAAACCATCTTCATTTGGCATAAAAGACCATAAAAATCACTTATTCTGCCTACGATAAACCAACCAATAAATTAATCTAAAACCAATAAATATTTAAATTGTATGATTTAGGGGCTCTACTGTATAAAAAGAAAATTATATTTTAAATCCAAAACATTACAGAACATGTTTAAATTTAGAGATGGTCAGTAAGATCTCTGAGGAACAGAAATGTTTAAAAAGAAAATATTTAGGACAAAGGTGTAGATTTATGGAACAGCTGCACAGACAAACCTCTCACTTCCACCTTAAAAATACAGCAGTTATAAGTAGATATAAAAGGTCTGATGTTCGTCTTTGTGGTGACAAATTTTCTGAAACTAATTTCAATGTTTCTTTAAATTATTAGTATTTTTTAATTGAATTTGAATTTTTGAATTTGAGTTGAATTTCCCTTCTTTGTTGAATTTCCCTTCTGGGATAAATAAAGTATTTTTCATTTAATTTCATTTTTTAAAGTCTTTTTTTTGGGGGTGGGTTCCTTTCAATTATAATGTTTCTTTATTTTACACAGCTGTTGCTCTATTACCTGATAAAAAGTAAAGAAAATAAGCCTGAGCTTCTGCTGCACCCTTCCTGTCTTTTTGTTTATGTGCAGAGTATAACAATATCTGAAAGAAGGCATAAATTGTATTTATTTATGAATGTATCTGCAATTATTTTTGTTTTTCCTGCTGAATGAAATGAAAATGAATGAATCCAGCCGCCCCGCCTCTCGCCCCAAAGACCGCCGGAGATAGGCACCAGTTCCCTGATGGATGGATGGATGGATGGATGGATGGATGGATGGATGGATGGATGGATGGATGGATCGATCCAGTCTTGTAGCCATCAGAACTTGGTTCTTGAAGTAATGATGATCCGGCCATTCTTCTGGTTTCCAACAAATTCAGTTTGAAGACAGAAGTTTGTCTCTGATTGGTCGCATCCTCAGACAAAAGTCACAGCAATGACACAGTAAATGTACCGTATTCCTCTTCACCTGTCAGCAGTCTTAAAGTTACGGATGATATAAATATAAAAGTCTGCAAAGTTCTGCAAAGCTACACGATCCTTGTATTCAACCCAGTTTTGTGGGGCAAGTTTTCCCTGGATTAAACAGTTTACTGATTTTAGGTGACTGTAATATTCATGTTGATGAAGACACAGTCTCAGAAATTAAAACCTTTCTTAGTTTCCTTGAAGCCTTTAACCTTACACAGCAGATCCGTGAGCCCACTCACATTAAAGGACCCACTTTAGATCTGGTCATCTCTAATCAGATTAATACTACTGGATCCATAATCCTGGATATGGATCACAGCTGCAGATACTTTGATGTATCCCGTCCAACAATAATACAGAGAAAACACAGACAGACAGAACGACAGTGAAGAAAAACTAAACTTCAGATTAATTTCTTAGATTTACAAATCTCAGCTGTTGGAGAACAACAAAGAAATAAACGCTGCCAGACATCAGTTCTCCTCTAAAGTGTTCTTGATTGATTTCAAGCATAAATCAAAGACAGATTCTTCCTCACTGATAATTTTCATTCCAACACAGTGTTGCACGTGTCACATATCCATCTGGACCTAGATCTTTGTTTGTCTGCGTTGCCTTGACTGTATCAGTTACTGTGAGAGGAGACACGTAAGGGGTCAACCTTTGAAGTATCAATCTAGTCCATAAATCGAAGCATATTTCTGATGGAAACTCATTTTTGTGATGAAATGAATACATATCTTTAAAAATATAATTGATATGTGAAGGATCAGAAACAATCACCCTAGCTTGTCACCGTGTTCCTACAAAGAGCTTAAATAATTCAGGGGAAGAATCCAAAGAGTATTTCTAATCAAGTTGAAGTATCTCAAAGAGGCCTTTTCATACACATTTCAGGACTTTGTGGTTATTTCTTACGTATTAACCAGTAATATGAAACATTTTATATCTAAAAAAATTAAAAAATGTCAGGAAACACTGATTAACAGACCTTTCAATCTGTCTGCATTAAAATTCGGGTGGTTCCGGCTCCTTCCGTCAGGCTGCTTCATCAGCAGCTCGTTCTTATTCATTGTTTGAATTTGCTGAACTCTGATTGGCTAACAAACTAGCCTATGAGAGCAAAGAATACTGTTTCCTGCCCCGCTGCACATGGTAGCATCAGACGTTGTGTCTTCCTGTTTGCTACGTCTTATGCTAACAGCTTTTAGCCAGCAGCATGCTAGGTGTGGTTTCAACTGCAGGAGCTGCCGAATACTAACAAGCAAAGGAGTTGTGATGAAACAGATACAGGCCGTTCGGACTCGGGAGAACTCGGGTTTTATCTCCACCTGCGTAGTTTGAGAGATTAAAACTGAAAGAGAAGTTGTTGACCTGTTTTCACCCACTATGAAGGTAAGAACACCTGTGGAGCTAAAATATTCAACAGAAACCTCAGAAAAACTGTTTTTAATGGAAGGGCCTCTTTTAATGTTAAATCTGCAAGCTCAGCATTTTTTTTATTTTGTTTGAATGTTCAGATTAAGAGAGTATTTGCTTAGCTGGTTTAGTCTCTATGGTGGGGGGGGGTTTTGATGCTAATTAATAGAGATGGCATGGGCGGATATCACAATTCTTAAATAGACAGAGGAAGATACACAAATATAAAGTCAATAAAATAATGATTGATCCTTGAATAAGAATGGTGGCCAGCTGTAGGCTTGCTAAACCTTCAAGGACCAAAATACCAATTCTGATTATAAATAAAACAAACAAATAAATGCATACATAAATAAACAGCCATATTAGATTAAGTGTAATTCTGTAGATTGGAATGATTTGGGCAGGCAGGACTGATAAAACAATTTAAGACACCTTCAAAAATCAGTGAGCGAGTGTTTAAAAAATGAGGTTTGCTCAATATTATGTGAGCCAAAATTATGTCATCAAAATTTGGGGCATATACATTAACTAACAACACAGAGGTTGAGTAAAAACACCAACTACTATAACATACAGGCCATTTTTGTCAGAACTAACCTGAGAGGGGGGAACTTTGAACTGTTGTCTCTAATTAGGACTGCAACACCTCAGGAATCCGAAATAAATTCTGAGTGGAAAATCTGACTGATCTATGAGCACTGAAACGTCTCCTGTAGTAAAATAATGGACACCCTGTCTACTTTGAAGACTCGGCTTCAAACTTTCCTTTGTGATCGGTCATATCGTTAGTATTAACTTAACCTATCCATCCCTTTAGTTATGCTGTTATAGTCTGCTGGAGGACAGACTGTCCACATTTCTTCACTCATCTTGGTTCTGGTTCTGCTGCAGGTTTCTTCTTGTCTCCAGTTCGTGCTGCTCAGGAGTCAGTTCAGATGATTCAACTCAATTTGCTGATTCTTTAGAAAGAAATTTGCTGAAAATCTGAAAGGATTTGCTGAGACGCTCTTTGTGAGAATCTCTCAGTGTGTGGAGCTCGTTACGCGACTCCTTGTGACAGTGTGACGCATCTGAGCATCAGGGGGCTGCAGTGAAAGCTGCTTCATGTTTTAACACTTATCTGCAGCTTAATGTTTAACAGATTCCATGCTCACTGGATTTCAATATTTACTCTTTGAGGAACAAAGATTTAGTTTTACGTAAACTGTTATAATCTACCGGGGCATAGAGTTTAAGTAAGCCAAGAGTTTCACTCAGATTGTTCTGATTATTCTGTCTTTATTAAAGAAGCTAAGAATGTTGTTTTCAACTCATGACACATTATAACACATGCAGAGCAATATGTGGATGTGTGTGTGTGACCAAAGAGCAGGTATACTTTATTCACACGCATGAAGCTGCTGATTCAAAAAGGCTTTTTAAAATTAGAAATAAGGATCTGTGCTCATCCTTACCCTTGTTGGTGACCTCCCAGGCCACCTCAAAAAGCAGCAGGTCTTCCACAGGCAGCTCGTCCTCTTCCCAGGCTGGTAGCAGCCCACTCAGAGACGTCATGGACAAGGAGCGGGACAAAGGCATCTTATTATATCCTGATGTATAATCGATACCAGCAGAAAGAAGCAGCTCCACAGTTGTCTGATGATAAAAGATTCAAACTGTTCTACAGGTGGAGGTCCTGAGCTCAGCGGGGACAGTCACAGGAGGCAGCAGGACAGGAGTAAAGGGCATCAGGGGAGGAAAGAGCTTTGACTCCGCCCACTGAAGCTGACCTGCAGACAGTAGGAGGAAACGTTTACGAAACTGTTTGATGGAGTTGGATGTGATTTAGATATGAAACAGGATATGATCAGATCCACTCTGTAGGGTGGTTCGAACTTGGATCACAGCACTGTGTCCTGTTACAGGTTCTAATCAACACGGAATATATCAGAGAACTGAATACAGAGCCTGTTTTAAACTGGATCTTTAGACACACATTGTGTTTCAGAGCATTTAACAAAGTTCTTTTCTTGATAAATAATGCAAGAGGGCAAGAGGCGGGGTTACACCTGGACAGGTCATCAGTCCATTAAAGGCTGCGTGAGGGTTCTGGGTTTTATTCTGGTTTCCTTTTTTAAATTCCTTTTTCCTGTTTCTTTTCTCATTGCTCTCTTTCCTCCCTGCTTATTTTTCTTCCTCCTGGTTTTTCTCCCTTTGCTAGTGGGTTTGAGGAAAGTCTGTCCATTGCTGCTCCCACCTGTGGGTGAGGTTATGGTGTTGGTCTCGCACCTGAAAATTCCATAAGTTCTCCATTTTGGATGACCCCTGCTGCTGGTTCATGTTTCTGGATCTCCTACCTAAAAAAATAATCACTTCTCCTCTGATATACCTGCAGCCCAGAGTCACCTGCACTCTGCACTCAGCACTGTCCTCTGGCTCTTTAGTGCATCTCAGTCCTCAGAATCCTTTCCTGCAAAGACAAAGGTAAGCAGCAGAAAATAAACACTTTAATATGCAGAGAATTGTTGGATTTACTTCCCCTCTTCCATTCAGATCAGTTCCCCGTGTGGATCCTACAAATACATGTTTATCTGTTGTTTCATTATTTCACCTTTTGGATTTGGTCTTAAAGACTCATCATTACAGTCACCCTCTTTCGGATGTTGAATCTTGCTCATCAGAGCACACCTTGACAAAGCTCTACATCATTCAAATCCCACGTCAGAGGAAAATGTTTAATACAGCTGCTGATCATCCCAGGAGGGAATGTCTCAGCAAGTTGTCAGAGGTCAGAGTCTGAGCTCCATCTCAAACTCTACAGATTTCAGTTAGCAGGTGAAAGGTCGTGAATGCAGCATCTGGTTGAATCTGTGTTTTTGTTCACTTGAGGTTGATTTTGAATTGTTTTAAAACCTGATAAAGACCAGATCCTTTTTATTGTCTTGATATGTAAAACTGTAGAACTGAAAGAGCATGGACTGTTTTTAATGATGACTCTAAAACTTATTTTATAAATTAATATTCCTTTAGCAGCTTTAGCAAGAATAAGTTTTATTCTTTTTGGTGTTGGCCTTGGGACAGACTCTTGACCTATCCCAGGTGTACCCTGTATTTTGCAGGTGGACTAAGCTGGATGAGGTGACCATTCTAGCCTACAGAGCTTGTAAATAAATAAAACAGCAGTTTACCTGCTGCATGCGGCAGTTTTACTGAAAAGTATCAAACATATTTTAGTTCAAAACTGAGTCTGGTATTAGTTGTCAGCTCATTCTGAGACTGGGGTTGGAAACAGAGAAACAACAAGGGCTAGTTTATTTCACAAAAATATTTAAACAATATTAATAATATAAATAAAAATATCTCCCAAAACACAACACAATGATATGTTCATCTTTTTGACGTTATATGTTTTTGTCAGTTTTTTTCTCTACCATTCAAGTAGCCTATTAATTATCAACTTTATTATGAAAAACAGAAACCGGAAATTGTATCCATGTTGTAGCTCACTTCCGGTACCCGGTATATCAGCGTCACAGTGGTGACGCTGCGGTGCACGTTGCTAGTTAGTTGCAATGTTGTAGCTATTAGCACGACAGCCAGTCCTTTTCTGGGAGGGAGAGTCGATGATTTGTCTGATAAACTGTTAATTCTTAACTGTTTATAGATTAAATAACAAACAGCTGCCGGATATTGTTTAACAGATATCTGGTTCGCGTGTTGTTTTGTAGTTTTTTGTTAGCCTAAGTTGCACGCTAGCTTTTAGCGCCCCATCGTGTCTTTCCTCTGGTCTGCCGTCATCCAGCTGGAGGAGCATGGCGATGAGACAGACCCCGCTCACCTGCTCCGGTCACACCCGGCCTGTGGTGGACCTCGCCTTCAGTGGAATCACTCCCTACGGCTACTTCCTCATCAGCGCCTGCAAAGGTTAGTCCGTAAATTATGGAGGTCTTTGAATCTTTATTTATCAGTGTAATTTCTCACTGTTCTGTTGTCTCTGTTATTAAAGCTGAGCTGTAACTCTATCATATTATCATGTAACAGTGTTAGACGCTAACAGACTGTACTTCATGATGCTGTCATGGCAACTGGAACGTGTTTATCGTCCAATCCTGTCTCCTTCTGTTAGATGGCAAGCCCATGTTGCGCCAGGGGGACACAGGGGACTGGATCGGAACGTTTCTGGGTCACAAAGGCGCTGTCTGGGGAGCCACTCTGAACACAGACGCCACCAAGGCAGCCACCGCCGCCGCAGACTTCACAGCGTGAGTGGGAAGAACCTCCAGGTTACAGAATGGGTTCTACTTCCTGTAGATCTTTAAGTTCCTGAAAATGTAACAGTGCACTCTGTCAGAGAACCCTGTGAGAAAAGTTCTACTGACATGCCTTAAGACCTTACAGACTTAGTTTGATGCAGATATGATTATGTTAGAAGTTTGAATACAGTGTTTAAAATTGAAATACCTGCAGTTCATATTCTTATATGACAGATCCAGTCCAAGATGGTGCTACAGACAGCAGCATTGGTCACTTGAGCTCTTCTACTCTTTGTTTTTGTGTTTGTTGCATCTTATGTGACACATTCACTGCAGCAATCCCTCGTTTATCGCAGGTGTTATGTTCTGGAACGTAGCACCATATTTATGTTATTATTTTAAGTGTACTTTTACTTTTATAAACCCTCCCTGCACTGTTACCAACCCATCCTTTACTTCATTAATAACAGCGTGCAAACAAGGGGTGGCAAAGCATCAAGCACAACATATTAAGAGGCACAGACACAAGGCACACGTGTACTAACTGAACGGGTGAGATGGGAAGATGCTGGAAGAATCAAGCTTCAATCAAAAGCCAATCAGAGCAGGTGATATTTGAGGGGGTTTAGGGCGACAGGAGCATCAACAGTTAATCGTTCCTGCACATGCTCCACTCACTCCCACCACTCCAGTAAACCCCACGAGTACTAGATCCCGTCACCCATATAAAATACTTATGCTCACCATAAAAACCTACAATGCGCTGAATCATTGGAATATAGTGAATTACTGTATTTCTTTTAAGGAACACTTAAATATAAGAGACTCTACTCAACAAACTATTCCACCTGTGGACTTTTCTAATTTCCCGAACTTCTTGCTGGAGGTGCAGCAGTTCTGTTTGGGATGTGCTGGAGATCCAGCACACTGGAGCGCTCCTCAGACTGAGACAGCAGGATGTTCGTACTGTACTCCCATCAAGCCACCTGGCAAATGTTCAGTCCCTCACCGATAAAATTGATGAGGTGCTTCTCGGGGGAAAAACTCAGATTTCTGCAGCTCTGCCACTCTTTGCTTCTCTGCAGTATGGCTCAGTAAGCAGATCCCGGAGTCAGCACTAACTCTACTTGGCTTTTAACTACCTGTATGAACTGTCCCTTGCAAACTCCACCCACCAGCTCTGAAGATCTGTGAGGACGAGGTGTGTCCGTTCTTTAGGAGACAAAAAGAAATGGAGGCTCCAGGTCCAGACGGTGTTTCTCCTTCCTGCCTAAAGGTCTGTGCAGAACAATCTTTAACATCTCACTGGAGATTTGCAAAGTTCCCATTGTACAGACTCATCACACTGGTGTCTGTGATCATGAAATCATGTCAAACAGATCTGTGGATGATGCAGTCAATCAACACGGGGCTGCATCACATCCTGCAACACCTCCACACTGCAGGGATGTATGCCAGGATGCTGTTCATGGACTTCAGGTTAGCATTTAACACCATCCTCCCAGAAGCCCTTCAGTCCAAACTGTTCTTGCCTCCATCAGCACCCCTCCAGGGTGAGGAAAAGGTCATGCAGCATCAGCAGGGACCTTCTTACCCATGATCTCACCTCTCCTCTCCAGACGGAGATACAGATCACTGTAGACCAAAACCACGAGACCAGTTTCTTCTTCCAGACCATCACCATGTTGAACAAACATGTTTAACACCTTGATGAAGAAATCAGTTCTTCTCTCATGGAAATAATTATATTTTATCTGTATAAACAGCTTCAAACACCAATCAGACATTGATGGTAGACGATGCTGCTGAATGTATCTGCGGTCTGTGTTCTGCACGTCTGTCTACAAGGACCAGAACTAATGAGAACAGAGCCAAAGTCCTTGTGTGTAATATACTGGATCAAATAACGGGCTGGTTTAGTGTCATAACCACGACAGTTACAACAGTCGGACGCTGATGTCGGTGTTCAGGCCTCATGAAACCGATAGAACAAATCCTGAACAAGTAGCTTCTTCCAGTCTTCTGCTTCCTTTAAGTTTTAAAAGCGATACAGGCATTTAAAAGAAACGTAATCTCAAGTCAGTAAGAACGATTACTGATATTCAAAAATGTTGCTCTGACACTGAAACGTTCCAGGAGTTTGATGGTCTAGATTTAACTGTATGTTGACATGAATTAGTTCTGAGTTGTGGTGCATTCATGGACCAGGTCTGTGGTGCATTCTATAAAAAAAACTGAATTTAAAGTATTAGTAAAGTGTCATTTCTTTGTGAACCTGCTCAGTGTTTGGCGTTGGCACAGAACTCAGCATGAATATTGAATAGTTGTGAGTAAACGGTGATGTGTGTGATTTCCAGAAAGGTGTGGGATGCAGTGAGTGGAGACGAGATCCTGTCACTGGCACACAAACACATCGTCAAGTCTGTCAGCTTCACTCAGGTCTGTTCAACTCTGCATGTGGTCACACGCGTATTCCCACAGTGCAGCAGGATCTGACTGCTGTCACTCTGCTCGCATGTTATTCATCTGATTCACGTGTTTGTGGCTTTTAGAATGAGAGCGGATTTTCTGTTTGTGTGTAGTGCATCTGATGAATTATCGCTTTTTGGTTTGAGTCTCTGACTTTTGATGTTTCAGGAATTTAATGGTGAAATTCTGGAACATCCACAGTAGATAAAGTAGCTAAAGACTGAGAAATGAATAAAAAGTAGTTCTGCATGACGTGTTTTCTTGTGTGTTTCTGCCTCTGATCCTCAGGACAGCGACTGTCTGCTGACGGGAGGAAACGACAAGCTGCTGCGCATTTATGACCTCAGCAAGCCTGAAGCGCGTAAGGTCACACAGACAGTCACGTCTGCTCAGAGTAAAGTCAGATTAGATGCTTTGATGTTTGCGTGTATCTTCCAGATTCTGAGGAGATCGCAGGTCACAGCGCAGCCATAAAGAAAGCTTTATGGTGTAACAACGACAAACAGATCCTCTCTGCTGCTGAGGACAAAACCATCCGGTTGGTGCTTTGACTCATGGCTTCTTTCCTAAATCTTCTCTTGGATCCTGTCCTGAGTAGTTTGTGGTGTTTTAGTGTCAGTCACTGGAATGACAAGCACGTGAATGACTTCCTGGTGGTTAAAAACTTTCTGTGTGTGTCCAGGCTGTGGGACAGGAGCTCCATGGAGGCAGTGAAGACACTGACCTTCAACACGTCTGTAAGCAGCATGGAATACATGGCTGATGGGGAGATTCTTGTGATAACGTATGGAAAAACAATAGCGTTCTTCAATGCTCTGAGGTACGCCGCTCTGTCACACAGAACACCTTCACCTCCACCTGTTTTGTTTTCTTCAGCTTTTATTGTGAAGGTCCAGGTAAGCTGGAGAACTTCACCTGTTTGATGTGATGAATTGAACTACAGGGATTGTGGTTATCAGTGTGGACGAGCAGCAGACGCTTGTCGTGGTGTCTCGTATTTCTAACTGCATATGTTTATGTTGTGAAGCTTGGATCTGATTAAAACCGTGGAGGCACCGGCACCCATCAACTCAGCCTCCCTCCATCCAGACAAGGACTTCTTTGTTGCTGGTGGCGATGACTTCAAACTCTACAAGTTTGACTACAGCACAATGGAAGAGTTGGGTAGGAACACTCATGAGTAGACTCTTGATGGTTCTCTTCTGTCTGGAGAATAATTATATTGATTTGCATCAGACTAGTAGCTTCAGATGGGTAACACTTATCTGAGGTCTGACTTTACATGTCAGTGTAACTTCTTAAACTGCTCAGTTTTAAAGCAGAACTAAGTAAGTTTTGCTCTCGCTCTCCCCCTACTGGTCCCCTGTGAAAGCTCACTGTCGTAACTATCCCCCGCCGCCGCCGCAGACCCCCCCCCCCCACCGCCGCCGCCCCCCCAACAACAACGTGCNNNGCTTTTGCAAGAAGAAAGAAAAACAAAACCAAGAAAATGTCTCGACAGGTGAGTATTATTGTCATCTTTGCGCTCCTAAGGGTGGCGTTGCTAACAACGGCAAGGGCTTCATGCTTGTATTTATGTACGTGAGTGTGAGTGCCGTAAAGCAGGTTTGTTCTCGCGAGATTAGTCGGGTCCGATCCACTGAAAGTTGCAAGTGCTGCTTTCAGGACACAGACCCCGGAGGGAGGGGAGGGACCCACGAATCACCCCGCCAAGTCCTTGTTTACCCCCACAGGGACTCTAGAAAACATTTATTGAGGTGAAAAAACTTACTTAGTTCTGCTTTAAAGGATGTTTGTTTTTCATTCTCTAAAACAACCTTCACTGAGACTCCAGCTGAAGTTAGAGAGAACCTGATTTTTACTGGTGATCAGTAATATCACAGCACATACACTAAACTTAAAGCTTCTCGTGTTTCTCCTGGTCTACAGAGTCCTATAAAGGCCACTTTGGTCCCGTGCACTGTGTTCGCTTCAGTCCTGATGGGGAGCTGTACGCCAGCGGCTCTGAGGATGGGACGCTACGACTTTGGCAGACCGCCGTGGGCAAAACCTACGGCCTGTGGAAGTGTGTTCTTCCAGGTAAATGCCTCCTTCTACTTTACAGCTCCGATCTCAGGACACAATAGCTACGTTTACATGCGCCAAATTTCCCCAATCTGATTAAAATCTTGGTCGATCTGAATTCCCAAATCCCTGTTTACATGGACACTAACTGAAATGATCTGATCATGCCATGAGTACACATGCACCAAGCACTCAATCAGGTTAAATGAGTTGAGCATGCGCACAGCGAGTTGTCTTTCCAGGGGAAGAAAAAAAAGTAAACAAACTCCGTCCTTTCTGCACGTCTTTCCCGCCCCATCGTGTGCTCGATCTGACTCACGTTATCCCCAATATGGACCTTCTGCGGGTGATTACCTTTATGTTTGGGTTTTTACTGGTTGCATTAACCAAGCTAGAGGCTGAATACATATTGCTACTGCTCCTCCACCACAGGAGAGGAGAGCAGGATGACAGGATGACTGCACCAGCAGACCACTTCTGTTTACTTCCCGCCATGTTTTCTACTTGGGTCTGCGAAAGCAGAAAGACGTCACGCTGAAGTTGTACGCATGCGCAGTGGGCTTTTTTCACCCTTTCTTTCCGAATGGGTGTATACATGTACGTCTATCCGAATGAAGATCGGACAAAACCACCCCTCTCGATCGGAAGTAAATTTCATTCTGATCAGGCTGCATCGGATCAAAACATTCTGATTGACATGTTTACATGACGTCTTTTTTTTCCGATTGGGCGTTTATTCCGATTAAATGTGCCCATGTAAACGTAGCTAGTGTCAGGGCTCAGTTCTGTCTGAGGAACGCTTCGATGTTCTACAGATTTACCACCTGCTTGTAAGTGGAGCTACATTAGATCAGAACAAAAATGTTAGAACTGTTTTTAATAGCTCGCCTGCAGTTTCACACTTAAACTGGATTCTTCAGTCTCCATGTCAGAGTCAGAACTTGTTGTGATTTTAGTCCCGACCAGGGGTCCATTCCACCAAGCGAGCTTATTCCATAAGCCAGGTTTATCAGGCCAATCCTGGCTTAAATTTCTCAATTCCGGTTCCACGAAGGAAGCTGAAGTCAAGCCTCACTCATTCACCATGGCAACATATGCTGTTGGACTAGCCTGCTCCCTTGCAGGCTAATGCTGAGGCTTATTCTAGCTCCATCGCTCTGATTGGACAGGCCATATGACGTCACATAGTGCGTCCCCTTTTCGTTCGGCTTCTTCTGCATTTTGTGTCTCGCGTTTGACAAGCAGTGAAGTCGTGGATTAGCGCCACTGCATGTAGCACAACACCCAGCAGGACTAGGATGAGCCTGTTCTTCCTCTCACACACACCAACCGTTCCCTTTATTTGCTCGTGTCATTTTAACACATTGGACATGTTTCCAAATAAGTAAAACACATGAATGTGACATCAGTCAGGGTTGAATATAAACCTTGAACTGTCATGATAAAATCAGATGAATTTTCTTCCAGTGAACCTTTTTTAATAAAAGATCTGTCACATTTTAATACAAACAGCATGAAGGCAATGGCAACGATTTACTGTGTTGTTTCAGTATACCTGCCGTTGATGAGGAAACAACCATTATAACGACTACAGCAAGTGTGTCCCTGAACTGGAACGTTGCAGGAAAACAAGTAGTCCAATATATTTGAAATACAACAGCATAAAAAATATTCTGTCCAGTTTGGATTTCTCCTTGTGTGCGCAGCGCTGATTTTCTGTGTGCAAACACCGTTTCAGCAGTGCGCAATAGCGCACGGCCGCAGTTCATATAGAGAACCAACACGTCAGTAAGTTATTATGAATCACTTGTAGGTGTTTGCAATTACAATCCAATTTCTTCGAAATTATAAAATGACAAGTAATTAGAAGCCTGTTTCCAGAATAACCATGGCGTGCCCATTCATTGATGACCCTGTCGATGAGCGAGTGGTGATTCTTCAAAGAGCTCTAAAGCAACAGGTTCCACGTATCATCCGGCCCAGGATCGATCCGTTGCATTTTCCGGATCATTATTTATATGAGCGCTACAGAAGCATCATTTATCTGTGCAAGCTACTGGAGCCACATATTAATAGGAGCACACGTCGCTCCCAGGCTCTCACAGTTGCACAATCTGTGTGTTGCTCTTGTACTGTGTGGAGGTGATGCCGAACATTTAAGTAAAGCCACAGTGTGCAGAGAAATCAGGAAGGTTTATTTAGCATTAAGGTCATTTTTAGAAATTCTCATCACCTTTCCTGGCCACAGAGGGATAATTTGCATCAAGGAAACCTTATTTGGAATTGATGGTGTCTTTGTAGTCTTCATATGTATTAATTAATAATTCGTGCTCCGCCTGGGAGAAGAACGCGGCTCTTTCCTTCCCTTCCATTCTCAGGTATCCACCATCGATTAACAGGCTGGATTTAAAGTCACGTGAACACGTCTCAGCCTGGCTTGGTAAGCGCCGCTTGAGTTAGTGAAAATTGAATTCACCTGAGCGTCATTCGTGTAACCGACTGAGCCAGGTGTGAGATGTTTGGTTAAGTCAAGCGAGGCTTTTCTCCCAAAGCCTCAATTTGTTAAGCTCGCTTGGTGGAATATGTCCCTGGACTCCAACACAAACTGTGATGTTCTTCAGCTTCTGGATTCGATTTGCCTGTTGGTTTTCACTTCAGTCAAATATTTCAAATAAAAGAACTAGAGGTGTAAAGGTACACAAAAATCACGGTTCGGTATGTATCTCAGTTTTGAGGTCACGGTTCGGTTCATTTTTGGTACAGTATGTAAAAAAAAACACAACATAAAAATAGCTTTTTGTTTAATATTCAACTTTTGCAAACAACAGTTTATACTTTTTTTTTTTTTTTATAAAAATTAAACATTAAAAAATAAGAAAACATTTAAAGGTACAGTATGTAAGAATTAGACCTTGTTGTCAAATTCAAATCCTGCAGTTCATGTAGAAAAAAAGATGTCTGCCACTCACACCCTCCCCTACCTGATTTTTCTGTTGGGTTGCCAGTTCTGATGTTGATTCTTGTTTAGTTTCTCTAGTATTTGTTCAATTTATGGGAATGTCTGAAGGCCTATTTGTTCAGCATTGAGTTTTCCTAAGTGCGTTTGAACGCCCCATCACGTGCAGCTCGGCTGCTCAGTTGGAAGGATGTGGTGGTTTCTTACTTTTTGCTGCTGCTCGTTGTTGAATTCCAGCTGCTTGTGTTGAAGACTTGGCAGCCTTGCAGACTCACATGTGATTCATTATGGAACCAGGAAGTCTGGACGTGTAAATAATGATTCTGGTCCAGGCTAACTTTTTTAAAATGACCCAAACTAGTGACCACCCAGCCGACGGAGATTGAAATCTGTTACAATGTGACTTTATTTTCAACATCAGTGGGACATTAAACTGTTGTGTATTTCAGCGTAAAATTCTTAAACACTGTACCTTTAAAAATAGGAATTAAAAATAGAATACTGCTTAACTTCCCAAACAGGAGACCTTAATGATAAAGGAGGGTCCTCAAGCTCCGGCTTCTTGTTTACATCAGCCATGACGTCTGCTAGAGAAAAAAAAAAAAACATACAGGAGTCCGCCACTTTTAAAACTGGAGTGCGTAACTTTTACATGTCCGTGAATGTCCGTTTCAGCCAAGCCACTATCAGAGGAGATGACACAATGCAGATTAAGCCGATCGGCTCCTCAAACATCTCACGGTATTTTTCAATATAACTCATTTTTACTTTGCATGTCAACCGGCGACATTCCTGCGCTGGCGCACAGTAAATTACGTCTTTTACATCACAAGAAGAAAAATAATAAAAAATAGAACGCAGTGTCTCGTAGCAGCCGGCAGAACGTGAAGGTCGACATGGCGGAGAATCCAAATAAACAGCCGAGAGACACTTATCAGGAAGTGGATCCTACCACGAAAAAAAAAAATTCCTGGACGTTCGGCAGAGGGACTATTGGCTAAGAAGGAAAGTGACCGAAGGAGAAGGCAAACGCGAATTTGTATCGGCGTCGCTTTTCCTCGGTGGAGAGAAGAGATCTGGCTGATGTTCAGGGGTGCATAAGTGGTCCTCAGGTCCGCACACACTGTCAAAATATAAAATGCGCACCAGATGAAACCCAGAGCGCCGAAGTTCCAGCTGATCAGCTGATTCTGTCTCTATCTGTGTCAGTTTGTGTCTGTCAGTTTGCCAGTGTAACGGTTTTTCAGTCAGTCAGATCAGTGTAGCTGACTGCAGGATTCTGCATCGTGTCAAAACTGAAAAAATTCACTGAATAAGACAAATAGATCATTGTGGCCCCAACAGCTGACTAATAAATTTCAACACCAAACTGTTAAATGTAGATTAAAGTGAACAATCAAACCTGTAAACAATCCAACCTGAACTCTGAAGGTTTTTTTTACCAGTATTTTTATATTTTACTGGTTTCTCTTGATTTTTTCAACAATGAAATGATATTTATTGAAACAAATATAGAGCCAGGTAAAGTAAACAGACTGAATTTGAAGCTTGATTAAGACAGATACCGGTTGGAATAACAACGGCAGAGATAAAGCGGTGGCAGCTGGGCTTACGTCATATGGAAGCGCCAGCTTTATTGTTGTAATGACGCAAA